>CM060300.1:4488635-4721135 GCA_030684275.1 Acipenser oxyrinchus oxyrinchus
AACACGCTGAAAACGAGTAAGATCTCGCTTACAATGCCTTCAGCTTGATCAACATGCGCTTCAATAAACGGATCTGTTTTTCGGATTGGTTTTGAACGATAAGTGAGATGCTCATTTTTTTTCACAGTATTGTTCATTCAAGTAACCCGTGTTCTGCATTACCGTCTGTAAATGTCCATAAGGTCGTTTTGCAGTTTCTCTCGCGATTTTTTTTTTCTTCTCATGGCTATGCGTTTGCTGCCATGTGTTTTCTATGCTTTCCCATACCTCTCTGCGCGTCACGATGCTCGACTGTACTTGCATGCTTTCACCGTGCTGTGTTACACTTTGATAAACTCGCATCAGAGGTGATTCTATTGAGCGATTCTCACTGTGAGCTCCGTCTATCTATCTATCTTTCTATCCACGGTACCTCTATCTATCATGCTGCGGTGGTTATTTTTTTTAAGTGGCTTTGACTGGTCGGTAATGAAAGTATCTCAGGGCGGCATGTGTTTTCAATCTCTCTCAATAATCTCCTTGTCTTATTTCCCTCTGAAATGCCGACTTGTAGCTCTTAAAAGGCAGACCGCGGAGCGCTGACTGCCCTCAGCCCAATTACACGAGCTGAATGCGGTTTCAATCATGACCTCCCCCTCCCCACCCTCCAAATCGAGCCTCCCTCACCCCCTCCCTCTCTCATCACACCCCCGGCTAAACTCCGTTGGGTCTCCCAGGGTTCGAGGCTGAGTCGCCGGCAACGCGTTTTTCCCTGCTCCGGATTAGAAGGTATAGTGCGCTTTTTAGAACGCAGAGAACGCAATTTTGCGAGTTATGTTAGTTAATTTAGCAAATGTGTTACTACAGTAAACGCCGATAAGACAGGCACCAAAGGAACAACCATAAAGACGCAAGACCTTTAACTTTAAAAACCCCGTCTCTCCCGCTCCCTCCCGCTCTTCCCTCCCGCTCTTCCCTCTCTTTTTGCCGCTGCGCATCAGTAAGGCCGCGGTGGTATCCTGCGCGTTGTCAGTCTGTTTTTCATTAAGGACAGCGGTCGCAGGAGCACTGCGCCTAATTACAGCACAGACTGTAAACTAGCGAGGCGGAATTCTCAGAGTTACTGTAATATCAGCAGCTTACAACTTTTCTGTGTTTTTTTCTTCTTTTTTTTTGCGGTTGTTGTTTTATGAATTTCGTGCTTATAAACGACGAGGAACGGAGAGAGAGCGACAGGGAGCGCGCCTCAATCCAGACCCGAATACCCCCTGCCTGCCTGCCTGCCTGCCTGGCTATCTATCTATCTGTCTGTCTGCAATTCCGCCCCGGACCTCTCTCCCTCTCTTTAATCAAAGGCTGATAGTTGAAACACATTTCGACCGGCACAGTGAATTAACCCCCCCGTGGCACCTCAGCCTCAACACATTTTCTCTTTGAGCTTGTTTTAATAAATCTCTCCTCTCTCCGTTTCCCTTGAACTTGTAGTACTGATACTTATCATTAAAAACCCAAACTGCCCAGGGCTTCAAATCTGGTTCTGTGCTATGAAGTTGCTTTGTTATAAACTGCAGACCAGAGGAGTGTCATCGGAGTGTTTAGTGCTCATTAAAATGCGCGGTGACAGCGCAGCTGAGAGTGGAGAGTTTAGACTAGTGCTCATTATTATTAAGGTGCTGGTAATGACAGCGCTGCAGAGCTGAGAGCGGAGTGTTTAGACTAGTGCTCATTATTATGAAGGTGCTGGTAATGACAGCGCTGCAGAGCTGAGAGCGGAGTGTTTAGACTAGTGCTCGTCTTAAACAAGCGTGGCCAGTGTGGTTCTGGTAAGGTTCCACTGAGAGTGTCTGTAACATTTATCACTGATAACACCCGGTGATATATAAAGCATTACCCTGAAGGGAATGACAGCCTCGTGTTTATTATTGAGGAGGAGACATTCATTCAGAGTCTACTTATTGCAATTCCTCCAATACTCAGGGATTGATTCCCCCCCCTGAGTTCAGGAGCTGCTTTTCCGTACTGTCTGCCTGCCATGGGCATCTGTAACACGGGCTAGATCCGCCAAAGTGTCTGTATAGACAGTATTACATATAATAACATCTTTCTTTTTATATAGCGCCTTTCATAGTGGACCACCATCACAACACGCTTTACACAGGTAGGCTGTGAACTGTGCATTATATGCAGAGTCACTTGTAATAGGACATTGATTTAACATCTCATCCGCAGGACGGAGCACAAGGAGGTGAAGTGACTTGCTCAGAGTCGCACACAGTGAGTCAGTTAGGGGCAGAGGCGGGCAGAAGCCCTGGACTTTAAAAACTGGACCACAGCTAGCACAGCATATTGAGTTTGATTTTTAATTTCCATTTTTTAGAAAAAAAAGAGGGGTAACATTTTTGTTTTTCTTTTTAAGACGATTGGGCGTAGCTTTGTGCATTTAGACCACTTGCGTCATGTGATAAAAAAAAAACGTGCTATCACGTGTTAAGCCGTGTATTACCTGCCGTTTATCACCTACTCCATACGTGATAACGCCATTGTGATGTCATGATTTGCGTTCCACCTTCAGCATACGTCACACGCGAGTAGAAATACACAAACACGTTCTGTAGATGAGAAGTTTCTAAAAGACGCACAGCCCAGTACTTTGAGGGGACAGTTCAGGCGGAGGAGCCAAAGACCATTAGCGTCTATTAGTGAGGAATTACTCCACTGTGATTCTCAAATCACCCCCGCATTAACTTTCCACGGCATCATCCTCTGCTTAGACTGCTCCAACCTCAATCTGCCTCCTTCGCCGTTTGGAAAAAAATGAGATTTGAAATATGGGAAATCCGACAAAACCCGACCCCCAAATCGAGTGAGCGTTTGAAGAGAAGTGACGGGTGTGTGATTAACCTTGGTTTGGATAGATTCCTGCCCGAGTCTCCTCGGATTCCATGACGCTTAACCCTTAGCTCCCCGGATCCAGAGAGCCAGCAGCAGTTTAATGCAGGGGTGGGCTTACATCAACAGATCCCTCGCTTAATCACGCATCCCCATCATAGTTTAGCATAAGCATTTACCATACCTTGGGTTACTATTAAAAAAACAACAACTATGCATTCACTGTGGTTTTATTACACTTGGCTGTGCTTTAACTAACGTCACCCCTTATAAGGCATGCATCTCTAAAACACGTAGTTTCAAAGCAAGAACGTGTCATTTGGAACTACTTTAACGTTCCTTCCTTTACTGTAAAATTCTTAGAACGAATTTAGAACGTAGTTCCACATCCCTATTCTAACACCATGACGACGCAGGAAATAAAACGATCCACCAGAGCTTTTGCAGCATGAGCTGCCTGGATGTGCGTTATCACCATTCGGCCACTAGATGTCAGCAAACGCGTATTTTTTAGGCTAAATTTCACTGTACAGATAAACATAGCCTCGTCATTTCAACTGTGCTCATTCAAAACAGAAGCGCTTTTATAGTAAGTCAGTTCACCAGTAATGTTTTCCCATGCTTTTTTCCCCATTCATGTTATATAGATGTTAATACGTTTTTTGATACAACGAAAAGCTGAATGTCAAAAGGACAATCTGGATTTTGAGAAGGAATTAATGCATCAACATCTATAGCGTTATGTATCGTTATTAGGTTCAATCGTAAGTACTTGTGTTTCAGTGTGCATGCTTCCGAAACGAAGAAATTAAGTTTTAAAAAGTAACTTGCTTCAATTTTTTTTTTTCCCTGTCCCTGTATATTTTTGTAATCATTCGGTTTGTATTGCAATTTTTGTTTTTCTCTGTTAAGTTCCTGTGAGTTTAACAACTCGGTTGATCAGTTAAGGGTCCTTTACATTATTAATAAGCGCCCCCACGCCTTCTCTGTGTATTGACAGCCACACAAAAGGAAAGTCAACCCTGTCAAAGATGTTCTTATCTAGTTTGTATGCGAAGTGGTCGACTTCAGGACAGGCGGCAGGGGCTGTCTTCCCTCCCCGCCAGGGGCCCAGGAGGTTGGGCTGAAGACCCTAGGCTGGAACTCCACCCAGACTGGGTGTCCACTGTTTACATGCGAGCTGGCATGTGCTATGCAAAGAGAACCCCCCTCCCGGCTCCCCCCTCCCCCACAGCCTCCCATCCATCTGTCTATCAGCCTTCCTCTGAACAGGGAGGGGCTGGTGGGTGATTTTGTGAATCAAAGCCATGCAAAATAGTACCCCCTCCCCTCCCATCTCCTCCCTCTCCTCCCTCCTTCTCTCTCACGGTTCCAGCCTCATTCACAGGTTCTCAGCAATGAACCTCTGTAAAACTACACAATCTTTTTTTTCTGTTCAAACAGAGTCTTTTGCTTGCGGTTTCAGTCCTGGCCTGTCTGCTCCCCAAGGCCTCCCCAGTTAACGGAAGCCGTGGCGTCAGGCCTGTAGTTCTGTATTTTTTTGTTTGTTTTGTTTTCTTATTGTGGTTAAAAAATATATATATATATATATATATATATATATATATATATATATATATATATATATATATATATATATATATATATATATATATATATATATTGCATGTCACAGTAAGCCATCGTGTTGTTTTTGTGTTAGCTGTTTTGCTGTCAGTCCGCAAGTTGTGCATTTGCTGTAGATCTATTTGTTTGAATGTCTGTTTTTGGTTATTTCTGCTTTGGGTTTGTCGGTATAGCGCAACCTCTTTATTTCACAATGCGATTTAAACATCAAAAATGGTTGGTGTCACATGCTATTTACACCACCGGTAGGACCACAGCACTACATAACATGAATGTATTCTCACTGCTATGATTTACACACAGTGGTCTCAGTAAGTTCCGCTACCCACCCAGGGTCTGTAGTCTGGACCTGTTTTGGCACCCTTAAATGGTGTGTATTTAAATACAATATGTAATTAAATACCAACGCAACCGGCTGCGACAGCACAGCATAGACAGCTTTTATAACACCGTGTTCCCTTCAAATAATATCGATATGAAGTTAATCGCACTGTATTATTCTAGTTAATTAGGCTACAGTAGGTCTAGTCCAACGGCATGTGTTGATTTACATGGGGTAATAATTCACAGGGCAAAACACCAAACGACACAGATTTGTATTCGTTGGATAGCGCCAGCCATCGTTGTCATGTCATGTTGTGTGAGTGGTATTTTCATATGTGTGTAAAAATGATGTCACAATATATAGAACACCATTACATCATGTAAGAATAAATCATGGATTTGAATGTAAACAATAACAAGTAGTTGTCGTCATGCCGTCAAAAACCTATAAATACCTCCAATGTTTTGATTCAAACACAGGCTCCCTTGAGAAAGATATGTACAACATATCGAAACGCTGGGCAGCTGGCTCTTTGAGCTAATATATATATATATATATATATATATATATATATATATATATATATATATATATATATATATATAAACGAAACTGAAAACATTGTAATAATGCTGCAATGATAAATAAATAGATTTGTAAATAAATACATGAATGCAAGTCTTTATTAAAAGAACATGTGCAAACATTTATATTTGGAGGGGGGGGGGATGGACGGGGAGTAAAAATGGTTAAATAAATAAATAAATAAATAAATAATTAAAAAAAACAAAAAAAAAACAAAATGGCGTGATACCACAACCAAACGCCATCAAACGCACTGCTGGAATGAATCATATATATATTCATATATATAGATATATATAGATATATACATACGCACGCATATTTCTGTAAAGGGCGAAAACAAAGGTATTTAAAAAAGACAACATAACTACCATTCTTAATAATGGCGCCTTTTCCGCCAAAAAGAACCCCCCCCTTCCCCCTCTGAGGTATTATCTATCGAGCTGGGGAGGGTACAACCTACCCCGAGCTGACCCCACCCAAATACCAACCCCCTACGCTTATCCTCATTGGGTACCGTTGGCCACACGGCCAAAACAAAACTCCCGGATTGGAGCGGCCGAACGTCATTCACGTCCAACATTCCAAACCCACGCCGAACGCGGCGACGAATCAGGCCCCGCCACTGCCCTCCCCTCCGACCGCCCCTATTGGCCCTCCCTGCGCCAACTCGGCACCCGATTCGCCGCGAAGGGGCGCCGTTCCCGCCCCCTCCCCTCCCCTCCCCCGCGCGGCCTCGCTGTGCAGTTTGGTTGCCCCGTCTCTAAAGTTTGGAGTCAGCCCTCGAGAAAGTGAAGCGAGACTCCGCCCGTCACTGAGATGAGTGGTAAGCGAGAGGAAAATAAATAAATAAAACCGAGTTTTAAACAGGATTCTACGCAAAAATAAATACAAGGCAAAACGTAGACAAAGGCTACACTCGTTTTTTTAAAAAGCAGCGAGGTTAAAATTGTTTCGAGTAATTTACTTTCCCCAGTGACTTACTCTGTTTTGCTAGACTTAAACCAAACTGCATTAATTATTACGTGCCTATTAAGTTTTGTGTGAGATTATATATATATATATATATATATATATATATATATATATATATATATGTAATATGATGGTAAACTTTACAGGAATGGCCGCTTTCGTAGCGTGTTTGTGTATCGTATCGAAGTTTTATATAACGATGTTTCCTTCCAAGTTCCAGCGAAGCATATGTTTGAGAACAAAAGAAAAAAAAAAGATACTTAAGTTGTTTTATTGTGTAAAAGAAAATAATAAGCCAACACGAGTCATTCGTGTCAGGAGCAGTCACCGCGTTTATAGTTTAAGATCGCCGTTCTGCTCAACAGTTTTGTACGTTAAAACAAACAGAAACTCACAACTTTTGCATGTCGACTGAGCTAGGATTACACCCCGACTAACATTTTCCAATACTTCCTAGCTTCTTCTTGTTATTATTTTTCAGATCAAGATCAGCACCAGCAGCAGCAGCAGCAGCAGCAAGAGGACATGGCTGCTTTAGTCGACATCGGCGGCAACGGCTTCCTTCAAAAGAGGAACGCTAACAACAACGGCCAGGTAAAGTGTGCTGGTTTATCTCGACACAACTCGATGTTTTTTTTTTGTTTGTTTTTTCGAGGGTTGGGAAATCAAGCGAGAGCCGGGTTTGTTGTCTCGACTGCTACCTCTTTTGCACATGTTATTTCAACTCGAAAAAAAAAAACACACACACACACACGCACTGGGTAAGCCCTGCTGTCTTGAATCGGTTTGCACTGCCCACAGTGGGCAGACGGCCTGTCCTCCTTTGAATTAACCCCTCCCCCCTTTTTGTACGTGTGTGTTGTTTTTTTTTACAGGAGTCGCAGCCGTCTCCACTGGCTTTGCTGGCAGCCACATGCAGCCGGATCGAATCTCCAAACGAGAACGCGCAGCAGCAGCAGCAAGTCTCATCGGAGCAACAGATCGACCTGAGCACTGCACAGATAACGCAAACGGCCAACGGCTGGCAGATTATCCCCTCTTCAGTATCCAGCTCTGGGGCTGCCACCATCACCACTGTCAGCCAAAGCGGCGGAGGCGGAGATGCTGGCAAGACCCGGCAGGTGATGACGGGCGGGCAGCAGTATGTCCTGTCCTCCGCCCCTGGGATCCAGGGCCAGCAGGTGCTGGCCAGCCTGACCAGCGTGATGCCCAACATTCAGTACCAGGTCATCCCCCAGTTCCAGACAGTCGACGGGCAGCAGCTGCAGTTCGCGTCCCCGGCGCAGGGCATCAACGTCCAGCAGGACGCCTCGGGGCAGTTCCAGCTGGTGTCGCAGGGCGGCGGCCAGCAGATCATCGCCACCGGCCGGGGCGGGGGCAACGCGGCCGGGCAGAACATCATCACCATGCCCGGGGGTCTCCTCCAGCAGGCCGTGCCCTTGCAGAACCTGGGCATCGGCGGCAACCTCCTGCAGAGCCCGGCCCAGTTCCTGGCCAACATGCCCATGGCGCTCAACGGGAACATCACGCTGGTACCGGTCGCCAGCGCCGGATCCGGGCAGACCGTGGCGGAGACCGGCACGGTGACCACGGTCCACCAGCAGCAGCAGCAGCAGCAGCAGCAGCCGACCTCCAGTTCCGGAGGGGTGTATTTCACCAGCTCGGGATCCCTGGGCACCACCACCCAAACCAGCAACAGCCTGGCCAGCTTCACCACCGTGGCAAGCGCTCAGCAGTCCACGCCCCAGCGTTCCGGCAGCGGCGGGACGGGATTCCAGAATGCGGGCACCGCTGGCGGCACTGTTCACATCCAGCCTTGCCCGCAAGACAACAGAGACTCTCAATCTCAGCAGCAGCAGCAGCAGCAGCAGCAGCAGCAGCAAATTCTGATCCAGCCACAGCTGATCCAAGGAGGTCTCCAGACCATCCCGGCCGGCCAGGCTTTCGCCACCCAGACCATCTCCCAGGACGCCCTGCAGGCACTCCAGATCCAGACCCTGCCCAACACCGGCCCCATCTTGCTGCGGACCGTGGGCCCCAACGGCCAGGTGAGCTGGCAGACCCTGCAGATGCCGAACGCGGCCGGGACCCAGACGATCACCCTGGCCCCCATGCAGGCCCTGGGGCAGAGCTCCGGAGGCACGGTCACGCTCAACGCCTCGCAGCTCTCCGGCATGCAGGGCCTGCAGACCATCAACCTGAACACGCTGGGCAACGCCGGCATCCAGATGCACCAGCTCCAGGGCGTGCCCATCACCATCGCCAGCACCGCAGGTAAGGGTCAGGCTTTTCTGCTGCACGCGCTTTGCACAGTGTCGTCTCGTCCGCATTAAGAATGCTCGGTGCATCGTAATTTAAAGAGACGGGGTGAGTCTCCAGAGCGTTTTCTGATTTGGGTTTAAAAAAATTCCCTAATTTTGTTTTTTTTTTAGTTTGTTTTTTTAATCTAAAGTTTAGAAATGCACAACCCCAAAGTTTTGAAAATGAAACAGAATACTTCCTTTTTAATAATAAATACTTGACCGACCTTGATAATAATGCATCAGATCAGATAGGGCTTGTATGGGGTGGAAATTACACCAGACTAAGGTTAGCTATACTGTAATTATTTATGTTTAACTAATATATATATACTTGCAGGGTGCTGAGTCAGATACAAGCTAGTTTTCACCCACTCGGGGTTAGACCAGCCAGTAAGCCCACTCTGACGTCTTGCTAAGGTGGTGCCTATCATCAACACTACAAACAGTGTAGCTCAAATTCATTTGATCATTAGAGGTAGGAACAGTTTTATTTAGAGCTCTACGGTGGCCGTCATTTTGCTTCATTTCCCAGTAGGATTGCCATTTTTTTCTTTTTTGTTTTTTTTTTCACTTCCCGTCCGCTGCGTGCCAAATGAAACGCTGCCAAAGCAAACCCTCTGCAGCTTGCGCAAGAACTCGGTTTCACGCACACAGATCTGCAAGGGCTTTGAAGGGGCTCGATGGGGAATCGCTCAAGATTGCATCAGGCACCTATCCCTGGTTATCCCGGTATTTTCCCTAAAAAAAAAAAAAAGGTGGTTGATGCAATCTATGGAGATTCCCTCAACAACAAACTCTTAATGAAGCCCGAGGTGGGCTTATCTCCCAAGCTGATCAGCACAGAAGCCAGGTTTTTCAGTGCTATAGACAGGGTGTAACATGCATCGATTAATTGTAATCCTTTTAATGACAGGTGGATGGGGGGAAAAAGGACCAAAAACCGCTGCTTGTGTGGCTGGTTTCAAAGACCCGTTAGACCTGTGTGAGATCGGTGCGAATCAGGGTCTGTGAAACCAGCTGGAAGTTCCTTCATGTGAATCTTATACACCTCAATCAAAGCTTTGCCTTTTGCTAAAACACAATAATAACGATCGTTTCATTTAACGTCTCGTCTTGTGTAGCACCTTCAGTCACCGCATGTACCACGTTGAGTTTCCTATCTGTGTATCTGTTTAATAATGCTTCTGATTTTATATTTCCAAAAAAAGGTTTTGGCAGGGCAACTTCTCAAACTGTATATTAGCTCACGCAAGCTGTTTTTAAAATTTCCAAATAAAAAATGTAAGTGTCATGACAGACAGCAGCATGTAGGATGTCTTGCAGAAACACGACCTAATCGTCTAACAAAACATAGATCTGTGTGGAAAACTAGCTGTGCAAAGGGAAGCGGCCTGTCTGTGTAAATTCTGTAAAGGTCTGGTAGTGTCGGGTTGTGCCCTGTTCTGGTGGATTGACGGGTTTTTCTGGTTGTGGGCTATGCAGATTGCTCTGTGCTGCTTGCATTCAGTCAGTCTGGAGCAGACTGTTCTCTATAACAATGCAGGGCTGTAACCTGAGTCCACCCTTCAAGGGAGGTGCCTGCCTGCCCTCTGTGTGTGTGTGTGTGTTAGGGGGGTGGGGGTGGGGGCGTGTAGCTTCAACCCATCCTGTGGATCTAATCATGCTTACCAGACTTGGCTCCAAAGTTTCCTCCCCTTTTTTTTTTTTTTTTTTTTTTTTTTTAAACCTGCAATTAAAAAAAAAAAAGCATTTCATTTAATGCAATTTTCTAAGTGCGGTTCATCAAACCCTTTTGTTTTTTTTGTAAAAACCCATGCTTCGGTATTTCCAGGTTTACAGACTGCTTTATTGATTTGATCTTTGCCCTCCAGGTAGTTGAGTCTGGAGACCTGTTCTGACAAGTCTGCCGGCTTTACAGCTTATTTGTCATAACGATGACTGCAGAATTTTTAAAAGGGCACTAGAGTGCTCTGTTGACGAGAAAAATAAAGCATTCAGTGGCCACCTTTTTTAAAAGACACGTTTTGTGAGGTTAAAAAGGCATTTTATAGAGAAGAGCTTGTGCATAAAGTTAACTGTTTTTTAGCTTTGTGAAAAGGCAGCATTTTTACAGTTGCATGTGTCGTGAAGTGCTCATCCTTACTGACCTACACATGTCCTTCATGGTGTTGGGCTTTCTAACTTCAAGATCTGCTTGAGATCACAAAACGCCGATCTACTGGGGATTCCAAAAATTGGTTAAAATCATCGTCTCTTTGTGCGTTACTGTATAAAAAACCCTGGATACAGAATTGCATTTCGAAAAACACACCACAAGTCCAAATTCTTAGCATGAAGAGCCCTGTATTACACCTGTGTTGTATTGTACGAAGTTTAATTTAACGAAATGTTTTTGTGTGTGTAGGGGACCAGTCTCAGCTGGGTTTGCAGGGAGCGGGGGGAGACAGTCTGGATGACAGCACAGCGATGGAGGAGGGAGGTGAGAGCAGCCCGGGACAGCAGCCTGGGCAACGCAGACTACGCCGGGAGGCTTGCACTTGCCCCTACTGTAAGGACGGCGAGGGCAGGTACGCACACAACATGCTTACAAACAGAGCCGGGCTGGAAGTACGACTCCCACTGCATAGCAGACTGATCCACTCCTGGTTTTACTGTGAGTTTAATAAGACACACCTGAGCTTGTTACCTGTACACTGTAGCTAATCAAGCTGGTAGTAAAACCTGGAACGGGTTAAACTGCAATGCAATAGGAGTCTTATTGCCATCCCTGTTCGAGAGAGTTATTTCATGGGTATTCTCGTCAATGTTGGGCCAAGCTGTTCAGTTTCAAACTTCTGACAGTGTTCACAGAGTTTAGGTTCTCCTGTTGCAGTTTTTTGGGCGAGTATCATTTAGCAGACTTGGGGAAACATTTGCAAGCAGATTGGATTCAAAACCTGGTGCATGGTTTAAGCTTTTTTTTTTTTATAAATGTATTTTGTTATCCATAGCTATAAAACTCTTAATTGTGGTAGACCTATTCACTGTACAGCTATGGCCAAATGCTTTGCATCACCTAGAGTTTCAGGATTGAGACATTAATTTAAAAAAAAATAAACTAAAATCTTTTATGCCACATACTGTAATCCTAGACACTACAAAATGATATCGCAAGTGTCTACCAGTAACCATAACAGTAGTACAGTAGTATTTCATGTTAGATTTAAAAATGTCACGTTTCTCGATTTGCCAGTTTTCCGTTTTTTAGCATATGCAAAACTACAAAGGGGTATGTAATTTTCAATATGTTAGCGTAACATTATTCGGCAGGTTTGATCCGACTTCATGAAGCAAAATGAGTTTATTCTATAGGGTGATGCAAAACCTTTGGCCGCAGCTGTAGGTTTAGGTAACTGACATGGTCTGCTTGTGAGGTGAGTGACCGCCCACTTAAACCCCCATCCCCCTAGGGCAGCAGTCTCCAACCCTGGCCCTGGAGAGCTGCAGGGTCTGCTGGTTTCCGTTCTGTTACTTAATTGAACCAATTATTGGGTTAATTAGTCCAGATTAACAGGTGTTCCTTTATCCACCGATGATGTAAAGACACCTAGAAAGCCTGCAGGATTGGGGCTGTCCAGGACCAGGGTGGGAGACCCCTGCTAGGGTGTCCCAACCCTTAGTTTGAGCCCTCCTGGGTTTTGGCGTCAACATGTTTTGTTCTGTTTGTGCCTCCTGTCCAGGAGCAGCGATCCGGGCAAGAAGAAACAGCACATCTGCCACATCCCGGGCTGCATGAAGGTGTACGGGAAAACCTCTCACCTGCGGGCTCACCTGCGCTGGCACACGGGCGAGCGCCCCTTCGTCTGCTCCTGGCAGTTCTGCGGGAAGCGCTTCACTCGCTCGGACGAGCTGCAGAGACACAAGAGGACGCACACGGGTCAGTCTGCGCGCGCACGCCGCACCACGAGGCTCCTGTTCAAGCAGCGGTATCGGTGTGGGAGGCTTGGGGGTCCAGTGGTTGGAGAAAGGGGCTTGGTACCAGGAGGTTCCCGGGTTTAAATCCCAGCTCAGCCACTGACTCCCTGTGCAAGTCACTTAACCTCCTTGTGCTCCGTCCTTCGGATGAGACGTAAAACCGAAGTCCTGTTGCAAGTGACTGCAGCAGCAGCAGTTGTTGATGCATAGTTGCTTTGGATAAAAGTGTCTGCTAAATGACTAATAATAATAATAATAATAATAATAGCATGGAAGTTAGTCCTGCAGGAATTCTGCAATCCTAAACGGCCGTGCTCAGCAGTCAGGCTTGTGCTAAATTTTACAAAAAAAACTTTTTTCCCTTAAATTTCCTGCAGCGGGTACTTAATTAATGAGACGAATTAGCAGGGCTCTTTGGATCAGCTCGGAGCATGTGTGGAAGATGTGTTTCTGGCATTTTATTGCCACATCTTAGTGGATTAAAAAAATACTAATTATGACATGTAAGCAGTTTAAAACTGTAAGGAACTAAAAAGTCAAGCACACAAAGGCTTCATCTAGTTTTGTCTTTTCCGTGTACTTTACTGGGGAAACTGTACATTCCTATATGATAAAAAAAAAAAAAAACAATACTTCCTGATTGGTAGACTGAAGGCGTCACGAGTCGAACCCTTTGTTCTGCTTCACTTTCTCTAAAGCTCGTTACGTTATTTGGTTTTGTGAATCTTTATTCTCACCCACAGCCTCTAATATTTCTCTCCCTCTCTATCTCCCTCCCTCACCCCACGCAGGTGAAAAGAAATTCTCCTGCCCAGAGTGTCCCAAGCGCTTCATGAGGAGCGATCACCTCTCCAAGCACATCAAGACGCACCAGAACAAGAAAGGACCCGGGAATGGGGGAGGGGCCGCGGCGACTGGCGACTGCAGCCCCGCCCTCTCCATCGCCATCGATGCAGGCTCCGCCCAGGAGGGGGGCGTGGCCTCCGACCAGCACGCACTCATCACCATGGAGACACTGTCTCCGGAGGGCATCGCCCGCCTCGCCAGCAGCGGAATCAACGTCATGCAAGTTACGGACCTGCATTCCATTAACCTCAGCGGCAATGGATACTGAGGACAGGGGAGAGAAGGGGGGAGAGAGGGGCGCGCACAGGCTGTACGTAGTTTTAAAGAGTGAAGACAGGAGGAGGAGGAGGCGGTGGTGGTGGTGGTGGATGGGTTTATCCTCTTCTGGATTTAGTTTTCCCTGTCTGTTCCCTGCAGCCCAAACCAAGCGCAGTGTCTCCCTGTATCAGGAATCTGTTTGGTACAGCCCTGTACTAAGCCGCGATGCTGGTCCCTTTTTTTTTTTTTAAAAAACACTTTTGCGAACCGCCTTTGATCTGCCGTGATGTGTAGACAGACTGCTCTGTGACGCGCCTTGGAGATTTTTTTTTTTAATAGAGAATGGGATTCAACGACCACAGCAACCCAAGACTTGAACACAAATCCCCTCCTTTCTCTCTCTCTCTCTCTCTCTCTTTTTATCATTTTCTCTTTCTCACTCTCCAAAAAAATGAGACGACAGCAGGACAAGGACTCAGACTCAAGCTGTGACCAGAACAGCGAAAATCCTGTTGATCAGACATTCTACAAAATTATTATTTTTTATTATGCTATTTTTTTTTGTATTGCTATCGTTATTAAATATAGGTACACTGAAAGCCATCAAGCCTTGATAAACTAAACTATCAATGCAAACTTTTTTTCTGTTTTTTAATAAATATAGAAGATTCATAATATAGGATGGTCAATCATACGATCATACGAATGCCTTACTCTGTATTTTTATATATATATATATAGATATACGTGTGTGTATCATACCTGAAATTCTTAAACCTGTTTTATTTTTTTCCTCGTGCGACCAAGATTAAGCTTAATCACTAAGATGAGAATTATCTGGAAAAATACCCGGTTTTAGTTTAAAAGTATAATTTGTAGATTTTTTATTTTTATTTTTGGACTGTGCATTGTTGTCATTTACAAACCTGTTTCTTTAAACAGACACAAACACACAAAGAGAAGTAAACTTTAACTATTGCAGTTGAGCAGTCCAGGAGCTGAAAAAAAAGAGACTCCCATTGCAGAGCGGTTTGAGCCATTCCAGTTTTTACATGCAGCACGCTTAAACTGGGCTTCACTCAATCTTGGCTTGGCCTGTTTTAGGTGTTCGAATCACAGTCAAACCTGGAGTGTCTCAAACGGAAATTTCTTGCAGTAAAACCTTGTGCAGTCTCAGACTGCGCTGCAGTGGGAAAATGACCTCATCACTGCATTATGTGAGTTGAGGGAATGTCTGCATTTAAAAAAGGAAGCAGTTTCTTCTGCTCTAGATAAAGGCGTACATTTTTGCTTAGTTTTTTCCAATCAGGTCTGTTTTTGATTTTTTTCTTTTTTTTTTTTTTTTAAATTTTCCTCTCCTGGTTGCTCGTTGTATTTATTCCTGGTTCATCGATGTACCTTCAGACACATCATTTGTTTGCACGTTGTTGTCAGAACCCACGTTTTTTATACATGCGTATTGCAGGTTTTTTGATATGTAATCCTTTAGAAGATTTTTTTTTTTTTTAAATTGCTATTTTTGGATGAGAAACTTTGTTTTGTAAGGAGAACGTATATTAAATAATTGTAACATACTCTTAAAATCTGGATGTTTTGGGGGTTAGGGGATAGGGGTGGGGTGGGGGTTGACAGTAAGCTATACTTGTGTTTCAAGTCCAAGTTTAATTTTTATTTCTTGGCTCAATTTCTCCAATAAATCGTTTATTCAACACGGTCCAGAAACTAAGGACCGTATTTTCAAAGCCTTTACTCCAGTCTTTTAAAACTCCTGCTCGTTTTCCAAAACTAGACCCAAACTAAGTTTTTATATATTTCAAGTCCACTTGGGCTCTCACTTTTTTTTGTTTTTCATTTTGTAACATTTGAAAAAAACTTATCACCTTTCAAAAAGTAGATGTTAATTTTAAAGAATGGAGGAAATGCTGTGAAAAAATGACCCAGAAGCACTTGATTTGCTTAGAAGTGTACAGCACTGGGGAATCGGCCTGCGTTGAACTATTGTCCAGGATTACTTCTGAAAATTAAGTTTGTTAGTTTGTTTAAAGACAGTGGTGGTTGCAATCCCAGGTGATTTTTCCCTGCTCCACGCAGGGCAACGTTGATCAAATCACTCCCATCACTGCTAAGTCATAATGACATGTTTGGGTTAAAATGAGTGTAACAGCAAAGTTTGTTACAGCTTAACCTCCAGAGTATTGTGAAGTTATGGGTAAGGTCAGAAAATCAAGATTCGAGGTCACTTCCTGTCTTTTCAATTCCAATGCCTTTCTAAAATCAGTTCCAATTCCCGTTCCCCCATTTTAATCGATTCCAACACATCGCTGCTCAGGAACTGGAATGTGCAGTCTTCTGTTAAAATGAGCTTCTGTCAGTGGCAACACATTACTTCCATCGAAGTCACTGCGTTATTCAATTAAAGTGTGGAACTGCTTTCATTTGAAGCCAATCAAAACAGTTGTGTCTCTGAAATTACAATTCCTTCAAAGGAATTGATTTTAAAATGGAATTGGAATTGAAACAGTCAATTACTTTGTGATAGGCTGGTAATAGACCTCCAGATTCTCCTGAACAATTAGGTCCTTTTTTTATGTGTGTGTGTGTTTTGCAATCACAATGCATTTTTACCTGCTCTCATTGAGAGGCAAAACTACAGCTACCCAAAAGCGCTCCGGGTTTAAAGGAAGAAGCATCTTGTCACTCCTGACCATAGCTTTTTTTTTAGTATTTCCCCTCTCTGCCATTGATACATGTAGCACACGCTAGACCAGAGAAAGTGTCTTGATCTTAGAAGGCAGCAGCAGCACCATCTAGTGTACAGCTTGTGTATTGCCAGTAAAACTAAAGCACACTTCTTTCCCAAGTGCCAGAGCAATGGATGGTGCTGGCTGTTGCTATGTTAGAGACGTTTAGTCTGATCCATCCTCTGATGCATGTATAGAGGGCAGGCAGCTAGCACGGAGAGCAGATTCTGAGCACATTAACAAAGTCTTGGTTGTAATTGTAATAAACAGGACTGTGAATGATTGCGCACAGCATAAAAAGGTAAAGGGACGATGAAAAATAAGGAAATTAAAAAAAAACAAAAAGAAAAGAAAGTAATAATTGATTTTGAAGCTGCTTATTCTTTGGTAGTTTGCCAAATCAGCAGGTGTGTCTTTGTTTGATCAGCTAATAACTTCGAAGCATGTGAGACCTGTGCTGTATAGGACTGTTGAAGGAGTGGGCTTTTTACACAAGGAAAGAGCAAAAAAACTGATAAGGTTGGGGGTTGGGGGGGCTGCTATATAATATAATGTAATGTAATGGTGGTTATTGCTGTGTTCTCCAACAACATTTCCGCTGCAGTGGTGGTTTTAAGGAGATTCTATTAAAAGACAATACTGCCAGAGGATCACTCCTGGTGGGGGTTTATGCACGTTGAATCAGGTTTCACTCTACGCTCCAGGCTTGTCTTGCTGAAGTCGATTAGGGGCGTGTTTATTTATTAATTTGTCTTGTGTGGAGCTACGCCGAGCCCCATCAGAGAGGTGAAATGTCAAGGCTTTGCTGACATGTCGGGTAACGGGAATTGGGAAGTAAGATTCCTATTGCAAGCCAGGGTTGAGAGAGAGTGAGTTGTTTTTTTTACACTGTGGTTGTTTGTGACCCTGGTAAAACAATGCAGAGTGTTGTTTCTTTGGTGGAGTGCGCTGGGGGTCCACTCTGTTCTGATTTCTGGGGTCGGGTCAGAAAAGGTTGTGTGGAGTTTCAGGTTTCATCATCAACATTGAAATCAATAGCAGTAATGCGGCTTTTTCACAGGGACAGACCTTTTAACACCTCTTGACAGAGTCCTCAGACCAACTAGAATTGTATAGGTTGAGCACATGGACCGTGATCAGCCTTGACTCTGCTGCAATCGGCCACAGCTGGTTTGATTGGAGGATTTCGCTACACCAGTGCTTCACACTGGATTTCATCTGCATCCGTGTCTTGCCTCTTAAAATGAAATTCAGGGTGATTTGTGCAGCGCTATAAAGTGCTCTAATAAAACCCGGCTGTGGTTTATCAAATCAAACCCTGAGTTTGTTAAAAGGTTTACAGAATATATATTTAAACCTTCATTCAGCACATGTGGGTCCTGAATAATCTGTCAAGCTGAAGGAGGAACTCCTTTGAGTATACAGAACAGGATTTTAAATAAACACACTACCTCAGACATGGACAGAGGAGTCCCGTGACGTTCCAACGTGATTTCCGACAGCATGCGTTAACACACGGTGTTAAGACCAGGACTGAACGGGTTAAATAGCAGAGAATACAGACACCTTCACAATTGGCTGATGCAGATTCACAGCACAGAATCCTAATCTGTTTCCTGCTTGAATAGGCTAGTGTGTTCATGTTTCTTATTGTAGGGGGAGTGTTATGTCCTAAATGGATTCTATCAAAGGGAGTTTATATAGTGTGTGTGTATTTTATACTGTATGTAACCTCTCTGGAATCTGTAAATATGATGTTGAACATGAGACTCCTGGCTTTTCACTCTTTTGTAACATTTAAATAAAATGTGACATCCTTAAAATAAGAGTTTAGGGCATTTATTTGTGCGAAAATAGGTTGTTTATTTAGTGAAATTGCCCCAGATTGAGCCATTGCGTTGCGATGTTTTCTAAAAAGGACATCCCCAAAGTATTAAATACCAGGCAAGGTTAAATAAAATGACCAGATACAGACCTGTGTGCTATAAAACAATTTTTATTACACAAAGCAAGACACACAAACTTAAAAATAATAATCTTTTACACAACTGGGAAACTAAAACACTGACCTGTGCAATTACACATTACAATACAGCACAGTGCATTGCACAGACACTGAAACCTATTTGGTGAACAAGACTTTACTGCCCCCATCAGTTCTGAAGGTGCAACTACAGTAAAATGACGTAAGCGTTCGGAGCAGACAATTTGGTTTCTTACATAATTTAATTACTTAAACTCTCACGGCTATAGCCAGCATCCAGCGATCCTTTTCTTTACAATTTCCGTTCATCCATTTAGGGGTCTTCAGTTTTGATTTTGTTGCAAAGGCTATGCAAAACACAGGAACAGGCATGTTAGATACACTGAGATTGTATCATCCTGTGCTAGCCTTGCACTGCCATTGTAGACATAACTCAATCCAAAACGTGTTGCATCCTTGTTTATATTATATTTTAGTATTTGTGCTCTCTGTAAAACCACAATGCATTAAGAATATTGGGCTTGCATTGTAACCCTTTACTACCCTGCAACACCTGCAAGTCGCCTTGGATAAAAGGTGTCTGCCAAATATAGCACCCCACCCACCAAGCTCCTCCACAGGACTGCATTCTATAATTTTGAAGGCAAGCAATTAAAAACATTACAGCCATCTGTCTCCAGCAGACCAAAGCAAAGTCTCCCAGGGTCCTTCCTAGATCAGAGCACTAGGTCTAGCTAAATAAACAGGGGTGGGGGTGGGACGGACTACATAGCGTTGACAGACCTGATGAGGTAGGAATGCACGTCCGTGAATCCGTGGTACTGCGCCAGGGGGAACAGGATGCCAGTGGGGCAGCGTCCGTCCCTCTGTCGGCAGAAGCTGCAGTTACAGATCCCTCGGCACGGCGGACACTGCCAGGACTGCAGGGGGAAGAGGAGGATTGAAACGCACACTTCAGATCATCATCGATCCCATAACAGCAACAACACCCGAGAGAGAAGGAGGAGACAGACACTCACAGGGTTGAGCAGTGCGTCCCGCACCTCCTCCCCGTATCGGTTCCGCAGACACGGCCCGCAGAACTGGCCCTGCACCCCGCGGCACTCTGGGTTCCTGCAGCTCGTCTTGGTGTCGATGGTCTTCTGTCGGCATTGGTGACACGTGGAGCCCTGCAGAGAGAGAGAGAGAGAGACACAAGGGAGTGAAGAGAAGCTTCCTGTTCCCTCCGCTTCAGAGATCAGCGTGTCTGTTGTGCGCCGCGTCTCCGAGCTCTCGTCCGGACTCACGGTGGCTCGGTTGTAGGTCTTCTCCGCTCCGTTGACCGCGATCATCCCCAGCTCCTCCTCCGTGACGTCCTCAACCGGCCGGATCACGTGCGGGATCGCCGTGCTGGGGTGGGGGGCACGACGCTGCCGGGGGGGTCCCCTCACCTGAGCGCCCCCCACAAAAAAACAGGGTTAGAGAAGGGAGCCCCTCAAAAGCACAACCCCAAAAACAAGCTACCCACAGAGTAATGTACAGCTATGGCCTAAAGTGTTGCATCGCCTAGAATCATTGAGACAATATATAAACAATTTAGATCTGTTATTTATCATGTAAATCAAAGAAAGCATACAACTACAAAGCAGTATGCAACTCAATATGCCAACGTGACATCATTCAGCAGGTTTCATTCGACTTTGTGAAGCAGTTCGTTCTAGACGGTGATGCAAAACTTGCAGCCATAAAATCAGTTTCCTGAATGACAAATAACTTTTAGTAGCTTTCTGCATTTGTACAGTAAGCATGTTAAAACAGGTGTAGTTGTTAATAACTTTAACACAATTGTAAACACTGCTGGAGAATTGTAACTGAAGAAAACAATCATTGCAATTGTGATTTTGGCAACCCATGCTGCTGAGACAGGTGTGTCACCCCCCCATTCCACCCCCACCCCTCACCTCCAGGAGCTCATCCTCAATGCTGCGCTGCAGACCGCTCTGCTCGTCGGGGGAGGGGGTCCGGTCCACGCAGCCCATGGAGCGGGTGTGTCTGCGGGACGTTCTCTCGGGGTTCCTCCTCGCGCCCCCCTGCCCGGCCATCGAGGACCGTGGGGCTCGCTTCGGCTTCTGCGCGGGGAAGCAGGGTTGAGACCAGCAAATTAAAAACAGATGGCACAGAAACATTGGGAAGGTAAATTATACTGCCTTCATTTGGTGTTATTGCAGGATTGGAGATTTCTCATGAGATGCACTAGTTGGACCACTGTACTATTGTTTGAGACAAAAAGGCCTGTTAAGTGACAAGCCACTCTGATCTCAACCTGAAAGAAATCCTTGCATCCACCAATAGAGAAAGCCGCCCCAAATTAAAACACATCTGACTTACCAACAATACTAAAATAGGCAAGAACTGCCATATAGGCTGCAAGGCACAAGCGTACTCACGCTGGGAGAACCCCGTGCGGCAGGTTTGGGAGGGATCATTAATCCGGGCATCTTGTGGAGGTCTGCCATCAACTGAGCAAGCTGAGGAAAATAAAAATAAAACACCTACTACAATATACCTGTCTTGGGTACCTTTCTCTTCAAGAGAAGCAGGACTACAGTTACCAGAATGCATTGCGAGGAGTTACAATGAACATGGCTGCACACTTAGGGCTCCCACATCCCATGCATTCTGGTAAACGTAGTCCTGCTGTGAAACGTACACACACAGGTAAATCGTAACAGAATGCATAGCGATCCCAGACTGTCCTGGTGTAGACAGAGTCACCCTACACGTGGTCACCCAGCCCCCCCGGTCTCACCATGGCTTTGTTAGCCTTGATGTTCATGGCTCTCTTCTCCAGGAAGCCGTGATTGGACTCCTGGTCTGAGTCCGAGTCGGAGGGACTCATCACGGGGTCGGGAGCGTGGGGATGAGGAGGAGGGCGGTTCTCTTTCTCCTCATCCTCCTCCTTCAGCCTGTGAGCTGGCAGTCGCAGCGCCACCTTGAGGTTGAAGCGGTGTGGAGGACGATCATCCTGACTCTGCAAGCGTCCCGGACCCTCACTGTCACTGTCGGAGCTTGACTGCAGAGACAGAGAGACTGGGCTGTGGGACTCTGTCCACCAAGTGGATGACAAGTTGAGCTTACCAAATCCAGGGGGTCACATGACAACTAATTTAGTGCAACCTACCAGCCAATATTTTATGTATGCATGTGCACACATGCTTTAAAAATAGGGTTTAAAACCTTGCAACATACACACCCGCCACCTGCTGGAGAGGGGCTGTATTGCAAGCCAAGTCCCAATCAAAAAGGTGTTCAGTTCCTGATTGATATTCACTGCGGTCAGTTTGCTAAATTGTAACCAATG
Source organism: Acipenser oxyrinchus oxyrinchus (assembly GCA_030684275.1). NCBI lineage: Eukaryota > Metazoa > Chordata > Actinopteri > Acipenseriformes > Acipenseridae > Acipenser > Acipenser oxyrinchus. The sequence continues at coordinate 4,510,441 of CM060300.1, forward strand.
TATCTGCGCGTACTCTTATGAAAGGGGGGACCGCTTTGTTGACAGTCCGGTTTGTTTACACTCAAAGGGACATCCCAATCAGGGTCAAACCCTTTTTAAAATCCATTCCCAATTCAAATTCCCTTTTAATCAATTCCAACACAGCATTGATCTATTGCCAGCATTCTGTCAATTAGCTGAACAGTGGCAACAAATTACTTCAATTGCAGTCACGGGTAGTCAATTACATTGGCTTCAAATGAAAGCAGCCGAACAACCACAACAATTATGTCTCTAGTATACAATTTCCTTCAAAAGGAAATGGCATCGAATAGCAATTGATCCCAGCCTTGTTTAGAATATTTAATAAATCAGCGTTGCAACATCTTGTCGAGTCTAGTTTGAGGATCTCTGTGCCGCCGATTCAACGCTGCTTACCTGGTAATCCGAACCGCTCAGATCGGCTTCAGGAAACCCGTAAAAAGTCTTATTGTTCTCGTCGTCAGAGTCTTCCGCGAAAATAGCAGCCAGTTCCATGGAAAGACTGTCCATGCTCAATCTACACTCCTGTCGGGACGACAAAAACAAAACCCACACAGATTGTTAGCACAGAAGGTTGACTTGCAAAGAAACAAGGAGAGGGTCGTTTTTGAACTTCACAGCATCACTCGATGTGCACGTATGTAGCTGTCCACTAGCCTGCGGCTTTTAAAAGACGTATCGTTGCGAAGATCCGCCGGGAGCAGCGCTTGGGTATGTAGGGTGAAGCACCTGGGCAGGAACACGCATGAACTTCACTGGGTTATCAGGTTTGTCCAAACCAATGTTCGAATTCTCAAAGCGGTTCCCTAAACCTCCGCCAGAGGGCGAAATTTACACTAGATGGCTGAATTCCTAAAAAGACGGTAAAGTTGATGGAGTCGACAGCGGTGCAGAGCATTTCGGATATCACTATAAAACACCACATAACCGTTTAACTGACCATAAAATCAATTAAGTCACCTTATTTGTTTATAAGCCAGTAGAATGCATGACTTTATTTAAATACCTCATGTTCTTGTCCCGGTCCCATGATCGCGCCGTCTTCGGTTCCGCTTACTGTAATACAGCCAGCCTGGAATGCAGCGTCATCCAAGTGGGGTATTTAACCCGCTTCGGGCCAATCAGCAACCTTAATGACGTCATAAAGACTCCAATTAAAAGCCGATACCCGATTTGGAACAATTCAAACGATTAGCTCGAGGACAAGGTGAGAGCCTCCGTCCTGCACAGCGCGATGCAACCTTTTTATTCAGCGCTGGCAAGTTCATTTTGAAATAGAAGTATACTTTATTATGGATTAGAAAGCCTAATTTTATATTGAATGATTTATATATAGGCTGAATATTTCAACTGATAATTATGCGTTTATATTTTGTCTATTGCTTTGTATATTTATCGTTTGGGGGTACGTGTGTTCTCTAAGCAGCAACATGTTTGCAATACAATTATTATTATTATTATTATTATTATTATTATTATTTTATTATTTATTTTTTTTAATGACAAATGTATACAAATTATGCTGATAAAGATGCTGACGTCAGAATGACTTCTGCTCTTAAATATCTAACGAGTTCAAACTTTGTGATCAGCTACCAATTGTTTGGTCTTTTTTGATTTGAGAAATATAATAATAATAATAATAATAATAATAATAATAATAATTGCATCCACATTTTCACTTGCTATGTGTGAGAATTCTTCCTCCTCCTTCACGGGTGTGAACACGCGCTCCCCCGCGCTCTCACAGAACCCCACGTCATCAGCATTGCAGCGAGGGAACACTGTGCGCGTGATTGCATCTCCTGTTTGCAAAGCACAGCTGGGTTTCGGGAAGAGGTTTATTTTCTGTTCTGAAAAGGGGGGGCTCAATTTCACAAGGACTGTTAGAAGGAATGCTTTTGATAAAGACTGTGTTTATAACAACTGCATTATGATTTATTTTAATAAAGCAAAAAAAAATGCATGAATAAATAAATGCAAACGTTGGTTAAATATCATTTTTTTTCATACGTGTATTTTAATTGGACTTGATATATCATAATTAAGAATACATTGCGGAATTATATTTTTTGAAGCGTTCTATTATTCTGTATATGTTTTAAAAATAGAAGGTTTCTTCAGAACTCCCCAAACTGTTAAAATCGTTTCTCATTTTGTAACATCAGCACTGAACGGATTTCGTTTCAAAACCAAGACATTTCACGGATAGGATTACACCTGAAAGCGCATACAAACGCCAGACGTGTTTAAAAAAAAAAAAAGACATTGCATTTTCAGGTAAACTTGTCTTTTATTCGTCAGGGGCGTTAGCAATTAGGTCCAGTGAGCCTCCCTCTGGTTTGCTAATAGAGTTTCACTTGACAAAGCCAGCGCTGCCAGTGTAGCACGACCACAGTACAATTCACACACAGCCTGTGCAGAACCACAGCATAGCCATGACGAGACGGCTGTCAGGCGAGCTCCGATTGATTCTCATTGTGGTCCTTGCAGGAACCGGTGAGTGACTAATGTGTGTGTGACTAATGTATATATATAATGAGAGAGAGAGAGTACACAAAAGGGTTAAATTATTTATTTCAGTACGTTTCGGACAAAAGCCCTTCTGTGTACAACGAAACTTAAACACAGTGCGGTAGACTTGTTATCTTTCAGCAATCCCACCTCAAGATTTTTCATTTTTATCCTTTATATACCGACCTGCATGAACACCTCTGGGTGTGAGTGTCAATTACTAGCCAGTAATCAGTGTGAAAATGTTAGACCACTTTGTGCTTTTAATTAGGCATCTTAAACAACTTTAAAGTCATCCGTTCAATTAGACAATCACTGACAATTTGATCATTTTCAGTTCCGGTGGTTTGATTTCATACGCACAAGGAATCAAAACCACAAAAGCAATGACGTTTGTTTATTTTTCACCCTTGTTTTTAATCGTGGAGCAGGACTGACCGATGGAAGGAAATGCGTTTTCTCGATAGGATCTCCGGACCACAGGGCTGTTGTCGAGATCGACAACGTGAACGGGACTGTGCAGCACTGCGCCCGCACTGACTGCTGCATCGCTGCCGTCCACCTCTTAAACAACAACACAAACATCACGACGCAAGGTGGAGCTGCGGGGCGGGCCGGGGGTAACGCTCATAAAGAACAATGCGCTGTAACACAGCAAGGATGGACACACACCTCACTGAATCACAATCCAGAACTCATTCTATAGGGTGTCAAAATGTATTCTCTTCAGGTTTGACCTATGCAGCTAGCTAAGTTGAACTAGTCCCTTATTAACTCATATTAAAACCAGGACTGGATCAAACTGCTGTGCAATGGGAGCCTCATTTCTTATCTTTGTTGGGGTTACCAGATGACCTTGTGTACACAAGGACAGTTCATTTTACCTGTCTCAGGTGTCTTTCACAGCAGGACTACATTTACCAGAATGCATTGGGGGTTGAGTTGAAAAGCCTGAACTGTCCCGTTCTGTCCTGGTGTACACAGTCATACAGTCACCCTACTTTAAAGGATATTATCTTTTAATACGGATCACATCTGCTGACCAGCACGCTGGAGATTGAGTTTGCTGATTCTCTCTTGCATGTTTCTCCCCTGTTTAAAAGGCTGCAGCGTCGTTCAGGGCAGCTGCACTGACCTGCTCTGCCTCTTGGGACCCTTGAGAAGAGAAAACTACACCTCCTGCGTCTGCAGCTCGGACCTCTGCAACTCCCACGTCACGTGGAGCGAGGATGCTGGTGAGTGGGCTCCAATCGGGGAGGGGGGTGGCGTAGTAGTGGGTTCATCTTAATGCATTGGACTATTATTATTTGTTTATTTAGCAGACGCCTTTATCCAAGGCGACTTACAGAGACTAGGGTGTGTGAACTATGCATCAGCTGCAGAGTCACTTACAATTACGTCTCACCTGAAAGACGGAGCACAAGGAGGTTAAGTGACTTGCTCAGGGTCACACAGTGAGTCAGTCGCTGAGGTGGGATTTGAACCGGGGACCTCCTGGTTACAAGCCCTTTTCTTTAACCACTGGACCACACAGCCTCCTTTCACCTTTCTCTGGAGGCCTGGGTACCAATCTGGGGGGGTCGGTGGCACAGTGGGTTAGTGTTAATGCATTCGACTAGCGTTTCAGCTTTCTCCAGAGACCTGGGTTCCAATCTGTGGTATCTGTCAGTTAAAAGCTACTGGATGCGTTTTATTTATTTATTTTTTTTAACTGGCTTTTACTCCACACACCATCCCTAAAAACATCGCTTTTAAAGGGTACAAAAGGTCCTTTTTTATTTTATTGTGTTACATGTTCCCATGTGTTGCTACTGTTTACGTAAGGTGTGAGTATTTTTTTTTAATTTTTTAAATACATTTTGACCACTTTTTTAAACCTTTAAATTGCATTCCCTGCCTCAAGATGGCTTCACATGTACCCGCATGGACCTCTCGGAACTACATTTCCCATCAACCCCCCTGCTCACTGGTCAAACGATCTTAGTTATGTATGTGAGCAGGAGGATGATGGGAAATGTAGTTCCGAGAGGTCCATGCGGGTACCCTTTAAGGGTAGAACGAGGCTGTCAGTTTAATGTACTGCAGTAGTGATACAGGCTAGCTGCACCAGCTTTACAAGGACAGGCACTCGGGCAGCTATTTGCACCCTTATAAAAGTTACCACAGTAAAAGCACAGCAAAGTGTAAGCACAGTAAAGCAGTAAAGCCCAGAGAGAGGTAGGGTAAAAAATATTAAAACACATGGCAAACCATGGGCAAGAGTGGAGCGAGGATCGTGTTTTCCAGTCTGGTGTAACCGCAAGTAAACAGCCATCACAGCTGTGGGACTTCATTAAAAACTGCTTTGCTTTTTTCACTCTTTATCTCCCTGTCCAGCTTGCACAGCCTCCCCTCCCAGACTAGGCTTCGAGTCCTAGTTTTGGAGCCAGAGGCTCGTGAGATGTTGCACCTCTAGTTCTGGGTTCGTTCCTCGCAGATCCGACACGCTGTTCCATCAGTCTGATTGGTCTGACCTCCGCCGAACTGACCAGCGTAGCAATTAGCTTTGCAGATGTGTGCCGTGGGCGCAGGTCTGCTCTCTAATTGGAGGCGCGTTCAGGGAGGACTTGGGAATCTAATGCCCCCAGATCCCTTGAAGTTTTAATTTGTTTGCTTGGGCAGCTTCCCAGATTACTTTGCTGCAGTACTCCCCCATTATAATACATCTCTTTATACTGTGGCTATATATATATATATATATATATATATATATATATATATATATATATATATATATATATATATATATATATATATTACACACATACAGCTCTGGCCAAAAGTTTTGCATCACCCTATAGAATGAACTAATTTTGCTTCATAAAGTTGATTGAAACCTGCTGAATAAAATTACGTTAACATATTGAATTACACACCGCTTTGTAGTTTGCTATATACCTATAGAAAAACGGACAAATTAGTAGACATTTTGAAATGGAAGTATTCTTAGCTGGGGAAAACGTTTCATCTAGCCAGCTGTGCAGACTCCCCTGAGATTACTGGCATTGCTGTTTCTCTGTTTCAGAGGGTGCTGAGAGAGGGGAGGGGAGCAGACTGGCTCCCTTGGCCTGGGTCCTGACTGTGGGGGTGCCCCTGCTTTGCCTGCTGACCGGCGCTTGGAAGTGGAGAGATAGCCGCAGAAGACGTGCGTTTCCCTCATCATGATTATTGCACCCTAGAACATTAACCCCCTGCCCCACCTATCCACCCAGTTCGAACCCAGGCCTCCACAGTGGAAAGGCTGGTCTAGTGCATGAACATTAACCCACCCCGATTGGAGCCCAGGCTGTGTCTCAACCCCTCTCCTCTTTGATTTGGAAAACTCCAGCTCTTGTGAGGTAGTTGGGCAATAATGCCACTATCAAGCACCTGTTTCAGGCTCAGCTGTCTGTTCAGCTCACAATCTCAGAGAGATTTTGTATTGCGGGCGAGATAAGGAGAGAGAGAGAGAGAGAGAGAGAGAGGAGAGGAGAGGAGAGGAGAGGCTGTTGCAATGACAAACCGCTACTTTCTCTGAACTGCACACTCCCCCACCCTAACGAACTGACCTTGGCATTTCAGAAAAAGAATTCTCCCTTCTTTCTACCACTCTCCCCCTCCCTCTCCCTCCTACTCCCTTTCTCTCTCTCTCTCCCCCTCTTTTGTCTCTTTAAAACAAAATCAGTTCTAAGGTGAAGCCATAAGAAGCTGTGTCCTAGGCAAACATACTGGCTAACGTCTTCTTTACTTCAGTGTACTTCGTTTATTAAAGTTGTACCCTTCCCCCTCTTGCCCTCCAATCCCTCTCCCTCCCTCCCTCTCTCCCTCCCTCGTTCTAATAATACAATAAAATTATAATTATTATAACGCTCTCTCTCTCTCTCTCTCTCTCTCATGGTCAGTGTTGGCGCACCAGCTTTCTCTGCAAGACCTCCCTCAGACCGAAAAGGTCCGAGCAACGACCTCACCTACCTCCCTGACCTTGCCTCGCCTTGACCTCACCAACATGGAGCTGCACCAGGTACAGCCGCAATCTGACCCCTGAACTCCAGGGAGGTCTTATCTACCTGTAAAAGAACCTTGCTGGCTAACAGCTGTTCCATCCTGCACTTCCTCAGGTTATCAACAGGGGGCGCTATGCGGAGCTGTGGAAGGGCTCCCTGGAGGGGGTCCCCGTGGTTTTCAAACTGTACCCCTCGGGGGGCTGCCGGTGCTACGACAACGAGAGCGCGGTGTACGGCCTGGCACTGCTGAGGCACCCGAGCATCGCCTGCTTCCTGGGGGAGGGGGAGAGTGGGCAGAGTGGAGAGAGGGTGCTAGTGCTGGAGCTGGCTCAACATGTGAGTGGAAACAATGCCGCAGCTCTCCTGCTGTGGGACACGGGTTCTAGCTCTGCTTAGTGGTGCAATTCTGTTCCATAGTCTTGGGCATTGAGGGTTGAGCCATTTGAAGCTGGATACATTATGTATATGAACTGTCACATGTAGCAGAGAAATGATACAGGTGCTTTATGTTTGGTATTGAATCCACCTATTTGTGTTGCCTTTACTGGTAGCAGTGGCATTATAATTCTCTTAGTATTAGTGTTAGTGTAGGTATTGGTAAGCATTTGCCGTATCTGATCTAGTCTTGTTGGTGTTTGGAATGCGGATTCACAGAGAGCGCCGCCTAGCATTGCAGCTCGTCTCATTCAGATTGGAAAGTACAGTCACAATAAACACACGAGGATTTGAGATTTTAATTTACGACACAGTGCCATCGTGTGGACAGACGCTGTAGTTGCACCAAGGTTTTTTCTTTACCCCATCGTGCGTGAAAGATTGAAAATGAATATATTTTTAATTGAAAATCAAAAGCAAAGTTTAGCCTCACCTATAATTTTAGGATTCAGATATAATTTAAAAAAAAAAAAAAAAAACTATATGAACATAGTTTATATATTTTATTTTACATGATGTAATCAAACAATCTATAAAATTATATTGCAAAAAAAGTCTACCGGAAGTCATAATAGTATTACAGTATTTCATGTTAGATTTTGAAATGTCACCCTGTCCTAAAGAGACTCTCATTGCTGACACTGCTGTTGTGTCCCCCTGTCTAAAGAGACTCTCATTGCTGACGCTGTGCCGCTGTGTCCCCCTGTCTAAAGAGACTCTCATTGCTGATGCTGTGCCGCTGTGTCCCCCTGTCTAAAGAGACTCTCATTGCTGACGCTGTGCCGCTGTGTCCCCCTGTCTAAAGAGACTCTCATTGCTGATGCTGTGCCGCTGTGTCCCCCTGTCTAAAGAGACTCTCATTGCTGACGCTGTGCCGCTGTGTCCCCCTGTCTAAAGAGACTCTCATTGCTGACGCTGTGCCGCTGTGTCCCCCTGTCTAAAGAGACTCTCATTGCTGACGCTGTGCCGCTGTGTCCCCCTGTCTAAAGAGACTCTCATTGCTGACGCTGTGCCGCTGTGTCCCCCTGTCTAAAGAGACTCTCATTGCTGACGCTGTGCCGCTGTGTCCCCCTGTCTAAAGAGACTCTCATTGCTGATGCTGTGCCGCTGTGTCCCCCTGTCTAAAGAGACTCTCATTGCTGACGCTGTGCCGCTGTGTCCCCCTGTCTAAAGAGACTCTCATTGCTGATGCTGTGCCGCTGTGTCCCCCTGTCTAAAGAGACTCTCATTGCTGACGCTGTGCCGCTGTGTCCCCCTGTCTAAAGAGACTCTCATTGCTGACACTGCTGTTGTGTCCCCCTGTCTAAAGAGACTCTCATTGCTGATGCTGTGCCGCTGTGTCCCCATGTCCAGGGCTCTCTACGTGCGTTCCTCTCTCAGCACTGCAGCGACTGGGCTGGGACAGTGCGGCTGGCCCTGTCTCTCTGCCAAGGCCTGTCCTTCCTGCACTCTGAGATCCACAGGGACGGTGAGAGCACAAGCAACGATTAATCAATTCTTATTATTTAATCATTTAGCAGTCGCTTCGCTCCAAAGCGACTTACAGAGACCAGGGGGTGAGAGATGCTTCATCACCAACTGCAGAGTCACTTCCAATAGGTTTTACGTCTCAGGGTCACACACAGCGAGTCAGTGGCGGAGCTGGGATTGAACCAGTAGTTGAACTTCTGCAGCTATGACAAATCTTTTCCACACAGAACAATGTCATGTATGCAGGAGGACAGTGTCCTATGAGTCAGGCATGACGCGCTGTTCTGTATACCTGTATTTCCACAGGCGTGTACAAGCCTGCCATGGCTCACAGAGACCTCAGCAGTAACAACGTGCTGGTCAAGGCTGACCGGACCTGTGCGCTGAGTGACTTTGGCTCAGCCACCGCCCTCAACCTGAGACCTGGACCCAGACCACTCTGCACCCAGGAGGTACCAGAACCCTGCTTCTCCTCTGTGCCCTGCTGCCCAATCACCAGCATCATACACACAGCGGCTCGGCTGGTGCCTCATTCAGTGTCCAGGGAAATGAAAAATGAGCTGAGAATGCAGCGTGCAGATTAGTTAAGGTGCTGGTAATGACAGCGCTGGAGAGCTGAGAATGGAGTGTTTAGACTAGTGCTCTTTATTATGAAGGTGCAGGGTAATGACAGTGCATTGTAATGCTGTTTTGAATGATCTGATGTTTCTTGTTTGGTTTTGGCAGGTGTGTGTGCAGGTGGGGACCCCTCGCTACATGCCCCCCGAGATCCTGGACGGCACTTTAAATATCCGGGACCCCTTATCCTCCTTGCGGCAGGTGGATGTCTACTCGCTGGGTCTGCTGGTCTGGGAGATGACCACTAGATGCACTGACCTCTGGACAGGTAGTGAGCCAAGCCAGCTGGCCAGCACAGCTCACACTTAACCTTCTACTGAAATGATCCACTTCTTCTTGCGAGCACATCCATTTATTACATAGGTCTCAAATGTGTTCAAGCGAAAAAAAACTGTACTACACGAGGTTAAAGAGATCTGTTTGCAGGCTTTGATTACAGATTCCGTCCTGCACTTTCTCCTGGACAGTGGACTGGAATAGTCCGCGCCCCTTCTATGCCACCTTTTGTGTCAACCAACCAGCTGCTTCCCCTGGAGTCTGACATGCTTTGCAGCCAGTAAGATGCTGTTGCGAAATGATCTCTCTCTCTCTCTGTTTTGAAATGATCTTGGTTTACCTTTCTTCCATGACCTGCAGTATACAGCGAATGGAAAGTCCAGGAAAGGCTAGATTCGTGTTGGGAGGAGTTAACCCTGCTCTTCCTTCTCATCCCAGTCTCCCCAGTACCGGAGTACAGACCTGCCTACGAGGCTGAACTGGGTCCCAGTCCCTCGCTAGACGAACTGGTCCTGCTGGTGTCGGAGCGGAGAAAACGGCCCGCGCTGACCCACCTCTGCAGAGGAACCACCCTGGCAAGTCCTCCCCCTAGCCCTGTACCCCTGGTTATCCCCTCGAAAGGCCTGCTGAGCAAACAAAGTGTAGTGAAGCACAGTGAAATCAAAGTGACTGGTGCATGGCTTCGCAACCAGCAGGCGTTGCAAGCTTTAAGACGAGGGAACACTGGGGTAGGTTTAGGGTCAGTGTTAGGGTCAGTGCTGGTTCCAGGAACACACAAAGTCTCTCAGGAGCAGCGGCTTGAAACCTGGTTCTAGGAGACCTAGTTTGAGGCAACTTCGCTGTATCAAACCTCAAGCCTCCCCTGGTGCGCCGTGCAGTGGCCTGAAACCTAATCTCCTCCTGAAACCAAGTTCCAAGCCACAAAGTGGCTTCGCGTTCCCTCGGCTTCAGAGGTCTAAGGGTGTGTGCTTGTGTGTGTCTCTCAGGGCTGCGGCGCTTTGATGGAGATTGTGAAGCACTGCTGGGACAATGACCCTGAAGCCAGGCTGACTGCACCCTGCACAGAGAAGAGGCTGAGCTCCCTGTAGCTGACTGAGCTCATAACTTCATCAACCTTACAGCATCCCAATGATTCAGCTTCAGCAACGTGGCTAGTTAACCCTTGCTAACCCATTCCATACCCTCACCACTGTCTGTTTGAAGGACCCCTACTTTCTAGACTACTGCCTGTGCTGTAATACCATTGTAAAATAAAATATACTGACTGTTATTTTTGCAGTGCTTGTGTGATGTACGCTATAGTATATAAATGTAAAGATCAAATGCTGGTATGTATTGGAAAGAAAAAGTATGAACGATAATGATGTATATAATTACGTTTATACCACAACAACCGCAGTCTTTTGCCCTATACAGTTGAAACGATTGCATTATGTCAAAGAAAGGGGCGTTTCCTCAACTTTGATTTCATTTCGTGAATTGCATAATGCGTTCTACTGATTATTAGATACGGTGTGCATATTTTCCATACAGGACCATAAAGAAAAATAAACAATCGAACACTCCCTTATCTCGTATCTTGTGAGTCATTGGAATCACTGCTGGTTTATCCAATGGGCGCTCGGTGCTGAGGACGCTAGCCAATAGCAGCACACTAAGGGTGGGTTTGGAACCTCCAGGCTCCAGAGTGCAAGATTCCGGAAGAACAGGCAGCAGAGGTTCAAGTGGGTTCAGTATTGCTACGAAGCTCACCTGTAAGCTGCGATAAAAGCAAGGTAAGAAACACGGCCAGGGGTACATTCGGGCCGACTTAAGTGACTTGCTCAGGGTCACACAATGAGTCAGTGGCTGAGCTGGGATTTGAACCGGGGGACCTTTTTAATTAATATTCCACAGTACTGTGTAGTATGAAGCAGCATTTTAAACACTGTATTAGTAGAATAGCCTGTTCTGTTAAGGTGTATTTTTTGTAGAGAAGTAACTGCATTCAAAATATATACTACCTGTGCAATAAAATAAAAGCCTAACCAACTAAATACTGAAAATATTGACTGCTTTATGCATTGGTTACTTGGGTGCGGTGTGGGACTGCAAACTGGTTTTGCTAGTCTTGTTAACGTGTGTGCGTGTATATTGTTGTTCTTGTATTTTTAGGAAGGAAACCAGTTCTGCAATGTGGAACCCCAATCAAGGTACTTTTATGAAAGAAACCTCATTCAGTAGGCTAATCTGAACAGGTGGGGCCGGCTGTATATGGGACAATGATTTGTTTGCTGTATTGATCCGAATCTGTAGGGCACTAAACATGCCTCATCTAGTTTTAGGATCATGATGTTTGTATTTGATAGGTTATCAGTAACAACCCTTCAGATGAAATATAAAGCTCCACTCGTCACAGAATCGTGATATTGAAAGATGCTGGTTTGTATACAGATGCTGTCAGCAGGATATTCAGTTGTTCTTTCTCAGTTCTGCTGCAGTGGTTCGATTCTTGCATTCCTTACCAGTGAGAGTGACTTACTGAGTTCATTTTAAAGTTGCTGTAAGAAATCGGTGGACGTGAGCCGTCCTGTCTCCGAGAGCTACTAACTGTGTATATTGCTGTTCGTTCTTTTGAGATCAGAAAGTGAGGAAAGTTTAGCTTTTCCAAAAAATCGTCTTGAGCTTTTTGCTATTTTGTGGTATTCCAGTTATCATCAGGCAGGTTGAAACGCTGGATTATTTTAAGTCTAAATTGAAAACATGCTTTTTTTTTTTTGAATGGGCTTGTATGTAATTGGTTGCAGATATGAGCTATCTTGTTTTGAACTCTGTGCAGCGCTCTGGGATGCCAGGGGGTGAAGGGTGCTATATCAAAACGCACATTGTATTGTAATAGGATAGCATGGTTTGGATTGTAAGTCAGCTTGGAGTCGACAGCGCTGGCGCTTTTATAAGATTCAAGCCCGTGCACTTTTCTACCGTAGTGTTATCTGAACACAGGCACATTGTATTCTGACTTGAGGGGGCTGTATTTGTACAGGTTCAGAACACCAAGACGTGCTTGGATCAGCTTTCAAATGGTTCTTTTTTATTTTGTCAGGTCATCCAGGAGCCTGCCCCCCAGGGGGACCCATGCCCCCTAACCCTGCCTACCCTCCCCAGGTATGCCCCCAAGGCCCGGGTCCAATGCCCCCCCCTGGGATTCCAGGTCAGTACCCCGGCCCTGGATCCTACCCAGGACCCTACCCTGGGGGTCAGCCCTGTCCTCCTGCTTACCCTGGGGGTCAGCCCTGTCCTCCTGCTTACCCTGGGGGTCAGCCCTGTCCTCCCGCTTACCCTGGGGGTCAAGCCCCCTACCCCTGCCCCCCAGGAGGGATTCACCCAGGACACCCCCCTGGATGTGGGGATGACCACCACAAGAAGAAGAAGAAGGAGAAAAAGGCTCACAAGGAACATAAGCATGGAAAACACGGGCATGGCCCGCATGGGAAGCATGGACCGCATGGGAAGCATGGACCGCATGGGAAGCATGGACCACATGGCAAACATGGGAAGGTAGGCGTGTGTACCTCATACCAAACCATACCAAAACAAACCATACCATACCATACCATACCAAAACAAACCATACCATACCATACCATAACATAGCATAACATGCCATACCATACCAAACCATACCACACCATAACATGCCAAACAAACCATACCAAACCAAACCAAACCATACCAAACCATACCATAACATGCCAAACCAAACCATTCCAAACCATACCATACCATACCAAGCCATACCATACCATACCATAGCATAGCATGCCATACCAAACCATACCACACCATAACATGCCAAACCAGACCAAACCATACCATACCATACCATACTATAGCATAACATGCCATACCATACCAAACCATACCACACCATAACATGCCAAACCAAACCATACCATACCATACCATACCATACCATAGCATAACATGCCATACCATACCAAACCATACCACACCATAACATGCCAAACCAAACCATACCATACCATACCATACCATACCATAACATGCCATACCATACCAAACCATACCACACCATAACATGCCATACCATACCATACCATACAATACCGTACCATACCATACCATAGCATAACATGCCATACTATACCAAACCATACCACACCATAACAAACCAAACCATACCAAACCATACCATACCATACCATACCATAGCATAACATGCCATACCATACCACACCATAACATGCCAAACCATACCAAACCATACCATACCATACTATAACATGCCATACCAAACCATACCACACCATAACATGCCATACCATACCATACTATAACATGCCATACCATACCAAACCATACCACACCATAACATGCCAAACCAAACCATACCAAACCATACCATACCATACCATACCAAGCCATACCATAACATGCCAAGCCACACCACACCACACCATACCAAACCATACAATAACATGCCAAGCCATACCAAACCAAACCAAACCAAACCATACCATCCCGTCCCATACCATTGAGTTGTCAGTGGAAGGAGCCTGACTGTGTTTTCTGTGTCTCTCCGTGCAGCATTCCTCCAGCTCTAGCAGCAGCAGCAGCAGTAATTCTGACTGATCTGGACAGAAGGACAGAACCAGGAATCTATTGAAGACAGGCGCCGACACTGAACTGCACGCATCATCTATTTACTATACACAGAGAAACTAACACCAACCATGTTGAGCAGGAGCAAATTAACAAGCACAGACTTGCACTATCGCTGCCAACCAGCAGGGCGCGCTGTGTCACCCAGTAACGGGCTTTGTTTTAACCCCTGGTTGTCTTACCGTGTGATTTTATAGCGGTGGTTTTGATATTAGCATTGAGTTTGTCTTTTTTTTTTGGGAGGGGGTGTTAAAAACTACTACTGAATTGTTGCTTTTTTTAGTATGAAGTGGGATTATTATTATGATGATTATTAGTAGTAGTCGTATTAATGCATTGGGAAGGGAGCCTGAACTGTCTTAGTGGAGTCATATGGTGAACCCAACCATATCCCCTTAGATGACCATGTACACACAGGGTGTCGTCTTTCTTTGATTGCTGTTTTGATGCTTACTCCTGACCTGCTGAATGAATAAAGGAGATCTATAGCCATCCCACAGCAGTGTGCCTGTGTGTGTGTGTGTGTGTTATTCCTTCATCTCATCTTTACAGTGTTTCCTACACAAGGAGTTCTGGAATGAGGAATTTGCATATTTATTGCTTGACCAAAAACAAACAAACAAACAAACAAAAAAAAAATAGATACATTGTTCACTGTCTGCAAAAAAGTATATATACATACCGTCACTTGATTTAGATTTTGAAATCGTCAACAAGTGAATACGCGACCCACTTCATCTAAACGCTTTGAAAATACTCCAGTGACCCAAATCAGGTTTTAGAAATCACTTTGCAACCTAGTTCGTATTTTGCCCCTTTTGAAAATCATGCTGTAAACGTCAACAATGTGATCCAGTCTCTCTTTCACCACCCTTATGTCTGAACTAAAACTTCCAGTGCTGTAAATCATCTGCCTATCCCCTCGCTACAATAAACAGCTAATACTGAATTGACCAATAATCCGCATTATGTATGTGAATATTATTATTATTCTTCTTATTATTATTATTATTATTATTATTATTTATTTCTTAGCAGACGCCCTTATCCAGGGCGACTTACAATCGTAAGCAAATACATTTCAAGTATCATAATACAAGTAATAATACAATTAAGAGCAAGATAAATATATCTAGTGTGTACTATTACATTTATTGTAAGCCTGACTATATAAAGAAACTAAACCAGCACGCTTACAAACCTACAAGCGATTTCATCCATACAATGTGATCTAGTCGTTTAATATTAATGTAATGCGAGGGGTCGATGTGTATAGACTCGTTTACTAGAATTTAAACCCGTTCCCATTCGTTATATTTCACCAAAGACAAAAAAAAAAAACGTTTTCGTATTAAACTGTGACGCACTTGGCCATTTCAGCCTAGTTTTTTCCCCCAATACAATTAAATACAAATGATAAATAATGACTTAGTATTACTATATATATATATTATATTTAATATGGAAATTACCCCGTTCCCCTTACTGGTAGCGAATGGTCACGGGTTATTAATGGTTTTTCTACGCAGTTGAAATGCTGGAAAGGGAGTGGGGAGGCTCGGTTGAAAGGTGAAAGTTGAAAGGGATGGTTACAGTGTTGCCTTTGTGCTTGAGAGAGAGAGAGAGAGATAGAGAGAAAGAAAGAGAGAGAGCGGCACACCATTCATCGTCTCTCTTCCCTTCTCCTTTTTAAACTCTTCCCCCCTGGGTCCCACCCGATCCTCTCCCCTTCTACCCTAAAGACCCTACCCTCCCTCCCCCTGGACACGGAACAAGTAAGAGGTTTTTTTAATTTTAATTTGTTTTTTAAATCCGTTTAGAAAGAAAGAGGGAAAGCGAGCGCCGCGCCACGGCAAGTAATAGGCTTCAGGCTGTGTAGGGAGTCGTAGGCCGCACATTGCGTTTTGTTTTTGTTTGTTTTTAATAGAAAAGCGACCTTGTTTTTTTTAATTCTTTTAAATGTTAGGTGTTTGTCTTTTTAACATGTTTGCGTGCTGGGTTTTTTTGTGCCTGGTTCTTGTAACCAGTGCATTTTGTTAATGTATTTTTATTGTTACAATTTAACAAACTGAAAGGGCATCAAAATGATGCACGCCGCCCGGATGATGCTGTTTTGTTTGGTAATACGTTTGTTTTTTTAATCATTTTTAATTTTTTTTTTTTTATAATGTATGGAATCGGGTGCGGTTTAAAACCGAACTGTACATATATATATATATATATATATATATATATATATATATATATATATATATATATATATATATATACACGTTTGAAAAGTTGTTTCTCTACAGAAAATATTTTACTCGTAATGAATAAGCGTAGGTCAGATTATATACAAAACGGGGATGAAATAAATCCTCCATCGGGATCTCAAGCGCATTAAATAAATGCGTTTGCTGAAGTCCGTTTCAATCGAGGCCTTGTTGTTTTTGCTGGGCATTTGTAATGAATTACGCCTCGGCAGTCGCATTAATAGCACCTCCCTTTTTGTAATTTTAACTTTTCGTTTTAATGATTTTAGTTTGTAATAGCTGTACGTCCTTTTTTTTAAAGTTTCGTCCACAAAGCATTGATAATAACGACACATTTTAAACTGTTTGCGGTGGACCTTCGACTCTGACGGCAGCAAGACCGTGGTTTAAAAAAAAAAAAAAAAAATTGCCAGGCTTTGTTTGTCCCTTTTTTTAAAGAATGTAACCTTGTAGTTAGCAGCCTACCAGAGCAATTAAAGACGCCAAAACAACAATACTCCGGTCCACAGCATCTCCACATACATTTGCATAGAACTAGAACGTGATATTTGATATAAAAGAAAAGTGGTATTTATATCGGCTGTTTTAATGAACGGACCAATCCCCATGCTAAAGCAAATGCAGCCATGCATTTTTCATAGCCTATTTATTTATTTATTTTTGTGCAACTTTTTGAAGTCGTGTGCCTCCTGTTTTCCAAATGCACCGGCAGCCAGGGCTTGATGTGGAGGTCTCTCCCCAGCTGCGTGCCTGCGTGTGTGTGTGTGTGGCATTTCTAATCTTTAAATGTCCTTCACTCTCTGCTTCAAAAGATTCCATTCCTGTGACCAAAGACGCCAGTTCTCCACTCTCCAGAACCTCCCTCACCAGCAGAAGCTGCTCCATCATGGACTCTGATGTGATTGAAGGCGGACTCAATGTCACCCTCACTATCAGACTGCTGATGCACGGCAAGGTAAAGGGGGGGGAGGGAGAGAAGCAGAATTGACTAGCATCTATAAATACTATAGATCTTAACTGGGGTCTTGCCAAGTCCATTCCATTGTGAGGCCTTGCTCCCATCAGGTCTTTTTTATTGATTCAATTGATAGTTATGGTTTAAAAAATGAATACATACATACACACAAAGCTACCAAGAATTTGAATACACTGATTAACTAAAATACTGCTGATCTTTAAAAACTCTCTCTCTCTCTCTCTCTCTCTCTCTCTCTCTCTCTCTCTATCTATCTATATATATATATATATATATATATATATATATATATATATATATATATTAAAAAAAATCTTGATTTTAATTATTTATTTCTTAGCAGACACCCTTATCCAGGGTGGTACAAGATTTTTACATACAATACAATTTTTACATACAATATTTTTACATACAATTCCCCATTTATACAGTTGGGTTTTTACTGGAGCAATCTAGGTAAAGTACCTTGCTCAAGGGTACAGCAGCAGTGTCCCCCCCCCACCTGGGATTGAACCCACAACCCTCCGGTCAAGAGTCCAGAGCCCTAACCACTACTCCACACTGTTTACCTATATAAAACAATACATCTTCACCCAGTTCATAAAGTTGCTATTGTAATGATGTATGTGTTTGTGTCGGTTGTTTCATTTAAAATGCCTCCTCACACACAGCAGACAGTGACGAATGTTGACTTTATAAATACTTTCCAGTTTCTTTTGCTCCCAAGTTGCTCCACGCTTGTAGTAACGCGGGTTCTCTGTCCAGACGGCTGTGAGATTACAATGGCAAGTCTTTGTCTTTTTGAAAGGCGGGGTCAGCCTTTCAGAAAGAGCTGAAATCCCCCAACGCCACTCCAGCAGAGATGAGCAATTCAGTAATCGAGAGAGGATGTGCACTTCGGCGCCTCCGAGCCGGTGTTACTGCACAGAGTTACTCACTGGCTTATCCAGGATTTGCATCCAGAATCCCTGGAATCTAACTTGTTAACATGAAGCTCAACTGTCTCCTTAACCCTTCACACGCGACGTGCTAATTGACTGTTTTTATTGATTTTTTTAGGAAGTTGGAAGCATCATTGGCAAGGTTAGTATGGTTTTATAAACTGGGCTATCGGGTTGTTGTGAAATGTCACGATCTGTCGGTTATGTTACTTAAAATAGCCGCAGAAGAGCACTAATCAGGGGAAACGTGAAATCACATTGTAATGTATTATAGTAACATAGAAAATGAGGCAAATCATTTTAAGCACAGTGGGATATCTAGATTGGGATGTCGAGGTGAGGCAGTAATTTAAATGCCACATTTTTTTTCTTGTTTTAGAAAGGAGAATCTGTGAAGAAGATGCGAGAAGAGGTGAGTTGATGTGTTAATTTACTTGAGATCGGGAGAGTATTTTTACTAACTGCATCTCCCACTTCATTCAGAGAACTACACATTTGTGCTTTTTGGTCTTCGCAGTATTACAACGCACGCAATGCATGCCGTATCGTGTGAAGAAAGTGAATCGTTTCGCCCTTGCGTTCGACCTTTGAGTGATTCTGAATTGAAGATTTTAGATTTTAGCGGTTGAACTAAGAGCTGTGTCCTTCCTTCCTTCCTTCCTTCCTTCCCCTCCCCTTTCACAGAGTGGTGCTCGCATTAACATCTCTGAAGGGAATTGCCCAGAGAGGATTATCACCCTCGCTGGACCCACCACTTCCATCTTCAAAGCCTTCTCGATGATCATCGAAAAGCTGGAGGAGGTGTGTGTGTGCGTGCAGGGAATAACCTTTGAACCTGTGAACCTTGCTAGGCAGCGAAAATAGGCATCCAAAAAATCCAGCCGTTTCAAAATGACCCAATCCTCAGATCAATCAATATTTATTTTATATAGCGCCTTTTCATAGTGGACCACCATCACAAAGCGCTTTTACAAGATAGTGAGGAACAATGCAAAATACATTAGTGAACCCCATAATCAAAAATGAACCCTAATATTTTCAGGCAACACTTTTTTTTTTTTTGGTTGGTTGGTTTTATACTGTAATCGGCCCCCAAAACAAGTCACATCGGTTATTTAATTATTGTGCAAATTACTGACTTGCTTCCTGCCCCCTCTTTCTCTACTTGTGTTTTGATCTCTCAAACCCGTTGCCCTCTCCTCTGTAACCTCCAGGACATCAGCAGCGCCATGACCAACAGTACGGCCACCAGCAGGCCTCCAGTGACCCTGCGCATTGTGGTCCCGGCCAGTCAGTGTGGCTCGCTCATTGGGAAGGGTGGCTGCAAGATCAAGGAGATACGAGAGGTAAGCGCACAGCCATCCCTGCACACCTTACTGTGTCCTTTTTATTCATACAGAAGTTGCATTAGCTTATGAGTATGGGCAGCAGTGTGGAGTAGTGGTTAGGGCTCTGGACTCTTGACCGGAGGGTCGTGGGTTCAATCCCAGGTGGGGGGACACTGCTGCTGTACCCTTGAGCAAGGTACTTTAACTAGATTGCTCCAAACCCAACTGTATAAATGGGTAATTGTATGTAAAAATGCGATATCTTGTAACAATTGTAAGTCGCCCTGGATAAGGGCGTCTGCTAAGAAATAAATAACGCATAATGAAAAAAAAAAACCATCCGGTTCTTGGAACACCTTTTATAAATGACTCTGTTAAAGCTGCCCCATTTTTATTAAAGAAACTGCAGATCTAAGTTTAGAAAAGCCTATTCAGTAAATTTTTTTTTGTGTGTCTCCCCCCTCTGGACAGTCGACTGGTGCACAGGTGCAGGTGGCAGGGGACATGCTTCCCAATTCGACCGAGCGCGCCATCACCATCGCTGGCACCTCGCAGTCCATCATCGAGTGTGTCAAGCAGGTCTGCGTGGTCATGCTGGAGGTGAGTGTGAGTTACCCTTTTTGTTTTTTCTCCACTACATGACTAGAAAACACACTATCGTAGAATTCCATCGGCTGGTTTTGCAGACCTCCTATTAAAACTAGCTAATCTTGACCTACCCAAATCTTGCGTTCAGTAAGGTAGCCTAATTTTTACTTGGTAGTTCATGATTAGCGCGAATGAGGGTCAGTGAAACTAGCTGCACATCAATTAGACGTGTCTGTGCAGTCTTATTTACAGCTTGCATGTTGGTCCAAAAAAATGTGTTTTCATCGCTTGAGTAGGGATGCTGCTAATTTTTTAGAGTTTTAAAAATGTAGGTAAAATTCCTAAACAGTTAAATGTAAACTGAATGCTAAATAAGTGTTAGCCTTTTGTTTTTTACATTTCTTTCATAGTCGTTTCTTCATGTAAAATTAAACACTGCACACATACAGGCTTGTTACAGCCATTTTATACAATAGCCATTGTTGGGGTAGGTGCTCTGATTTTTAACCAACGTTTCTAATCTGTTATAGTTTCAATAGTAAAGTTTTTTTTTTTTTTTTTTTAATTGTTAATTTAAACAGACTCTCTGGTTTTCCTACAGGAAAGTTTCTTCTCATTTCTCTCTCTCTCCTCTCTCCTAGTCTCCTCCTAAGGGGGTCACCATCCCATACAGACCCAAGCCGTCCGGATCGCCGGTGATCTTCGCTGGCGGACAGGTACTTTCATGAGAGAGAGAGAGGATAACAAAACTGCAAAAGAATCACTCCAGTATCTTATTAACCAGCGGGTGTATTATTAATTCTTTGAACAATATCTGACTTTGTTAGTTGAGGAGGATTGATTTGGTTTGGTAAATCCAAAACGAATTAAAAGCGAAACGATTCCAAATTTCCTCCTTTTATTTATTTTTTTAAAGTCTTGTTAGTTATTTTCTTTCTTCCTCGTACTGTGTTTTCTTTCTCAATACTCCTGCTTTGCTCCACAGCAAACCCCACACACCCCCCTCTTTAAAAGGGGGGGGTTCTCTCTGTCCCGTTCCCCCCCCCCCCCCGTATTGCGTGCTTCCTAAAATGTGCTGCAGCTGAATTCCACACCCTGTTGTGTCTCAGATAGCAAAGGAGTGGGTGGAAACGAAATCAAACCGTTTAATCTGGCCTTCCAAAGAATCCTTTGCATTTTGGGCAAGCACCAGCAGATTCTCAGGGTGTTGTACTTGTTTTAAAATAGCGATTGTGCAACTTAAGTTATTAACACTTCATTCATGGCATTAAACATCTAATCAATCATTATTCTCTTGATCATATGTCACAGGAATTTCTTTTAAACTGACAAGTGCAGTGCAATTAATTCAGGGGGGGGTGGGGGTTACTGGTGAAGATACAAAGCCACAGTATTGCACCAGTCGGTACTAAGCCTGTGTTATCTGTTGCTTCGCAAGTGCAAGGAAACAGCAGCCTGCATTGAGAGTGTGGCGCGTGACTCTGGAGCCACCCTTATAGGCACAGGCAGGAGGTGTCAGACTGCAAGCACGCAGGGGCGAAGCGGTCATGCGCTGAGCCACTCTCCTGATCGTTTCGTTTTTTTTTTTTTCGCAGGCTTATACTGTTCAAGGACAGCACGCCATTCCTCAGCCAGATGTAAGTGTTGCTCTCCTCTCTTTATTTATTTTCCTTTACCAAAGGACTTCAGTAATGTGGACGGATGCAGGGGTGGAAAACCTTTTTTTATATTTAAACAAACCAATTGATTAAAAAAATAATGCAGCCCTTGTATTGCCAACCGTCTCAGTAGCAGATCTGCTTTGCTTTCTGTTCAGTGAATGAAGGGTGTAGTTTCTTGCCCGCAGTTCCAGCTTGTATCCTGAACAAGCTACATGATATTCTTTTACTTAACGCTGCTTTTTAAACCACTAGCCTTCTCCAGATTGTGACACATTTACAGTAGCTCTTGGTTATCGGTGGCTTAATCGTGGCACTTTGTCATTTAAAGCCCCTATAGCATTTGCAAATAAACAAACCTGTGGCCTCTCTCAATCTCCCTTTCCCCTGTGTTTCTCTTTCTGCTAAATACACATCCACAGCTTGGGAATATTCATTCAAGTAATACTCAAGACCCTGTTGCATTAAGAGACCGGTATAAAATATGAGAGATTAGTGTTAATCCAGTCTAGGAAACCTGACCTACATTGAGATTTCAAAACCACATTTTTAAACGAACAGAGTGTGCTGGCCACTGTACTGAACGTGAGGATTGTATTGCGTTTCTTTGCGTTTTCCTCTCCTGAGCCTCGGACCCCTGCTGCTGCTGCTGTTGCAGAGCATCTTGAGTAGGGCTGTGCCGTGTGCTCTCCAGTGCCTTGCTGATCCTCTGCTCTCTCCACAGCTGACGAAGCTGCACCAGCTCGCCATGCAGCAGAGCCCCTTCCCTCTGGCTCCCAGCAGCACCGGCTTCACAGCAGGGATGGATGCCTCTGCCCAAGCCAGCTCTCACGAGCTCACCATTCCAAACGACGTGAGTGTCCGGGGGGGGGGGGTCGAGTCTGATTCAGTGACTGTGTGCCATTCCATGTTTGGTTGCTGGTTTAAATAACCCCCTCTGATGTAAGGAAACCTGGCAATGACAAATAATCACGCCTAAGGTCTTCCTGGTGATTTTTTTTGTATATATAGATTTATTTTTTTTTACTTTCTTCTACAGAACCTCTTCTGCAATTGTGATGCAGACGACTTGGGGCATCCTTTACCTTCAGTCCCACATTTGTCTTTCTGCTTCTATAGAATTATTTTTTTTCAAGAACAGCTTGAACAGAATTAATGCAATCCTACGAACAAGTGAACGTTGAAAGCCGATTTTTTCATTCTACCACAAACATGAATAGATGTAGTCTTATTAGAGTGGATTGTGTCTTACTAAATGTGATTCCTCTAGTCTTGTGGTGGGGTGAATGGTTTTCTTTTTTACATTTTATTTTTATCGTTGTTTTCCAGCTGATCGGCTGCATCATCGGCCGCCAAGGCGCCAAAATCAACGAGATCCGGCAGATGTCTGGAGCGCAGATCAAAATAGCCAACCCGGTGGAGGGCTCCTCCGACAGACAGGTCACCATCACTGGCTCCCCGGCCAGCATCAGCCTAGCCGAGTATCTCATCAACGCCAGGTAAGAGGGAGGGAGGCGGGGGCCCAAACTAGAACGAGGAATTGAGCACCTGGAGATGAAATTATACCACTGCAGAGCAGTTTGAGTCTCCCTAGGTTTTACAATGAGCTTAGGCACCTGAACTGAGTTGCTGGTATGTTTTAAAAAAAAAAGAAAGCTGATGGTAAAACCTGGACTGGTTCAAACTGTGCACACACAGAGATCTCTGTATTGAGCTGCCTGCAAGGTCTTCTCCTAGGTGCTAAATACATATCAGGCTTCTGGATGAAACAAACAGGTGGGGGGGTATTGCAGTCCAAGGTTTGGCTTCAGCCAGGTTTTTAAATATCTGCAGCCCGAAGCAGAGCTGGCCCGACACGTTCTGAAGCCAGTTGGCTCGTCTCTGGTAGGCTGGTATCCGCATCCAAAGGGAGCTGAATGTAATTTTGGTGTTTAATTTTGAAGGCTTAATGACTTCATTTGTGAATCCAGCTGGGTGCTATTGGATCACTTTCCAGCTTTTTCATTTTTTTTTTTTTTTCTTCTTCAATATAACTGGTTGGCCCCACGCCAGGTAAAGTCTCGTTTGCTTCCGGGAGGTTTTCAGATATCTGATCTCACACTGTTGTATTTCCTCCTCGCTGTTGCTGGTAAAAATGAATCCATCTGGGTCATTTCACTGCGTGTGCTTTGTCCAGAAGTCTAATAAAAGTAACAGTGCACCTTTTATTTTCTTGCTTTTGAAAACTGCAGTGGTACACTGACAAACTTTAGCAGTATGTTTTTGTATTTGTGTAAATCTTCCCTCATGCATACAGTATGTTTTGCTTGTGAGGGCTATGTTTTAGTTTCTAGACCCCAGTCTTGGTTTATCTGAACTGGGCCGCCATGCTTTCCCTGTGGGTGTAGTTTTTAACCCTGTCAGTGCTGTGACACTGTGCAGTTGTGTGAGTCTCTCCCTAACTTCAGTCCCCCATAAACCTTCTTGGCAGGACCCAGGAAACTAAAATCATGAACGGCAGTGTGGACAACCTTCTTTTTTTTAAATTATAATAAAAAAAAACCTAGTCCAGTATATCTTCCAGGCTTCTGCCAGTAAGCTTTATGACTGCTTGCTAATTTTCTCCATTCTGTGTTTGTTTTTTTTTTTTTTTTTTTTTCCCCTGCAAGATTAGGTCCCTACCACCCCCCCATGACCTTGCCACCCCTAACCCAGCCCTACTGTGTATTCCTCTTCTCTCTCTCCTTCTGTCTCTCTGCAGTGTAGAGTCCTCTAAACCGCCTTCCTCGATTCCTGAGCACGTCAGCATGAACCTCTGTCAGCCCCCCTCCTCCTCCTCTACTAGTGCTGCTGCTGCTGCTCCTCCCTTCTGTTCTCCTTCCACATCCTCTTCCTCCCGTTCCTCCTCTTCCACCTCTGCAGCCGCCATCACCCTGTCTTCCCTGCCTCCACCTGGGCCCCTTTCTTCCTCTGCCTGTGACTCCTCCTCCCCGCTCCCCAGCACCCCAGTCTGTGTGTCCAGTCTGCTTGATTTGAAACCAGTCTCCTTGCTGGCACTCAATGTTTCCAGTGCTAGGAGCCCTAATGGCTCCACCTCCGATAGTGGCTCTAACAAGCTGGGGGTCTCTGACCATGCCTTAAATTCCAAGAAGAGGCGGCTCTCTCCTTACTAACTCTGCTGCTTGGGGAGGCAAGGTGGGAGGCGGTTCAAACAGTCTGCCCCTGTTTAAATGGGATACCCGAGTGAACCAGAATTGAGGGTGGTTCACATCGACTTGCATGATATCCAGTCATTGACATTGTATTTGAAAAAGCCAGCCACTCGAGAAATGAGAAATCCTAGCATGTTTGTAAACCCTAAACGCACTCACATATATAACTAGCTATACTAATGTCAAGTGATTCACAGCAGTGTGCAACGCCCAGTTTAAAAAAAAATTCATTTATCCGCTGTCTTGAAAACTGAATGCTTTGTTCCATTAAAATGGAAAAACTAACCAGTGCTTGTCATGTCTGTTTTTTTATTAATAAAGGGGACGGGAGTCTTGCTTGTGTTGTAGCTTTAGTACAAGGCACGCTTGTTTGTCGTGATGTTGCGTTTTGTAGTCTTTACTGATATCGGGTCACGCTAGGCGGCTGCTGATGATGTAACACTTGGAGACTATTGTGAAAAAACTATTCCGATGTACGAACAACGCTATAAAAACATGTGCGGTTCAAACTTCATCCGCAGCACACAGAGATCAAAGAACAGAATAAATGAGACCTATTTGTGTGGACTGAAGGAGATGCGATGTTTAAAAACCAGAGAAGCACACATGATCAAATTCCACCCCTTCATGCCTTCTCTCTTTGAGACCGATGTGTTGTGTGGCATTTCGTGATCACAGGATCGTACGGTCATGCTGTGGGTGCATCGAGGCTAGAAGTCAGCTGATTTGTGAGCGGCACTAGATTTGAACCCGGGACCCCAGAGGTGTAGAAGAGCAGTGGGATGTAATCGAAGAGTTTTTAATTCATAAATAAATAATATTTCTGTGTGTCTCCAATGACACTGGCAATAAATCAAACCTTTTCATCTTAAATTGAATAGCCATAGCATGAAAATGATACATTGTATAGTCCAGTATTGAATTAATATTCAGCAACAAAAAAAAAATACATTTATATTCCAGAATTTGACTTGAAGCAAAGTGCGGATTATGAAATATCACATCTTTTGAATAGTAATTTTATTTGAAATATTTCAATGTCCTTAATGGAGGCTGTGGATCATCTCTCTGTTTTGAGAGCGGTGTAAATTGTATTTATTTATTTTTTAAAATACCGATTTGTTCTCAGATGTGTTTTGAATCTTTTTATTTTTTAAATTCTCTCTCTCCAATGTCGTCTTTTGTTTTAGGCTTTCATCTGAAGCATCTGGATTGGGAACCAACTAACTCCACACACTTCAGCACGCGCCTGTCTGTCTGCGTTTCCTTCAGTGTAGATAACACCACAGTCTGAGTTTTTTAATTATTGTTATAATTTTTTAATTAGGCTCACGCCCATATTTCTGGTTATTTTTTTGTCTATCCCCATAACTTTTCAACTTTTTAATTACCCTGCATCTGTTAAGTAGTTTTTTAATGTCCTTTTTTTTTTTTTTTGCAAAAAGTTTTTCCCCCTATTTTTTTGTTCATATTGAGTTTCTGTTACACCATCAAATAATTGTAGAAATGAAAAATCTGAGTAGTGTAAAAAAAAGAAGTTATGTAATATCAGATTTTTCTAAAAAAAATACAAAAAATAATTTAAAAAAATAAATAAAAGGAATTAATAGTTGGACAGAATTGATGTGTTTTTTTGTGCTTTCTGTTTGTTTCCTGTCCCAGTTCTTGCAGTGGTGAGCATTGTAAACAAATAAAGACGACCATGTTTAGATTTTGACTAACTCCTTTTATTATGAGCTGGGGATGTATTTTTTTTGAGTAAAAAATCTTATTTCACAGTAAAAAAAAAAAAAAAAAAGTTATTTAATGATTCGAAACATTTATTAAAACAGAACAAAAAATAGAATTGCTTGTTTTCTCTAGGATCATTCTACAGCAAATGTTCCTAAATATTTAAATGCTAAATTATAGAATATTTTGGGGTTTTGTCTGTCTCTTATTAAAAAAAAGACATTCTGTATTTCAGTGAATTAAACCAAAAAAAAATATGTATGTCCAGTAATGGTCGTCCTGTTTTATTTTGTTTGTGTGATGAAAGTTTTGACAAGACTATTCACAGGACTGCGTGTGGGTTTTTACACAGCAGCATTGCAATCTCTGCTTTTGATCAAATCAATAAAAATAATCTGTTGGCTGAAACGCTCTCACCTTACCCAAAATAGAGGATAGCCAGAATCCAAATAGTTAACTAAATAAACCTCTTTTAGATCAAGAAGTAGAGAGACGATTAAATGACAAGAGAGAGAGATCACCATGGCCAGTGAGAGGAATTAATATGTACATGCCAGTGGCTTAACTGTTGAGGATCACGCGTCCAGGCTTACTGCAGTTCGAGATCCCACCCTCTGCAGACCACAAGAGGGCGATGAAGTGCAAGAGGTGAAAGGTCAGGACCGTTACAGACCTTGTAAGTGTTTCATTTTCAAAAAATAAAAACACAGAATCCAGACGCTGTTCTGACTGCATTTTATTAAATGTCTTTTTTTTTTTTTTTTTTTTAAATACATTTTCTATAGTACACAGGTGCAATACATGATACGGTGTGTGTATATAAAAAGAGTACATTTTCAAACGAGGTGGGGGGGATGTATGGCTTTTCCAGAGTAAAGTTTGGAGCTGTCATACATGCGCCTCCTCTCGGCGCTCAGCAGGCAGGGTTCCACAGCGGAGCTGGGAGCTGGGGTGTGATGCTACAGTCAACTCTGCTGCTGCTTTGCTTTTAGACCAGAGGATGGAAGATGGGAATTTCATCTACAAGTGGCAAGCCAGTTTTAGTACGGAGTTTGTTTTGCTGCTAATGGAACTACCACCAGGTCTGTTTTCAGGAACTGACTTGCCTGATGCCATTTCCTTAATGTTTCTATTTGCATCGAGTTGCTTGTGCAATTTTTGCTTGTTTTTAAGGTATCTTCTAACTCCTTTGCATCCATTTTTAATGTCTTTAGTATGTTAAATGTTACGAGATGTGATTAAGATGGCATTAACATTAAAATATGTATTAGAAAATGGATGCAAAGTACAGGGATGGCAAGAAGACTCCTATTGCATAGCAATCTCATCTTTTCCAGGTTTTAATCTAAACGTGATTAGCCACAGTCTATAGGTAACAAGATCATGTGTCTGACTTTATCCCCAAAGCAGGAAAATTAACTTAAAATTTGCAAAATTAAGGTAATTTTTTTTGCAAAATTGCACAAGTGAGCCTACATAGGGTTTAATTTAAAAGGTGAAAACCATAGTAAATAGTTCAATTTAGCCGTCACTTGTAGGCAAAAACTCCGATCTCATAGACCCTTGTGGTTTTAGTCCTCTTTGATCTGGCATTTCTGTGAAAAAAAAAACCCAAGACAAATTGATTTTATTAAAAAAAAAAAAGGGGGCATTTTAATAAACGACAAAACAGAGTTCAGTTCAACGACCAGACTTTTAACTCCTGAAACTGAACGGGACATTTCTTCCAAACACAGGTTATCAAGGGCTCGATCTCTTTATGCAGTCATTATTTTAAATTGGAATGTGAACTGATCGCTGTCAACCTATTCCACTCCATTGGTAATCATCAGCAGCAAAGTTTAGACCCTTTATCCTGTCCAGAGCTCCATGGGCATGCGTGAAGTATTGTGTGGTATACTGGAGAGTGGATGAGACGGTCTGAAGAGGATCTACATGGTGTCCTTTTCTATACAAATTGATACAATCGGCAGGGAGCGAGAGGATGCTTTTTCCAAATGGTTTGGAACACAGTAGCGTGACTTCGCTTATGACAGCAGGTAAGAGAAGACTGGCCCTGTGAACTGCAGTCCTGTGCTGAGAACACTGCCTGAGAGCTTTCACTCTAAGTGCAGTTAGCTGAACAGTGAATGCTTTGCAGCCTGTCAGACACACGACCACCTCTGAAGTCTCAGCTTCCAAAATACTGCCCGCCATGCAGGGTCCTTTCTTAGTCAACGTGGTCAGCACCAATGTGTTTCAGTTATACAGTGTCGTTATGTACAGAGTCAGGACATTAAATAGATAAATATTTACAAAAATTAAAAATCGACAAGGTGTAAACTTAATCCCTGATATATATATTAAAATAATAAATACAGCAAATAAATAAATACTAATAAAAAAAACATACAAAGTTGTTCGATCGGGCTCGCCACCAAAAAAAATAACGGAAGAGCAAAAAGCTTTAATTTGAATTTCCATTTGGAAAGAGAGCAGAAAACAGGACAAGCTCTCGCCAGTCTTAATGCTTCAAGCCATTCTCTGGCCCATTTAAAATATCCAATTAAAATCTTATTTTGACCTAAGTGCTTTATTGTGCATGGAAAAGTTGACAATCGTCTACCATGTCAATGACGTTATTAGTACAAAGATATCTTTTTTTGGTAGTACGTTTCAAAATGAACTAATGTCTGATTCCTTCTCGTTGAAAGGTTAGTTTCTTCTTATATCTGAATTTAGCACGACTGAGTAGTTAATTGGCACAGGTGAGGATGTTACTTTGTAAATGAGAGGGAAGCCTTTTTTTGTTGGCAGCGTGTATACCTGTATCATTTAAAACCAAATTCATAAATAATAAATACAATCAAATAAATAACAGATCATTTATAAATCCACTGATGTTAAAATAAAGCTCCTGGATTGAAGAGAGGGAGGGTCTCCTAGCAGGGTCCTGGGGTGTGATTTGGGAGGGAGGGGGTGTCTGTACACAGGGGTCCTCGCGATCACCATGTGGCTGTGCTGGACGGATGGCTGGCCTCTGCACTGCCTGAGTTGTCTAGCTCTGCACTGTCGCAGTCCGAGTCATCGTACACAGGGGGGTTCTGTGGGGTGGGAGACAAAAGTCACAGTTAGCCAGCTGCTTTTAAAACTTACCTACAGCTTTGTAGAGAGTGAGAGATGACAGGTGGAGGGGGTGGGGGGTGTGGATTGCTGTAAAGGTTTGGCTGTTTAGACGGTACACAAGTTTACGCAAAAGGTTAAAACGTTTCCATCTGGTCTTGGCGTAACTGAGCACTGAGCTAGTAAGAAGACATTAGGTAGTCCAAGATTAGCGGCAATAGGGGTCAATGAAACATGTTGATACATTAAATATAGATTTACAGCCTTAGAGGCTACTGAAGTCGAATGGATGAGAGGGTGAGATGGAGCAGCGAGGGGAGAGGCAGGGGGAGGAGTGGAGCAGCGAGGGAAGAGGCAGAGGGAGCAGGGAGGAGGGAGATGGGGGACAGGGAGACTCCAGTACCTCGTGCACGTTGGCGTTCAGCTGTGTCTTGACCTCCCTCACGGCCGCCTCTTTCTCGGACAGCCCGTCGGAGTGCAGCAGCATGTCCACGGGGATCTCGGAGCTCTGGGACAGCAGGTCGTCGGACTTGTCATCTAGCCGCTCGTCGGTGTTGGTACTGACCACGTCGGGCGTGCCGCTGTGCGAGTGGTCGCTCGTGTTGCCCTCCTCCCCGTCCGACACGGACAGGTTCTCCGAGCTGAAGGTGGACAGGGACTGGCACTTGGACATCGCCGCTGCCGGCCGCCTGTGGACACGTGACAAGGTCAGAGCTTTGGGTCACTCTTACATTTCTGGTTTGCTGTGACAGTTTTTCTGCGAGAAAGTGTATTTTTGTACTATTCGTTTCTGCTCGAGATCGTTCAACAGTTTCCTGATATCCGAGGCTGGTTTGATTACAATATTAACCGCTCTCTGTGAAACCAGATGCAATCCTACCCAGATTACAATCAAGCCCGGTGATCTGACTAACGCAGGGGGCTGGTGTGTTCTGAAAACGTACCTTTGTCTCCGTGGCATGTCCACCTCACTGTCCACCTCTCCCTCCTCCTCGGACGAGACGCCACGCTTCTGCTCACGAGAAGAAACCAATCAGGCCCGCCTCGTTAACGAGAAAGAAACGCTTCTCGTGCGGACAGTTGAAATATTATAATTTTAATAATGCTTTACCTGTTTCCTGGTGACAGCTGCCCGGTACAAGATAGCTGCCGGTGTGAGGTGCGGCTGGCCACTCCCCCCTGCCCCTCCCCTGGGCAGCCTGCCCCCAGGCCCCTCCTCTTTCTCCTCCCCCTCCTGCGGGGGGCGTGGCTGCCCCAGCGCCGAGCCCCTCCCGGCGGCCCCTCCCCTCCCGCAGGGCGAATCAGGGCTGCTGGAGAACGGAATGGAGGCAGCGTCCTCGCTGGGGGTGTCGCTGCGGGGCGGAGTCTCTGTGAGGTCCTCGGTCTCAGCTCCTCCCAGCCCTCCGGAGACGCTGCGGCTGCCCCGGTCCATGCCCGCCTCGCCTTTCGCCCTGCCCTCCGCCTCCAGGGTGGTGGAGATGAGGTCCGGGCTGGAGGAGGACATCTTCTTGAGCAGGAGGTCGTGCTGCAGCCCCCGGAGGGCGGCGCTGGGGTCCAGGTGCATGGCCGGCAGGGCCGCAGGGGAGAGGGCAGCCTTCAGTCCCGCCAGGTCCCCGCTGCTGCCCTTGCCTGCCTTGCGGTAGCGCGGCTTGCCCCTCCGCGACCGGCCCGGTGAGGTAGAGCCCTTGTTAGGGTGGACGGGGATGGTCACCTGAGTCATTGAGGAGTCTAGCTTCGGAAGGATGACCTCTGACTTCAAGAGGTCCGGCCTGGGGGAGGGAGAGAGAGGCTTACCCATAGCTCCAAAAAGCATCTCTAAAACATAGCGTGTCGCATAAATCGGGCATTATCGGCATCATTTATATAATGCTTTTTTTGCGTGTGATGCATAGCAGTTTCATCCATTCCAGGTTTTGCTACCAGCTTGATCAGCCCCAGTGTATAGGCAACAAGCTCAGGTGTGTCGTCTTAAACTCATAGTGAAACCCGGACTGGATCAAACAGCTGTGCAATTGAGGAATCATTATTTCCATCCCCCCTCCCCCCCCCGCTGTAGCTCCTGATTGTACGATTGTACTGTTTAATTAACTGATGGATGCAATATTGATCATGTTTAACATCGTGAAGAGGGCAGTTTTCAGTCTCACCGCTTGTTGTGGGACGGTAGCTTTTGCGGCACGTTGCGTTTCTTGATGAGTTTGTCCACGGAGTTCGCCGGCCCAGCAGGGCGAGGGGTGTGAGGTTTGAACAGACCGGGGTGCTTCTTATCCATAGACTGCTCCCGTCTGCGAAACACCAGGAGCGGAGTTTAAAACGAGAACATCAATCTACTGCATCTCTCTGCGCCGTCATTACCCTGAACCTTAATAAGCACCAGCCTGCACTCTGCAGCTCTCCAGGGCTGTGTGTCTCACCTGTGCAGCTCTTTCTCTTTCAGTTCGAGCTGCAGCATGACTGCGTTGAGCTCCATGTAGAGGTTGTTGGCTCTCTCCAGCTTCCTCTCGTAGTGCTCGCGGATATCCAGCGCATGCCTGCCAACAGACAAGAGAGTTACTGTCTCTGTGAGACGCGGCCGTCCGGATCAAAATCGGGGCTGACATCTGTCCCCACAGAACACCACTGCCGAGTCATTTTCCAATGTCAGGTACAAGGGACATATGTGTCCCGCAAATCAAATTATTCTGTCTTATTTTTTTAAATGAGGAGCAAGAAACAGGGTTTAAAATATGGGTTGGATCCGGTCATCCAAATGGTCAGTTTCCTCCTCGCGATCCTTGAGTCGCACTCAAATGTATTTTAAGAAGAAACCATTTGAAAAAGCGATAATTCCTTGTGTACCTTAAGGGGTTAAACACATGTTGCAACCCATCCCCAAAACCACTGTATGCAGAAATAGATTGTTTACAAGAAAAAAGGAGAGAGAGTTGATTGTTTTTTATTGTTTTTATAGTATGTCGCGATACTGCTCCAGCCCTGCAGGGCGGCGCTCTCTTTCGCTCACCTCAGCTCCTCACGTCTCCGGTTGACGAGTTCCTCGTCCAGCCTGTGCAGACAGGTCCCCTCGGACTTGATCTTCTCAAAGTGCTGCTTCACCTCCTCGCGCCACTCCGCCTGTGCAGGGGACGGGGTAAAGGCAGCGGTCAGTGCGGAGAAAATCAACCAGGGGGCATTGATCACAATGCCAGTACATCTTAATCAGTAATCACTGAAACCTTCCGATACGTGACCTTATTGCACCTCTCCAGTAGGGGGCGCCAGAAGACCGGGGCATTAACGGCAGGCTTGTGTAAATCAAGGTTTTTGAAACTGAATTAAAGGGATTTCTCAAGTGCTCTACAAGGTCATTCTCAATGCACCGTGCCAGCTCAGAGCTCGCTGTGACCTTCAATTTCTACTGCATCCAGCATGGATCAGTCTGGGGGTGGATGGGAGGGAGGGAAGGAGGGAGGGAGGGAGGGTGTTGATTAAGCTAATGGAAGTATCTGCTTGTCTGCCAGAACGCCATCCCCTCTCTCTCTCTCAGACTGCCAGTAAAGCAATCAATTGCCCAGGTCACTGGACCTCTATTGACGTCACTGCCTCAAGGAGGAATCAATTAGGGGATGAGGAGGGAGGCTCGCTTTCATTTGCGTTACCAGATCTAATCAGAGAGTGCAGGAGGAACAAGAAAGGGAAAGGAGGGAGCTGTCCGGCCAGTAGAAGGACAATTGAGGCAAGCCAGAAACAGGACTGGCAGGATTTGCAGTAATGCTTTACCATACCTCTCTGGGCTTTACCATGCTGTCAATGTGCTCTATTACACTTTGCTGTGATTGTACTGTGGGAAGCTATTAGAAGGGTTCATTTACCATGGTTTGTTTTTTAATACACTTTACAGTGCTTGCCTATGCATTACCATACCTCTGTGCTTTATTACACTTTGCTATGCTTTTACCTGTCTATGGGAAAGTAGCTTGGGCTTGGGGTATATCCATACTTTTTGCAGCTGCTAGACCTTTGAGCAGTGATGATGCAGAGAGGATAATTGATGGTTCCAAGTGGGTGGCGCTCGGAATTCAAAGCCTGACCAAGCCTCTACTGTGACACAAGCCTGGCCATCGAAAATACAGAAAAATAAACATGCCAGTGCCCGGCAGTGCTGGCGGCTCACACCTGAGATTTGAAGTAGGTCTCTTGGGGGGTGGAGAGCAAGTCCGCAGAGGCGATGTCCAGGTGCAGCAGGATCTGCCGGAACGACGGGCGGTTCCGTGGCTTGCAGTTCCTGGGGGAGGGAGAAGGGGAAAACGGATCCCGGAGGAAGCAGTTATAACAGCGTCCCAGAGCACGGGACCAGCCAACCTTGCAAGACTTTAAACCATGGCTGTGTGTGACGTTAAACCTTAAACCAAGCTGTCTTCTGGAGCGAGATTCCTCTTACAATCGGGAGTGTCGGTTGGGGAGCCCCGTTTCTCTACTTAACTGGGATCTCAAACCCTTCACTAACACTTTGAAGCCCTCGGCAGCTCTGGCTGCTGAGAGAGAGAGAGAGAGACAGAGAGAGCTGCCTGGGAGGTGATTCTACAGCACTTTCTGTTATGTCCCCTGGCCCGTTCCTCACCAGCACTGTCGCAGCAGAATCTTGAAGCCGTCAGGGCAGCTCTCTGGGATGGGCAGCTGCAGGCTGTTGTTCCCGACGCCCCAGATGATGGCTGAGGAGTCCACGTCCTTGTAGGGGACCTCGCCAGTCAGCATCTCCCACAGGACCACCCCGAACGACCTGCAGAGAGAGAGACCAGGGTGGGTGAACTATACACCCAAGTAGAAATCTTTAACTGGTGGGGGGTAACAGCTACGCCACACTGCCTGCCTCGCTCCCTCCATCCAACCTCCCAGTCCCTCAGCTCAAACCACTACGCCACACTGCTTCCTTCCTTCCCACTCCCTCAGCTCTAACCACTAGAGCCACAGTGTCTCCCTCTCAGTCCCTTGTCTCTAACTTAGAGGTGTCCAATCCCGGTGCGGGAGGGCTATTCCACCCCAGGTTTAACAGGTAGAATGAGATCATTAACCATTCTAGATGGGTCTGGATGGGTCAATTAAATTGTTTAGAACAGGGTTGGAAAGAAAACCAGGACTGGAAGGGCCAGCCTTGGCAGGGATGGTCCAAACTGTGTTGCCCTAATGCTGTGAATGCATTAAGGCTGTGTAAAACGAGGAAGCTTTTCTGAACCAGGTACTGTTTCTCGCAGTATAAACCCAGGTGGTATGTGATGATATTTTTTCTTTTTATTGCAGTTCAAGGGCTGTTGAGTACAGAATGCGACAGCGGCTCTCTTAACTTGTCCAGGGCTTTCATTTTTAATCTTGCTCCAGGGTTTTGAAAAGCCCTTTGCGAATGGTACAGGATTAAACATCGCTCCAGTTCACTCACGTCTGAGTCCACTTCCCTGTGCGCGCTGTACCGCAGGCAAGCTACTCGCACACAGACACGCGCCTTCATACGAAATTCAGCATCAGCAAGTCTATAGGGTAGTTTTGCTTTCTAAATGCTGTTGCATTATAATTCACGCAATGGAAACCAAGCAATCACCGTTACGAATTCCAGCACTGTGTGTAGATCTCGTGCTTAGAACATGTGACTACAACCTTGATTTCTGTGATTTATAATGAGTTACATTGTGTGTATCGAGTCTCTTCTTACAACAGAAATCATTTTGCTGACATTTCTAAGACGCAACCTATTGACTTAGAATAAAACTATTTAGACTGAGGGCTCCTATTTAGTTCTTGTAAAGAAGAATTGAATCGAGTTTCTTTAGTTGTCTTCCCATTTGGAGGAAGCTGTTCGCTGGTTCGATGGACCCCCTTTCTCGATTGGGGGTCCCCTCCATGACCAATCAGCCCGTCTCCGCGTCACCTTAACCTCTGGTCCCCACGGCAACGCACTAATCGCCCCCAAAGCGAGGCCTGCAGCTGCAGTAATGATGTAATGATAGCCCTGGTAATTAGTGCCTCTGTCGTGGGTCGACCCGCCTTACTGTGACAGGCTGCATTAGAAAAGAAAGCACTCAGCGGGTAATTAAACTGGGGGTGCTTTATTAGATTTCATTCACAGCCTCTCTCCACTGCTCACAGGGAGTCTGTGTGCGAGTGTGTACTGTGCCTCTGTCTGTGTGTGCGTGTATCTGTGTCGGTCTCTCTGTGTGTCTCTGCATGCATGTGTGTGTGTGTGGGTTTCAGTCTCTGTATGAGTGTGTATCTGTGTCTGTCTGTCTGTCTGTGTCTTTGTGTATGTATGTCCCTGTCATTGTATATCTGTGGTCTATTTTAATGATCTAAATAGTGCTGTATCTTAATACTTTAACTATATTAAATATATATGCTGCAAAATGCGTGTGTGCGTGTGTGCGTGCGTGCGTGCGTGCGTGTGTGCGTGTGTGCGTGTGTGTGCGTGCGTGTGTGCGTGTGTGCGTGTGTGTGTGCGTGTGTCAGCTTAGGGGGTCACAAAAGGCCGCACAAGGTAAAAAAAAAAAACGACATACCTATGAAGGCACGACCCTGTCATGTTTAAACACACATTCTAACTAGTTACTTTAGCCCCATTTCCAGCCATGCCTCTCGGCAGTTTAGTACAGGAAGTCTGCACTGCATGGGAGTCCATGCCCTCATACAAAAACATACAAGCATGTGTCGGGATGGGGTTTTCCCAGGCTGGGAGCATTCTGTTTGAATAGCTTCATAAGCTGTGCTTGTGTAAACAGATTAAAAGGAAGTCTTAGCAGATGAGTCACAGGGCTTAATGGCTTCATGAAGGCCACAGCTGAAACGTTGTCCAGGTGACTTCGTTTCACGCGGTTTCACCTTACGACCTGTCCTGAGTGGTTTTGAAGCAGAAAATTCAATTGCAAGAAAGATAGAAGTGATAGAGCAACCCGCAGCTTAAAAACCAATGCTTTACCAGATCTCTCTGTGCTTTACAATGCTTCCCTATGCTTTACCATACCTCTCTGTGCTTTACAATGCTTCCCTATGCTTTACCATACCTCTCTGTGCTTTACAATGCTTCCCTGTGCTTTACCAGACCTCTCTGTGCTTTACAATGCTTCCCTATGCTTTACCATACCTCTCTGTGCTTTACAATGCTTCCCTATGCTTTACCAGACCTCTCTGTGCTTTACAATGCTTCCTTATGCTTTACCATACCTCTCTGTGCTTTACAATGCCTCTCTGTGTTTTACAATGCCTCCCTATGCTTTACCAGACCTCTCTGTGCTTTACAATGCTTCCCTATGCTTTACCAGACCTCTCTGTGCTTTACAATGCTTCCCTATGCTTTACCAGTCCTCTCTGTGCTTTACAATGCTTCCCTATGCTTTACCACACCTCTCTGCACTTTACAATGCTTCCCTATGCTTTACCAGACCTCTCTGTGCTTTACAATGCTTCCCTATGCTTTACCAGACCTCTCTGTGCTTTACAATGCTTCCCTATGCTTTACCACACCTCTCTGTGCTTTACAATGCTTCCCTATGCTTTACCAGACCTCTCTGTGCTTTACAATGCTTCCCTATGCTTTACCAGACCTCTCTGTGCTTTACAATGCTTCCCTATGCTTTACCAGACCTCTCTGTGCTTTCCAATGCTTCCCTATGCTTTACCATACCTCTCTGTGCTTTACAATGCTTCCCTATGCTTTACCAGACCTCTCTGTGCTTTCCAATGCTTCCCTATGCTTTACCAGACCTCTCTGTGCTTTACGATGCTTCCCTATGCCTTCACTGTGCTCTGTTACACTTTGCTGTTCTTTTGCAGTGGTAAACTTTTATCAGGGACAAAAGGAAGTTGGACGTGATGCCCTGTCCCTCTTGGACCAGCTCCTTACCAGATGTCCACCTTCTCGGAGACGGGTTCATTGCGGATCACCTCGGGAGCCATCCAGGCCACCGTACCCGCGAAGGACATCTTGGTGCTTTTGTCACTGAGCACCCTGGAGGTGCCGAAGTCCGAGATCTTGACCAGGTCATCACAGGTGATCAGCATGCTGAGAGACCGAGACACAGACAGCGAATGAGCGTCTCCCCTGAGATTATCATTCAATCAATTAAAACCTTTATTTATCCACAGCAACCCTCCCCTCACTGCGATGTCATAAAGAAGATATCAGAGGTCAAGTTGCCAC
Organism: Acipenser oxyrinchus oxyrinchus; assembly: GCA_030684275.1. NCBI lineage: Eukaryota > Metazoa > Chordata > Actinopteri > Acipenseriformes > Acipenseridae > Acipenser > Acipenser oxyrinchus. Next base: position 4,548,390 of record CM060300.1, read on the forward strand.
AAAGGAAAGCTGGATGCAGTAGAAGACATCAGGCTTTGTTACTGGTGCAGTAAATGCAGGTAAGTGAACGACTTTAACTCGTTGCAGCTAATGGAGGTGTGACTTACAACATTTGTATCAGAGTAATATTTCTGTATCTGTCTCAGGACAGTATTATTTGGTACCACCTATGCTGACTGTGGGGGCTGACTTACTTGGGGGACTTGAGGTCCCGGTGGATGATCTTGTGCAGGTGAAGGTAGTTCATTCCCCCTGCGATGCCCATGGACCAGTCCACCAGCAGGGAGGGAGTGATCTTGCGCCCGGCTCGCATAACCTCATAGAGCTGACCCTGGGCACAGTACTCCATGATGAGACAGAAACAGGGAGCCTGCGTGCACACACCCCTGAGAGAGGGAGGGGAGAGGAGAGGGGGAGAGGAGAGGGAGGAGGGAGGAGAGGAGAGGAGAGGAGAGAGGAGAGGAGAGGAGAGAGGAGAGGAGGGGAGAGAGGAGAGGAGAGGAGAGGAGAGGAGAGAGGAGAGAGGAGAGGGAGGAGGGAGGAGGGAGGGAGGAGAGGGAAGAGAAGAAAGGAGAGAAAGAGGGAGAGAAAGAGGGGAGAGGAGGACCAGTTAGATATACATATTTTAAAAAAAAACGTAATTTATATAGTTAATAATACTGCAGTTTATTTGCTTAGAGGGCGATCACGTAATGGCATTTTGAATGATTATGAGTATTAGAAATATTTGAAGTGGGGAAATCATTTTAAACAATGAAATTATTTAAGAAACTGTTTCAACAGCCATCCGGCACTCTGGGTCCTGTTTTAAAGCATGCTGGCAGGGATGGCAATAAGACTTGATCCATTCCTGGTTTTACTAGGAGTTTAAATCAGACACACCTGATCTTGTTACACTGTGGCTGATCAAGCTGGTAGTAAAACCTGGAATGGGTGAAACTGCTGTGCAACAGGAGTCACATTTCCATCCTTGCACAGTGGAGCAAAATCATATTAAAAAGTATTTCAAAGGAACGACGCAGGAGTGGTTTAAGCGAGTGCGGTTTCTCGCCCCTCCCATAGTCACGTTACTGAGGCAGAAACACTGGACTTGACGCGGTTCTGAGATCAATCAGCTGATCGGGGGGGGCACTCACCTGAAGGTGATGATGTTGGGGTGCTTGAGTTTGCAGCTGATCGGGGGCACTCACCTGAAGGTGATGATGTTGGGGTGCTTGAGTTTGCGTAGGTTTCTGATGTCTGTCTCCTTGAGCTCCCGGACCTTCTTAACAGCCACCTCCTCGCCGTGCAGCTTCCCCAAAAACACGGCCCCCTGCGCACCGCTCCCCACCCACTGCAGATCAGAGATCTCCTCGAATGGCACCTCCCACTCCTCTGGAGAGGGGAGAGGGTGACACTAGCAAAACAGGGCTGTACACCAGAGCGAGGCTCATGCTAGCACACCGACAGAGACCTCTCCAGTTCAGACGTTTGTTACATACACTTGAAGTATTTCTACATATTGTAAGGGTTCTCCTTTTGAACTGGCTTCATACCTCCCTGACTCATTTACAAAGAAAAATACAATAAGGCTCCAACAGTGACTGTTAACGAGATGCTCCTTAACTATGGTGTTTTGCTAACAACACTGTAAGCCGTGGAGGGCTGTCTGGTGGCTAGACCTGCGGTTGCTGCAGCTTGCTGTCTTGGGTTCCATCTTTGCATTCTGCCCCTGTCATGCTGAAGGATGTAATCTGCTTTGTGGAATGCGCTTAGGCAGTAAATCCTGCTTGGGGCCGTTGTGCTTGGCGCTGGGATTCAGTGCCGAGTCGTGCAGAGGGAGGAGGAGGAGGGGAGGAGGTTAGCTAGTCCCCTGGCCTGATTTCAGGGCACCGATTCAGGGCGGCTGGATCCCTGGCTGTAGGGAAAGCACCGCGAGGAATCCAGAGTTAATTACAGCGTTGAATCCTTGCCTAGGCACCTGATGTAGAACACGCTGAAGGGTTCGCTTAATTATAATGCAGTGCGGTATCGCAAGGAGAGGTAATGGGTTCGAATAATCCAGAATCAAAGCACTTTTCTTCAAATAGTTTCAATGTGTCGATCAGCCTGAAGCAACGTCCCCGCTTCCTGTAATCACACTGAAGGCCTGGACTGAAAGACATTGGGCTAGATTTTGAGTGTGTGTTTACAGTTTACAGTGTGTTTCAGTTTGTGCGTCACTGTGTGTGTGTGTGTGTTTATGTGTGTGTGTGTGTGTGTGTGTGTTTATGTGTGTGTGTGTGTGTGTGTGTGTGTGTTTATGTGTGTGTGTGTGTGTCTGTGTGTTTTGTATTTGTGAGTGCGTCAGAGCTGTGACTCCGCTGTGTTAATCGAGCTGAGAGGGATGGGAATTCAAGGATCTGTGCGTGGACATGAATTATACATGATGAGCATTAGGCTGTCTGTCCCCTGAGACCTGAACAGGAGCTGTTAGTGTCAGGGTTACAGCAAGCAGGCAGGCAGGCAGGCTGGCAGGCAGGGGGGCTGGGGGGCTGGGAGACAGGCAGGGGGGCTGGGAGACAGGCAGGCAGGCAGGCAGGCGGGCGGGCGGGCTGGCTGGCTATCTGTGTGTGTGTGTGTGTGTGTGTGTGTGTGTGTGTGGGTGTGTGTGTGTGTGTGTGTGTGTGTGTGTGTGTGTGTGTGTGTGTGTGTGTGTGTGTGTGTGTGTGTGTGTGTGTGTGTGTGTGTGTGTGTGTGTGTGTGTGTGTGTGTGTGTGTGTGTGTGTGTGTGTGTGTGTGTGTGTGTGTGTGTGTGCGTGTGTGTGTGTGTGTGTGTGTGTGTGTGTGCGTGTGTGTGTGTGTGTGTGTGTGCGTGTGTGTGTGTGTGTGTGTGTGTGTGTGTGTGTGTGTGTGTGTGTGTGTGTGTGTGTGTGTGTGTGTGCAAAAATCGGACAAGCAACAAGACAGCTTTAGTCATAATGGCAGCACTCCTGTCATGACAGAAATCCACAGGCAATGCTTCAAAATACTGGAACTTCACAATGTCAGCTTGTTTATGTTCCACAGCAGCGGTTTCAGATGCAGGGCCACAAGCCTGCCTGCCACTCCATCACTACACGAACCAAACACGTCTATTATACTCCTGCTGCTACCTGCACAGCGAGGCTCAGGTACAGCTCAGGAGCCCCCCCACAAACTGTGTGACAGGTCACACCACCTCCCAGTCCCTCAGCTCTAACCACTAGGCCACACTGCCTTCTCTCTCCCAGTCCCTCGTCTCTAACTTCCAATAGCATCTTAGCTTTCTTTTAATATTCAAACTCAACAGAAGGATCACCTCTTCCCCCTCCTCCCAATGGTGTGCTAGGTCATACAACCTTCCTCCCTCTCAGTCCTTTATCTCTACCCACTAATCCACACTGTCTCCTTCCCTCCCTGACCCTCATCTCTACCCCTCCGTCCCTCCCAGCCCCTCACCACCCTCCCTCCCAGCCCCTCACCTCCAGCCCCCTCTCCCGATCTCTTACCCTGGTGATGGTGCTGTTTGTGCTCTGTGGAGTAAGCTTTCCCGATCATGGTCCAGACGGGTTTGAGGCAGCCAAACAGCCCCTCCAGGAAGCCGGCCCCGGACTGACACTGAATCCTCCCCTCGTCCGATTGGCCCCGCATGGCCCCTCCCTCAGCGCAGTGCCCCACCTCCGCCCCGCCCCCAGCCTCGTTCTCGTGCAGCTTCAGCACGCTGTTGGCAAAGTGCTCGGGGGGCTCGTCGCTGGGGGTGGGGCTGTGGCCCCCGCACTGCCCCGTCCCTCCAGGCTCCATTTGCAGCACGTTGCGAAGGACACACTGGGTGGGGGTCAGATCCTTCTCGGGGGTGCAGGGGGCAGTCTCGGGGTCCAGCCTGCGGAACGGTGGCTCTGACAGGGAGGAGCTAAAGCAGGAGAGGGAGGGGGAGGGGGCTCGGGGTTCGTGGATGCAGGCCATTAGAGGCTGTGCTCATGAGAGAGCCCGCTGCGTTCAGGGAGAGAGGGGTGGAGGATCTGCAGAGAGACAGAGAGGAAGAAACATTAGCACTGATACGCACGCTGTTTAGAATCACTGTGTGCTTTAAAGCACAACAAGATGGTTTAGACTCTCGCTATCCTATTTGAAGGTTTGTCCTGGTTCTGGTTGTAACCTACATTCTTGAAGCACTGGGCGGTTATAAATGACATTATATATCAAGCATAAGAAATCGCAGTTACAAATTTGTCAAAATCCCACCACCTCTTATTCTTTGTATTGGTATCATTCCTGTGCATACAACATGCAGCCAATTCTACTGTTTTATAGAAGTACTGCCTTGGCATATTCAAACTCTCCAGAAGCAAAACTAAGTAAGTTCAAACTGTTTTAATGTTAAGATTGGGGCACAGATTTGCCACACCAGAAGCGAACCTAGCTGTCTGTGACTGTTATCCTGGCAAAGGAGGTCCCCATTGAAGCCCACTCAATAAATCATAAACCCAACAGACACAGACAGACACACACACTGATGCACACAGACACACACACACACACACACAGACACACAGCTGCATTGCAAATGAGGGATTCCCCCATTGATCAATACAAACAAGCCCTTGACTCGGTAAATCTGCAATGCAAACACATGTCCTGTAATTAAAGTCTGCTGCCACCAAACTCTGTCCCACTACTGCGTTGATCCAATCCTACCAAGGCTCAATTTGAAATCAGCTTCTTTACATCGTTTCTCTAAACAGCCTCGGTCTTCAGTGTGCTGTTTAGCATCACGAGATGTCATAAACATTAAGAGATTTGCAGAGGCACAGATGTAAAAATGCAGAGTTTTCAGAAGCTGTTTAAGAAGCCTAATTAAAAGAACAAAGCGGTCTAACACTTTCACACACCAGTGCCTTTTGTTTCTGTATCACTGAAAATTGAAATTCTCCCACCGAGGTTTATAAAGGAAATAAATGACAAATCTGGAGGTGTTCTGATACGTTTGCACATGACTGTATACTGTTAAAATCGTTGTATTCATCGCAAAAAAAAAAACCTCTTTGCTTTGCACTTGCTTCACAATTAAGTTTCTTACAGTAACCCGATGCTTCTGACATGGCAAGTATTTTCAACAGCTATTTATACTGACGTACCTTAGTGAGTGTTTACCGTTATGAACGATACTTGGTGTTGAGTGAATTCTATATATAGCACTGTGCGGAGATGGCACTGGCACTGGTTGTGCTATTTGGTGCCGCTTGCATGTATTTCTAATTAATAAATGCTCAGTAATTACATATTGAACATGTTTATCCTGAAACACCTTCCCATTGTTATGTGTTAGCACCAGTAAGATGTGATTGGTTTCTCAGAGCTTCTTAATCGTTATAAAAATTTAAAAAGTCGCCTCGATACTCTCGCGTTAGTCATTTCTTTAAAAATGGATAATATAGAGGGGTAGCTTAGCATTGTATCAGCTGTGATACAGAATCGGTAGTTACAGGGTTAAACACCGCTACAAAACCAGTTCTAGTTTTTACTGCAGTCTGACCATCGTAAATTTGACTCGCCGTCACTGCCGCATCAGCGTTTTCTACCTAATATATACAGGACGTGGGTGTCGAGTTATACAGCCTCCATTTCTCTCTCTCTCTCTCTCTCTCTCTCTCTCTCTCTCTCTGTGTGTGTACTCGCTCCATTCAATGACAACCGTCTGCATCGCCTTTAAATTGGGCACAATTTAGAAGCAGGGCAGGTGGCATTTATTGCATTGAAAGGCATCCTTTGAAAATGCATCGCAGTAGTGGACCGTATGCTAGCATCTTCACGCACACACACATTGTGTTGCAAGAAACGGATACCGTTTTATTCGTTTACATGACCCGTGCTATGCACGTTTCAACACAGAAGACAAATGCCATTATTTACCTGCTTTCCTGGCTACTTTGAGGCAAAATTATCCATCTGAAATAGATAGATTTTCAAATACAGTGACCCGATGTCCGTTTTATCTCCTCAGTCCATCTCCCAAGACGACGATTACTTGCATGTATTTGTTTATATATCCTGATCTCTTGCGTTTCCCTCTCTATATTTGATATCTGGCTCCGAGCCTCTGCCGTTGTGTTGGTCGGGTCCCTGCAGCGCTATAAGCTTTATACAGCGGGCTCACTCGCCACATAGTCCCCGCCTTGCTGACAAACCTCCAGTTTTTATTAATCAACAAACGCCCGCCCCCGCCCCCCTTGGGCTTGCGAGCCGGCCAATCACGGCAGAGCATCGGGAAGGTTGCGCTGTCCAGTGTTCTTAGTACTGCAGGTAATTCCAATCGAGCGCGTTTCACTCTGCATACACTGTGCATATGCAGTGTGTGTGTGTTTCATAAGTGATGTCATCCTTCAAACACGCAGCAGGAACGGGAGGTGAATTACTCTCCCTTCCACCCCCAGTTTAATCTGATGGACTTTATCCCTCTGATCTCATATCTCTAAACAGACGGCTATGGGTTTATCAGGATTAAACCACTAGACAGCTTCGAAGCTACACACTGTTCTTGTGCTGAATTGCTGTGCAGAAACTTCCTTGCATGTGAGCCTCCTACTCTTGTGATTAGACACCCCTTCTATAGTTGCAACTCTCCACCGCACATGTTCCGTGCATTATTGTTTTAGATAACCTCCGACTGCTGCAAGTAGAAGCATCAGCTGCTTGTCTCACAGCGTGACGGAACCACAAGCATTTCAAACAGAGGAGGGTGTAAACAAACTGCACTGTGAACAAGGAGCGCAGATCATTGTACTGTCAAATACAGTGCAAACAGAGTTAAGCTGTTGGGGCTCCTCCTCCTTTCAGGTCATCTCTTCGATCTGGGTCTTATCAGAGGGTTTAATGTTGATCGAATGGTGGGTCTAGAGATTCTGCAGCGACCTCATTCACACAATCAAAGCATAGCAAAGTATAATACAGCACTGTCTGCTTGACTCGGTTTCTTCTAGTTTCAATAACACTGATGAAGGCACTAGCATTAGAAACGCCTGTCTGCTTGACTCGGTTTCTTCTAGTTTCAGTAACACTGATGAAGGCACTAGCATTAGAAACGCCTGTCTGCTTGACTCGGTTTCTTCTAGTTTCAATAACACTGATGAAGGCACTAGCATTAGAAACGCCTGTCTGCTTGACTCGGTTTCTTCTAGTTTCAATAACACTGATGAAGGCACTAGCATTAGAAACGCCTGTCTGCTTGACTCGGTTTCTTCTAGTTTCAGTAACACTGATGAAGGCGCTAGCATTAGAAACGCCTGTCTGCTTGACTCGGTTTCTTCTAGTTTCAATAACACTGATGAAGGCACTAGCATTAGAAACGCCTGTCTGCTTGACTCGGTTTCTTCTAGTTTCAATAACACTGATGAAGGCACTAGCATTAGAAACGCCTGTCTGCTTGACTCGGTTTCTTCTAGTTTCAATAACACTGATGAAGGCACTAGCATTAGAAACGCCTGTCTGCTTGACTCGGTTTCTTCTAGTTTCAGTAACACTGATGAAGGCACTAGCATTAGAAACGCCTGTCTGCTTGACTCGGTTTCTTCTAGTTTCAGTAACACTGATGAAGGCACTAGCATTAGAAACGCCTGTCTGCTTGACTCGGTTTCTTCTAGTTTCAATAACACTGATGAAGGCACTAGCTCACCTGGAATGTTTCTCTGGATTCTCTGTTTCAGTTCACTACAGGGATGTCATTCTTCACTGGTAACCTGATGCAGTGTGGATATGAATGGGCTCCATCCACCTGCATCAGGTAATCTCCTTGTCTTTCCAACAGGAGGAAGCTGACATCATCATCTCACACACACACACACACACACACACACACACACACACAAACGACAAATGATTTCTTTTTAAGTGGCAGAAATTTGGAATGAGCTTCTCTGGTTTCGGATATGACCTCATGAACGCTCGGCAGTCTGAGAGGTTTCATTCACAGAAACCGAGGGGGTGCTGGGGGTCTGTGTGTGTGTGTGTGTGGGGGTAGTGAGGTCTCGGGGAGGAAGCAAACAGCACTTTATTTAGCATCCCAATGTGAGATCATACCGGATCTATAGGGTTCCCCCAGCCACTCCGTCGCCAAGTTCCGACCCCCCCTCACTCACTCACTCACAATCTCCCACACGATATAAAAGGATTGTAAAATGGGAATGATGGGACCGTGTTCCCCTTTAAGGTGTAAGTGATTACCTTTGATTCAACAACTACGGCTCTCTCTCCTGGTCTGTTTGCTGCATTCTGTGCACAGAACTAGAAACCAGATCTTGTTGAGTGCCCTGTTAGTTTACATTCTCCACAGGTAGCTATAAAGATGTACCCCACCTCTACACACACACACACACTGTGAGCCAGCGAGGTAAACTCTGCCAGCACATATGACATCAAAGTGGTGAAATGGCATACGGGTGTGACATTACCACAATTTCAATGGCAGTCGATTTTTTTTTATATAGCGCCTTTCATCCCACAGTATCTCAAAGTGCGTTTTACCTGTTGGTTAAAACAGAAAGGAGCACACAGTCTAAAGAAGCAAAATGATAGTGACAATAATAATAATAATAATAATAATAATAATAATAATAATAATAATAATAATAATAAATTAAGAAGAATGATGCTCCAAGGATAGACGCACAGGAAGTGATATAAGCTAGCAGGAAGCAAGGGGTTAAAGCTCTATAAATTAAGAAAACAGAAAAAAACCACAGCCCAGCGGTCAGGGTAGCCAGTGATAACATTTACAGGAGGGGGTGAAAAAGGGGTTTGAAAATGACTTTCTCTTTAAACAGGGGAATCGAATGAAGATCACGTTTTTCTTTCTTGGAGCAAGGCACTTCCTTGCTCGTTTTGTCCCGTTACAAATTGTTTTTCCGTTTGCATTTGGCGTAAGAGCTTAGAAACTCATCCTAGCCCTGCATGCTGTACCCAGTCCTGCGTCTCAGAACTCCCTTTGTTCAGGTATTGAAATGAGTCCGGTTTATATCTGGAGTCTTGCACAGAGATGGTTTCAGATGCACAGTGATAGTTAGCCTTCATTGGGATTCAGAGCGGGTGTGAGTGAGCGTGTGTGAGAGAGACAGAGGGAGAGAGAGGCAGTGAGTCAGGCTGGAGTAAGGGTCTAATATTAAACCTGTGACTTCACTCTCTGGGGCCGCTGTGAATCCGTTTCCAAGGCAATGGAGCCCTGCCTCCTGGCCCCGCCCCCTTCTCCATCACCACTTGCTTTCCAGGAAGAGGTATCAGATCAGAGAGGGCTAACCCTTCCCTCCCTGCTGTCACAGCACGGATGCATTCACATACAGGTATGGAATTAAAAGAGGGCAATGCAAATGTGAATTCACTGTGACTGGATTGTTGTCTTACCTGTAGACCTCTATACAAGTCTATAAGGTCTCCAGTGTTGAGATCTCTATCTTATTGACCTCTATACAGGTCTCCAGTGTTGAGATCTCTATCTTACTGACTTCTATACAGCTCTGCAGTGTTGAGATCTCCATCTTATTGACCTCTATACAGGTCTCCAGTGTTGAGAGTGGAATTATCTTCCTATAGTTTCTGGGCTGCAGTGTGGAGTAGTGGTTAGGGCTCTGGACTCTTGACTGGAGGGTCGTGGGTTCAATCCCAGGTGGGGGGGACACTGCTGTTGTACCCTTGAGCAAGGTACTTTACCTAGATTGCTCCAGTAAAAACCCAACTGTATAAATGGGTAATTGTATGTAAAAATAATGTGATATCTTGTAACAATTGTAAGTCGCCCTGGATAAGGGCTTCTGCTAAGAAATAAATAATAATAATATACACCCCTGGTCTGCAGAGAGGTCAGTACGAACTTTGCTAAAGGTAGGAATAGATTGCATTACGGATTTTGAAGCCCTGGTTAGTGATGTTTTTGATCACCAGCATATATGTATTGGGATTGACAATATTTGTAATGACTGTTCTTAATATTGAAATGGCTCCCTTGCAGAAGATGCCTTGATAAGAATGCCCGTACGAGGCAGCTGTTCCCGAGTTAAGCAGGGCATGTTTAGAATGCAGCAGAGCGTCTCAGAGTTTATCTGAAAGACACACATCGCATCACAGCCCCATCCTCACCACTGCATCACTCCCAGCCAATCAGGGGAGAGAGGGAGATCGCAGGCAGCCAATCACAGGCTGCCTCCCCTACCTCACTCCAGTAGAGGATGAGTCATGCGATGACAGAACCACAGGGATCCTAGCACTTCAACTAGCTGTCAATGTGACCCACTCAAAATCAAAGCCCTAACCCTAACCCGTTATCAGTGGATTCAATGCAGCTATAAGGGCCACACTGCCTTCCTCCAGCTCTAGTTTCTTACTCTCAGACCCTAAGCTCTAACCTGTTGGTCAAAAAACCTTCCAGCCCTTCAGTTCTGACAGCTAGACCCCTGTACGTCCCTCACTCCCTCCCAGCCCCTCAGCTCTGACAGCTAGACCCCTGTACATCCCTCACTCCCTCCCAGCCCCTCAGCTCTGACAGCTAGACCCCTGTACATCCCTCACTCCCTCCCAGCCCCTCAGCTCTGACAGCTAGACCCCTGTACATCCCTCACTCCCTCCCAGCCCCTCAGCTCTGACAGCTAGACCCCTGTACATCCCTCACTCCCTCCCAGCCCCTCAGCTCTGACAGCTAGACCCCTGTACATCCCTCACTCCCTCCCAGCCCCTCAGCTCTGACAGCTAGACCCCTGTACATCCCTCACTCCCTCCCAGCCCCTCAGCTCTGACAGCTAGACCCCTGTACATCCCTCACTCCCTCCCAGCCCCTCAGCTCTGACAGCTAGACCCCTGTACATCCCTCACTCCCTCCCAGCCCCTCAGCTCTGACAGCTAGACCCCTGTACATCCCTCACTCCCTCCCAGCCCCTCAGCTCTGACAGCTAGACCCCTGTACATCCCTCACTCCCTCCCAGCCCCTCAGCTCTGACAGCTAGACCCCTGTACATCCCTCACTCCCTCCCAGCCCCTCAGCTCTGACAGCTAGACCCCTGTACATCCCTCACTCCCTCCCAGCCCCTCAGCTCTGACAGCTAGACCCCAGTACATCCCTCACTCCCTCCCAGCCCCTCAGCTCTGACAGCTAGACCCCTGTACATCCCTCACTCCCAGCCCATCCGAGTCACTCAGTGCTAAACACTAAACCACACTGCTTCCATACATTTCAATCCCTTAGCTCTAAACTCTAGGACATACCACCTCCCAGTCCCTCAGTTCTAAACATTAAGCCACACTGCTTCCCTCCCAGTCGTGCAACTACAGCAACACACTGATACCAATTCCGAGACACAGGAACTGAAAGAGATCTGCCAGGAAAACAATTACAGATATATAACAAGGACAGCCCTTTGAATATTTACAGTGCTTCCTTTGCATATTAATAATATCCAGGCAGCTGTTTAATAAATGATAAATAAGGCCAGTGTTTTCCAGATATTGACAAGGTTACTGTGGGGGTTTTTAAATCAATCAAATATGAATTTAAGAGTTATTTATACTGTGATTTTACTCCGTTCCTGAACCCTAAAACAAGAAATACTTGTCACTATCTTTTTCCTATTTATAATATTTATCTTTTCTAGTTATGGATCAAACTAAATATATAAACATGGGAGTTTGATCCATTCCATTATTGTTAATGAGACACAACTGAAGTTAAACAAATAAACAAGCATCTTCCATCTAGCTAGGTTTGCATCAGTTTTTTTTTTTGCGCAAATCAAACTTGCAGTGTTTCAGAACTAGCAAGTAAACCACTTTGGTATATGTAGGAATTCTTTAATTGAACTCTTGAGTCATTTGCTTGAAGATTTTTTAAGATCAACGTGTTGGTATACATTTTAAACAGGTGTTAATTTAGCACAGTGCTAAATGCTTTATTATGCACCTTGGTGGGCAGACAAAATTAGCTTTTTAATTGAACATCTACACCAGCAATCACATATGATTCCAGACTCACAGTAAAACCAGGAATGGCTCAAACTGCTTTGCAACTGAATCCCTATTAGCAGACAAATGCTTGAACATTTTTTTTTTTCAATGACAAAAACTTTCGCCTCAGAAAACAATTGCCCTGAAAAAGGTTCAGGCTGTCATCTCCTGTGTCAGAACCTTTAGTGACTGTTCTAACTTCAGCACCACAGACAGCTCCCTGTGTGCTTAAAGACACACAGTCATATCCAAGGCTTCAAAAACACAGTCATTACCTTACCCTTTATAAGCTTAACAACATTACCGCAAGTAGCCTCTTACTGGTGTGCTACAGAAACGTTTCACGGGACTACCTTAGGTCTAAAGATTAGTGTGAAACCAGTCCAATGTTACTTTAGGTAAGGTTGTCCAAGATTAGTGCTGATCGGGACCTGTGAAACCAGCCTTCTATGTTTTATAGTCTTGGTTTCCTTGTGTTATTTGATTCCTGCATTACGACCTCCGTACTCCTCTTTCTCTCCCTCATCCCCAAGCTCTCCCTTTCCTTCCTCGCCACTGTGTTTTCCTCTCCCCCCTTCCAGTTTTTTAACCTCACCACTCACACACACTCCCCCTTACGACCCCCTACCCTCCTCTCCCCTCAGCCCCTCCAGGGATCTCTCTGCCAGCTCTTGCCTCTCTAATGGGGTCTAATGGCTCTCTCTCCTGCAGCCCGGATCAGTTTACTCAGGAGCCCTTGCTGTTGGTTCTGTTCAGTAATCTAAGACCCTGCTTAGCTCTAGTGCTGCTCTATCGATCCACAGACCCTTTCTCCCATCTCCCCCTTTTTAATTCCTTTCACTGAAAAGACAAAAGCAGAAATGCCAAACACAAAAGGACGAGATTCCTAGCAGCATTGCAAAGCAAAGTTTCTAAAAAGGGGAAAAAAGGGGGATTTGATGCACTCAGGAGTTTAATGCTGCAAAATATCCCTGCTATTGAATTAATATTACTTAGCTGAACTAAAAGCACAAACACTATAGTACTATAACAATTGAATAATAGATGACTATTAAAAATAAACAGCTTTTTTTTTATTCATGAACAATATAATAAGAGGTGTGTTAAGAACGCTATAGAGTTTGTTCATTTCTCAGAACGAAACAGAAGTGAGACTGTCTTTGAAAGTATGTCCCACTGTCTCTTTACAAAGCAGCTCTCTATAGACAGCACAGCGTCTGTCCCCAGAGCCCATAAGATGCACAAGAAAGGACTGCGAGTCTTGCTCTGTTTCTCCCTGCGACACGGCCGGTACATCAAAACAAATTCTGTTTCAAGACAAGTGCTGATGGAGCCAATACATGTAACGCATAGCACTTAAGCGTGCATGTGCTCCAAATCTACACGTATCGATCACCCTGTGGGTCGGGGGAGAGAGGCAGATGCATTGATCAATAATGACCGTGACCTGACGCAGGCCACAGCGCCACCTAGTGCACAGAAACGCTCAGGGGCTATGCTCGCACAGTAGGTATCCCAGTGCTAAGTTTAAGTCCGTTTAAGGTCCAAACAAACTGCGCCTGATGTGACTGCTTCTAACGGGTAAAGGCGGGCTGTTCTGGTTGGCTGGATCTCTCGCAGTAGCTGTTTATTTAGAGGATTTGGATAACCCCTGTGATTAGTTCAGAGCAGAGTTAGTTAGAGCCAGCTTTCTCAGTTAGCAGTCGCATTTTGGCAGCACAGATCTCTGCAAGGCACTAATGAAACAGGGGTTGGCTGCAGGAGAAGGTATGTATTAAGCTTGTGCATTCAAATACATTCTGTAATGCTATTAAAAAACACACACAGTATAGTTTCCTGAAGTACAAGCAACTCCGCAATTTCTATAGATCTTATTCTTCATGTTGTTTTGTATGATAGTCTACGTCATAAAGCACAGTTTCTTTAATAAAAAGAAATTATATATATATATATATATATATATATATATATATATATATATATATATATATATATATATATATATATATATAAACGTGGGGAAGAAACGTTGACTTGTTCGATTTGTGTCATATTTTGCTAGAGTATTAAACAGTTAAATAAACAAAGACCTGAAGGAACGTTTCTGTGAGAGGTCAGAAGTCACGTGTGCTCCATTTACGTTGCTAATCGATCTCTGCCCGCTCTTGTATCAAGAAACGATGATACTGCACTTTGCAATTTAAAAACAGACCGCATTCCCAAAAGCAAAACTGTCTCAGTTAACATACCTACCAATACACTCGAAAACCCCAAAATGAACTGCGCAACGTGTGTGATTTAGGACAGTTAATTATAACACATTGATTTTCACACGTGCGTGTTTACTGTTCCTGTACAGGACTGCGCTGCAAGTTGTTGATTTGTATTTAGGATTACACGCTATCTTCATGCTTGTGCGTGTGTTTTAAAAGCCCTACCTCGTTTGTTTTATGATATGAATACCTCCGCAGATTTATGACACTCTCCTTATAACAAAAGCGTATTTACCAAGTGAATAATGAGGCTTATGAATAGACACAGTAAGAAGACGGCCATACATCTCCAAAGAATATAACACATTATATAAGGAGTCCACTGCACTGGGGGCGTAATCTGGCAAATTCGAGTGGTTACATTTTAGCAATGTAATAAAACACCTATCGCTGTTAAACACAGCTTTACAACCGAAAACACTGAAAAAATACAATAAAAATATATATCCATACATTCATGCATAACGCATAATTAATACACTTGTGCATCAATAAGCCTCGACAGGACGCTATTCAACAGACAATTCCACATCACACACAGCCCCACGGCAAGCAATTCACAAACACACACACGAAAGCTCAATAATAATAATAATAATAATAATAATAATAATAATAATAATAATACACAGCGTTGTTTTTTTTACTCGCGGTGTACGCGTTGAATGCATTTTGCAACTCGATTATTTTTCATTTTACAAAGCATTTCTTCCACATCGCCCCTCTAAAGACCGAACACAGAACACACACACTAACTGTGCCATAGATACATTATTATATGCGTTCAGTATATTTACAGCATCATAGCGGTCTTACCTGTTCGAGTATTTTCGCGTTATTCGGTTGTACTGAGTACGCAGGCTGCAGCCCCACAATGCACAGACCCTTACAAACCTGGGCTGCGGTTTCTTTTCTTCTGGGCGATAGACAGACAGAGAGAAAGAGAGGACAGCCTTGCCCGACTCAAGCCATTAATGCTCTTGCCCCATCTGGCTAATTATATTACCGATAGAATCAGCGGCGGTGCACTGTGTCAACACTCGCGCTGCGGGCACAACACCGCCTGTTTTACACATGTCATTTGTTCGATTTTTTTTAATACAATACCGCTCCTTTCATGCTGTTTTCCTCTTCTCTTATATATTTTTTTTTAATTACGGTATTTTTGATTTGCACGTACAGCTGTAGAAATGATTCCCCGCTCCTGTTTTTTTTTTTTCTTGCACGACCCGCAGTCACGCCCTGGAGTCGGTGAATGGTCTCCTTGTCCTCCCTCCTCTCTCTTAAAGGGACAGCGGTCTCCGTTACAGTGGAATCACACGGCCCCGGGGTCACTGACGCACACAAAGTATCGATAAACGCCTTTTAAAAATAAACCTACACACAATTTAAACATAGGGGTTTTAAATGTGCCATGGGTATTTATTTGATATACATCCTATGAAAGCAGCTCAGATTTTTTATAATATTATGTTAACAAATATTAATAAAAATACAGAATCTATCTGTGCTATAATAGATCAGTGTATTTCTGAGACGAGTGATTTTGATACAGATTGTCAGTGTCAGTCGCTCTCTCTCTCTCGTTCTCTTTCTTTCTCGTTTTCTTTCTTTCTCTCTCTCTCTCACTCACGCACGCACGCACGCACACACACACACACACACACGCACACACACACACACTCGCACGTACGCACGCACGCACACACACACACACACACACACTCACGCACGCACGCACACACACACTCGCACGCACGCACGCACGCACGCACGCACACACACACACACACTCGCACACTCGCACGCACGCACGCACGCACGCACACACACACACACGTTTGCATTCCTATATTTCTGGGCACTTCTCATTGACTCTCACTATATTTTTATTTACTATTTCTAACTCCAGTCAGACAAAAACTCCACACAGGGTGAAAGTCGACAACAAACTAAATATTTGGGCATTTATTTATTTTTTAAGGCATATTTAGTTCTTAAAAAGCTGTTTTTTTTTTCAGGAGTTACTATCTTTGTGGGGACATTTTCTCAGATTTTGTCCTCACATTGATAGTAATACCTTATTTAGAATAGACAGATGAACCCGTTTCACATCTCCTCGCTAATATCATACCCCGTTTATTAGCACCATTTTTCAAAAACCACTCCCCAGGTTCTTTGAGAAATGCCCACTCTTAATATCCTCTCACACACCCGCTTACAGTCACGTTGCGTGCAGCCTGTCACATTCTGCGTGGCTGGGCTTCACGCAGTAACCACAGGACAGAATTCATTTCCAACGCAACTAACAACCAATAATCATCTCGGCTGATAAACTGACATTTTGTGCAGCCTGTCAAATCCCGCGTGGGCGGGTCTTAGCGGGGTACAGTTCCGATCTAGAACTGCCAACTTCAGTACATCTGCAAGCATCGAGAATGTCTCGCAGGCGCACTGACTTAACTAGCAAACAAAAGACAGAGATAATACGTCTCTGCGAAGCATCTCCAACACTGTCGTTTACAGCGGTGGCAAAGAACTTCTCAATCAATCCGTCTACTGTCAGCAAAATTTACAAAAACCGACACACTGTTTTGCAACAGTGCAGTTCAAATGTCAACCGAAAACGTCAACGCTCCAGTCACGCAGCCGGGGTTGATAAAGCTCTGTTGAGATGGTTTCAATTCGCCAGAGCCTCCAACCGACCTGTTAGCGGAAACATCTTAAAAAACCAAGCTCTGAAGTTTGCTGCTGACCTGAACGCTGATGCCTTTAAGGCAACCAACGGGTGGCTTGATCGCTGGAAGAAACGCCACGGGATTGTGTTGAAGAGAGCGCAGGGAGAGAAGATAGATGCAGATGTTTCTTCTGGGAACAGCTGGGTTGAAAAGGAACTGCCTGCGGTTCTTCAGCGCTACCGACCAGGCGATGTGTACAATGCTGACCAGACCGGACTTTATTATCGTGCTCTGGCATGTGGTTCCCGGGCTTTCAAGAAAACCGCGCACCTTGAAGACCGGCTGGCGCTCTTGGTTTGCTGCAGCATGACTGGTGAAAAGAGGCCTCTTTTGTTAATTGGAAAATCCCCCAAACCTCGTTGTCTCCGTGGAGTTGGTAATCTGCCCATCCCTTACACTTACAGCTCCAACGCGTGGATGACCTCGTATATTTTCCAGCGGTGGTTGAAACAGTGGGACACGTCTCTCAAAGCCCAGCGTCGCCGTATCGCGCTCTTGGTGGATAACTGCCCTGCTGATCGTGCGATCAAACTTGACAGCATTGAATTGATTATTCGGCCAGCAAATGTAAGCTCTCCAATACAGCCGTGTGACCAGGGGGTCATCCCCGCACTAAAAGCACACTACCGTCGATTGATTGCTTCCAAGAATCTCGCTGCCACGGATGCGGTGGGTGGTGTGCAGCCTGCACCGGAGCTTGCAAGGAAAATCGACCTGTTTACAACTATGCTGTTGATCAAGGAGAGCTGGGACTCTGTACAAAGTGAAACCATCCTTAACTGCTTCCGCACAGCTGGCTTTTCCAAAGAGGGTGCCCCGACGTCGGTGATTAAGGAGGAAGCGATGGTCCTAGACGGGTTTCCAGAGGATGAGCTCAGTGCTTTCACCGGGGCGGATAACGATGCGGAATGCATCGCGCCGCTGGAAGATGAGCAAATCGTGGGGGGTGAACCTCCTGCTGCTTGTGCCGCAGATGAGGAAGGTGAATTAGCTGGTGCAGCTGTATCCACATCCGAAGCACAGCACGCACTCCAGATTTTGCGGCATTTTCTTGGCCAGAATGCATTTAGTGACTGGGCTTTATTTAATAAGATTGAACAAAAAGTTGTTGAGATTTCAGTGCAACGCTTCACTGACAGCTCCCGTCAGCCGACAACTCGAGCCTTTTTTTAGATACACAAACGCAGTTAATGGCACACAACGTATCTGGCCTGTAGTAAACTGTATGCATGTGTTTATATGTAAAGAACGACTAAATAAAACACGGCTGTGTAATTCACCGTTAGTTTTCTTTGTTGTTGTTTTTTTTCTCGCACTGGTAATAATATGCTGTCATAGGCAACAGTGAAACCCGGTTTATATCACAACCCGCTTTATATCACGAATTATGCCTGCACCGCAATCATGATATAAAGCGAGTTTCTGTAAATATATATTCATGCATTTAAAATGCATTAAAATGATGTGCTGGTTCACTTTGATACATTTATAACTGTATCGATATATCCGCGTCAAATATATTTCCACACATGTTAAGGTATTTGATTACTCTGTGCAATGTGTAACAGCAATGTAAACCTTACAAATGGAGGCTGCTCTGTGTAAGAATAATGCAGTTCATGAATGTGCATTGGTGTGCTCCGGTTTGAAACGTCCTACCTGGATTCCAGGTGCAGTGACGTCTCCAGTCCAGAAGATGGCGAACTCGGCAACGTCACATTTTAGCTTCCTTTACCGTGCGACGTTCTGACCGGCTTGTCCCTTCCCAGCTGCCGTACGCAGCCCAGGCGTGTTCAGAATTCAACCCGAGAGAGCGGAGTAGCTGAGAGTTGGCGGTAAGTTCGGTTCCGACCCAACCGGGGCAGGGGAACCGGGGAAAGCGGACCAGAGGACAAGTATGTGGGCTGAGCGAGACCAGGTTAGGGCACGGATGTTGTTAACACGGCGACAGCGTGCAGCAAACAAACAAACAAACAAACAAACAAACAAACAACAACAACAACAACATTAATATGCACAACCTAAAAAGAAACGTCTTAACTACTGCGCATTTAATTCTGGAAAATACTGCGTCTGTGTCTGCTGCTAAAATTGCTTAATCGTTCGGCTTATTTATTATGTGGTGATATTAAACCCTATATATGGTTTAATTTGAATATACAGTACTTGTCATAGATCAATACGATAGACGCTCGCACAGGGTCTAGCTCAGTTGGAATGAAAACCAGCAGACACAAGGCCCCCCCCAGGGCCGGGCTTGGTCTATATAAATCTCCAGATTTGTTCTAATAATATTATTAGCGGTTCTTTTGCTGTCTTCAGGACCCGTGTCAGAGCCATGTGTTCCCTATCGCTGTTTCCTCCCCCGCTGCCCGCTGGACACGTCACTCTCTACGAATCCAACAACGAGCTGGTGTCCGCAACAAGCCTGGACAACTACCAGAGACAGGTGAGGACTGAGGGGCGTGGGGGGGGACAGACACACACACACACACACACCCTGTCTCCACCCCTGCTCTCTTGTCTCTAATGCAACTCCTCTGTGTTGGGTGTTGAAGGACTGGGACCCCCCTTCTCTGCTGATCCTGAAGGAGACCCTCAAGCCACACAACCGCTTGGAGAACAGCAGCAAGGCAGCCTTCATCCACCACCAGGAGACACTGTGGATGAGGAGCGCCAATGCCTGGTCAGTGCTTCAACCGCTAAGCCTAACCCCTAGCTAGCTGCTATACCAGGGGTCTCCCAAGCCTGGTCCTGGAGAGCCCCTATCCAGCAGGGTTTCTAGCTGTCTTTACATCATCAGTGGCTAAAGATCTGGAATCAAGCACGTATTAAAACCTGGAGTAGGAGTCTTGTTTCTGTGACCCGTGCTGTACAGCTGTTCGCTGAGTGGCAATAAATAACTATCCTGCCTTTCCATTGTGTGTCGTATGCCAATAGAAGCAGTCGTTACTAACCCTATATCTAAGCAAATGAATGCAAATAAAATTAAATTAAAAAAAGCTGGTTCCATCTGTCTGTTTCAGGCATGACGCTGGTCTCTCTGGCTTACTGGATGAGATCGCCAACTCTGCAGATGAAGGCAAGTGTGGTTCGCAGTCTCTTAGGGGTATGAGACTGGCATGGCTCTGTGTGTCAGCCGGTTAGGGTCTGCTGGTCAACTTGCTGTTGTATTTACGTGTTTTCTGGAAAATATTCAAGTACTGTCTCAAGGGATGGAAATACGACTCCCATTGCATAGCAGTTTGATCCATCCCTGGTTTTACAATGAGCTTAATAAGACACACCTGATCTTGTCCCCCTCTACACTGTGGCGAATCGAGCTCCTAGTAAAACCGGGAATGGGTGAAACTGCTATGCAACAGGAGTCTTATTTTCAGGTCTGGCTTGCTCTAGTGGTTAGAGAAAGGGGCTTGTTACCAGGAGGTTCAATCCCAGCCACTGACTCACTGTGTGCGACCCTGAGCAAGTCACTGAACCTCCTTGTGCTCCGTCCTTTGGATGAGACGTAAAACAACCAAGGTCCTATTGGAAGTGACTCTGCAGCAGCAGCAGCAGTAGTGATGTTTTGTTCACCCTCTGGTCTCTAAGTCCCTTTGGATAAAAGCATCTGCTAAATGAATAATAATAATAATGTGTGTGTGTGTGTGCGGTCTGTCTCTCCTTCCAGTTCCCAGGTGTATGAAGGTGGGAGCGTGCTGTTCCCTCGCCATCCTTCGCTGGGTATCCTCATTCCATGGCTCCCTGTTCCCTCACCTCACTGTGAGTGACACGATTTGAAACTAGCGTTACTGCAGAGCAGATTCAGCAGGGGTCTGATCGTTCAAACGACTCTAAATAACGTGTTGCAGTAAGAGTCTGTCGGACTACAATACCAGGAGAGAGAGAGAAGGGGTTAACTTGGAATTGAATTCTGTGCCGGTTTGGGGGTACAGGACTGGAGTGGCCTCTGCGAAAGCATGTAAACCTGTCTGTCTCTCTCCCTCCCCAGCTTAGCAGTGAGGACATGGTGGCTGAATTCTCCCAAGCTGCAGACTGGTAAGTTTAATCTCGGAGGCTTGCTCACTTGTACTGCATTAGTTGCATGCATTCATGGAAGGCGCAGTAACTGTTGCAGTGTTTTGAGAGTGGTTCCCAGTACGTTAGTTTCAGTGTGTTCAGTGCTGAAGCTTGAGCGATTTGGGAAGTGTCAGCCGATGTGACCCCTGTGTGTTTTTCCAGGGCTGGCTGCTCGGTGCGTGCTCTGGCCTGGCACCCCCACACGGACAAGTTCGCTGTGGCTCTGCTGGACGACTCTGTCCGAGTGCACAACGCCAAGAGGTACGTAGCGGGGGCAGAGGGGAGAGACGCAGCTGCCAGAAATACAGGAAACTAATTTTAAAAGCTTGGTAGAGAAACTGTAGGCTCATCTGAAGCAGTGGGGTCCGGACCCTGTCCGAAGTCGTTTTGAGCACAGATCGTTCTGTTTTATGTTTTCTGATGCTCTTCCCTCTTCTCAGCTCCACAGCCCCCACTCTGAAGCACCGTCTCCAGAGGAACGTGTCAGCGCTGGCCTGGAAGCCGCTGTGTGCCTCGGCGCTGGCGCTGGCGTGTCAGAACTGCGTGCTGGTGTGGCATGTCGACCCCTCCTCCCTCTCCACGCGGTGAGACCCCCCTCTCCCCTCCCCTCCTCCCTGTTCCTGCAGCAGCTCTCCAGTAACCTTTCATAAACACTTCAGCACTGATGTCTATCTGTCTGTCCCTGTCTCGCAGGCCCTCCTCCGGCTGTGCCCAGGTCCTCTCTCAGCCTGGCCACTCTCCGGTCACCTCACTCGCCTGGTCACCCAGCGGAGCGATCCTGCTCTCCGCGTCGCCCGTGGACACGGCCATGATGGTAAGCCACGCTGCCACCCTCTCTTAGGGGTATTGCCAATTTAGAGACGGAGGACTTGAGATTGTCTTTTTATTTTTTCCCCCCCATATGACGTGTATATGAAATATTGAAAATAGCTTGAAAAGAATGTTTTCAGAAATTTTTTTACTGGTCGTCATGCATGACAGGGTTACATGCCTGCTCTGCCTGGGCTTGCTCCATCACACTCCTCAAAAGCCGTGATCTACCTGCTGTCCCCATGTCTCTGCAGGTGTGGGACGTGGCTGGGGAGAGCTGTGTTCCCCTGCAGCGTGTGGGAGGCGGGGGTGTCACTTTCCTCTCCTGGGCCCCCGATGGAAGCAGGGTGCTGGCAGCCACTCCATCAGCCCTCTTCAGGTGAGCGCCCCTCAGCCACAGCCACAGCAGGGAGGGAAATAAGACTCTTATTGCATAGCAGCTTCGCCCGTTCCAGGTTTTAATACGAGCTTGATTAGCTGCAGTGTAAGCTCCGGTGTGCTTCTGAAACTCCTTGTAAAACCAGGAATGGATCAAGCTGCTATGCAGTGGGAGTCTTGAATCCCAACACCCCAGTTCACATAACAGAATTTATAAGTGGATTTTTTTTCTGTAATGCGCTATGAATTATCGCTATTGTTTTCCAGCGTATTTGAAATTAAAAAATTCTCCAGTGTTTGTTTAGATTTTGAAAGCCATCCTCCTGCACGAGTTTTATTCAGCAGGAAGTACGAGAACAGCCACAGCACTTGGGCAGCACATCTGTGTTTAATAGATTAAACATTTAAACTGTTGCATAAAATTTCCTTTATGGTTTACACTGCCGTGCGTGTTTTCAATGCTCAGGTAGGGTTACTGCAGACGTAGTATTTATTGAAGTTTCTATTTTGCTTTTGCATATTTATTTCACATTCTGTTGCAGGGGTTTACAAAGATGAAAATACAAACCAATGCACCATCTTCATAAAAACCAGGGCATTTTCTTTTGAACGTTTGGTACTGTGTAATGCCCTTTTAGGATTTGTATTAAAACGCTCTCAGGGCTGGGTAAGACCACTGAGCCTTTTTTGTTTGACTCCTCTCTCTCTCTCTCTCTCTCTCAGGGTCTGGGAGACCAGCATGTGGACGTGCGAGAGGTGGCCCACACTGACAGGACGCTGCCAGGTAGGTGTGACAGTGTCTGTGTGGTGTGACGGTGTCTGTGTGGTGTGATAGTGTCTGTGTGATGGTGTCTGTGTGACAGTGTCTGTGTGACGGTGTCTGTGTGGTGTGATGATGTCTGTGTGACAGTGTCTGTGTAATGGTGTCTGTGCGTTTCCATGCAGACTGGTTGCTGGAGCCCCGATGGGAGTCGGCTGCTGTTCTCTGTACAGGGGGAGTCTGTGATCTATGCCCTGTCCTTCGCCAACACGCCCGGTAAGCACACCTCTCCTCTCCTCTCCTCTCCTCCTCCCTTTCCCTCTCTTTTCCTCTCCTCTCTGCCCAGGCAGCCGAACGTTACACTTAAAGCAGATTTTAAATATTTGAAAGTTCAACGTTTAATGGAAAAATAAAACCCTAAACATCATAGTATTTTACTAAGTGTTGAGCCGAGAATGTGTTTTCTGCTGAGGGTCTTGCATCGATTTTTTTTTCCGGAGTTTCATCTAGTTTGTAGCATATCACTAGAGCACATGGTGTTGGGTGCTGTGCTAAGCTAAGCTGTACTAAATGCACACTGTATGCATGTGGGTGTAGTTGCTTTCTCCTGTAGAATAAAGAATCACTATATGAACAGATGAGATTTGGTATGTTTAGCTATCGCTGAGGAAGGAGGTGACTGTACTTTCCTGTGCTCTGTTTCAGGGGAGCTGCTCGGACAGGCGGGGGATTCGAAGTCCTCTGTGATCGTGGCTGACCTGTCGGAGACCACCTTTGAGACCAGCAGTGGAGAGACCAGGTGAAGCAGCCTAGCTAGACCGTGATATCTCTGAGCCTGAGGTGGCAGACCCTCTTCTCTCCACGAGGTGGTGCTGTTGTGCTGTAAATGCAGTTTCAGCTCATAAGGAATGACTTATTTTTGTTGGACCACCCATACATTATAATAATCCAGTACTGCTAAAAAGAAAATGCTTAATAAATATATAAATTCTCATTTAACAGCATTTTAAGTACTTTTTTAATTGATTATAATTAGGTGACCTATATGTTAGCTAACTACTGACCGACAATTAACAACAACAAATGAACATATTAGTGTGCTAGCTGTTATTTCATCACAGAAAACAAAGCAATAACACCATAGATAGCAAGCTGTGCCTCAGTAATGCTGGAGAGCAGAAGGGGGGGGGGGCTGTATGCTGTATGTTATTAACATGCATGGCCGTGGCACAGAATATTTTCCTCTGAACCCAATTCTCTCTGCGTGACTCGCTTGCCTGGTTTCATATTTGCTGCCGCCAGCCTTTGGTTAGAAAGTGTTTTGAAAGAACCTTGAAACTTCAAGTGCTGGCTTTCTAAATTACATCTTAAAAAGAATCTCATAATAATCTCTTAGAGTGTGTGCGTGCGTCTGTCTGTCCTGCTTGTGTGTGTGTCTGCCTCTTTGTGTCTTTCTGTTTGTGTTCGTGTGTTCGTGTGTGTGTGTGTGTCTCTTGTGTTTGTGTGGTCCAGCTTCCTCTCTTCAAACGAACCCCAGGGGACTGCCGCTGAATTGAATTCTTTGCGAAATCAGATTCAAACAGCCGAGACGTTTTCAAAGTCATACTCTACAGATGGGCCTCAGCTGCATGCTGAAACTCTAGATTAACATTTCGCAGACAGCCCAAACCAAGCATTCTGAAGTCTAACCACGATCAAATATATATTTCTCGCCGAGACGGAAACGGGACTCCCGTTGCACAGCAGTTTCACCCGTTCCAGGTTTTACTACCAGCTTGATCAGCCACAACGTACAGGTAACAAGCTCAGGTGTGTCTTACAGTGAAACCAGGAGTGGATCAAACCGCTATGCAATGGGAGTCTTATTGCCAGTATAGCGTCATGCTTCAGTCTTGCAACCTACAGTAAAACAGCTGGAAAGCTCTTGTCTGTATAAAGCAGCCTTAATACCAGTAATAATAAAACTAATAATACTGACAGTGATGATGATGACAAGGTCGCCTCTTTGTTGCAGTGTCGGAGGTGAGATACAGACCCTAGTTTGGGACCCCAGAGGCGAGAGGCTAGCTGTGCTGCTTAAAGGTAATGCTCATTAACTGTTTGGCCGTGCTAAATAAAGCGGTGGCCAAACCATACTTCTTAAAGGTAACAAACCATCCATGAAAAAAAACTTGATCGACCAGATTTGTAAATAATCCTGTTTTTAAATTCCTGCAAATCATGTTGTGCCGTGTCAAGCAAAAATAACTGCTCGTAATATCTAGGATGGACTTTCATTTTTTTTTTTTGTTGCTAGGAAACCCTGAGAAGTCAGACAGCAGGTCGATCATCGTGGTTTTTAAAACGCGCACCAGCCCCATCTTCGAGCTGCTTCCCTGGTATGTAACTTTATTAGCTTAACAACTGATCTAAACGCCACCATCCATGAAATCATTAAACTGGGACCCTCTCTGACATTTTACTGACTGGCTTGGGGTCAAGACCAGGCTTGGGGTCAATACCTGGTTATTTCAGAGACACGGCGATTGTTGCGATTGTTCGACTGCTTTCATTTGAAGCCAGTTTAATTGACTGACAAACAGAGACTTCGATTGAAGTCCTTGTGTTGCCTCTGTCCATGAGAAGCTTGTTTTAACACAATACTGCCGGTTGCAATTTTGATCAGTGATGTGCTGGAATTGATTTAAAAGGAATCTGAAAAAATGGAATTGACTCCAACCCTGGTACAAACCAACCTGCCCTGTTCGGTGTTTCATTTTCATAACGCTGGGACTAAATGACCTTTTATTTGAACCCTTGTTTAAAAAATGGAGGCTCTAATGCACTGACTGTGTCTGCCTGCCTGACAATTCTAACCCTATAGTTTCTGATAAGATATAAGATTCTGAGGGCTGTCGGTGTGTGTGTGCGTTCGTTGGTTTAATTATGTCTGCTCTACCCTTTTTGTTTTGTTAACAGATTCAAAGCTTAAGATATTTACAAGGTCTGTGTGCACGACCCCGACTTCTGATCACGAGAAGTTTGCTTGGGGAAAGATGAACTAAAGCAGGCCTTTGATTAATTAACACAGGAGCTGTCACTTTTCTTTGACAACTGGAGACGCTAATTAACAGCTGCAATTTGCAGCGCTCTGCGCTGATTCTAATTACAGATCAGGAACACATGCATTTAAACACTGTCTTTTTTGTTTGAATTAGCAACGTTTATTGAAATGAGAGCCCTCTCCTGAGTGCTTCTCGGAGATAAAGCAGCTGAGATATTCCCCTCCCTTCCTCCTGGATTCGCAGCTGACACTTTGAAATAATCTTCCTGGTGTTAGAGTCCATCGCTTTCTCCATCCTCCTTTCCTGTCTTTTGCCCCTCACAGAACAGACAGCATATGCGTGTACAACCAGCTAATCCAACCCCGTCCCAGTTAGACTGAATACAGATCGCTGTCTTTTCCGTACTGAAAACTGCCTGGGTTTAATTTTATGTTTGTGACGCTCTCAGGGGGAGCGGAACTGAGCGTGCCGTGAAGTGGGCTCTGAGCGGCTTGCTTACTTCACCCCCTCGCTGGCAGGGGCTGGATGTTGAGATCCGGTAGCTGGTATTGGATGGTACTGGGTCTGCTGCCCGGGTAGCCTGTGCCCATGCCGTGTGTCTCTGTGTTCACAGCGGATTCGTCCAGGGGGAGGAGGGTGCTGACCCCCATCTCATTCACTTCCACCCGCACTTCGAGAAGGGAGCCCTGCTCACCGTGGTAAGTAAGGGGGTGTGACGGATTCCGTTTCCTTATCTAAACGTTTAAAACCTTAAGGGCTGCACTGCTGAGAAAACGGTGTAGAAATCGCTGAAGGCAGCATTTATATTTCACGTCTAACGCACTTGGAGAGACAACAGTTTCCCTAAAGTAGTATTTAAAAGACATGTTCTAAAAAATGTAAAAAAATAAATAAATACTGTTAGAAACTGAGAAACATACAGAAAGCCTAGAATTATGTGGCTCTCGGCTTCAGATCTTTAATCCTGTGTGTGTGGGTGCATGCGTGTGCATGTGCGTGCATGTGTGTGCGTAGCTGCACGCTCGCTTCTCCTCACAGGCACACCGGTGACACTGCCTTGCCCTCCTTGTCTCTGCAGTGCTGGTGTAACGGGCGCATCTCTCACATCCCCTTCTACTTCGTGAGTGCCGGGGTGCCTCGGCCCAGTCTGGGGTACAGCCCCCCCGTACCCTACCCCTCCCGGGGGTCCGAGGTCAGCGAGAGACTGCTGTACTCCGAGCTGGGCTCCTGAACAGACAGACAGAGGGGCGGACAGACAGACAGACGTCGTGGATTAAAGATCCCGTCTCTTTCTTGAGATGAGTGTTTGTACTTTTTTTTCTAATTGTAATATAAATAAAATACCAATAGTAAAAAAAATATATATAATCTCTGACTGCAAGTTTTGTAATTGCCTCCCCCCCTCCCATGAGTCCAAAAGCACAATCAATGATCATTTGATCTTTATTATGCATCATTCAAGTAACCAATCAGGACTGTCACGTGATCCATATCGTATCGCGACATCCTCATCGTGATAGGTGTCCTATTGTGATATCAGTTTGATCAATGAGATGGGGGGGGGGTGTGAATAAGTTTGAGTCATGTGAATTTTTATACGATAGCGTGGAATCTGGTCTCCAAATAACCATTTCTTATATCTTTTTTTTCTGTGTAGGTTTTAATTGCAATTGTGTTGCTCCTCAATCTGAAAAAACCAGCGGCCACTCCGATAACGCAGAGCAAGCAGGGCTGGGGTCAGTTCCGGTTTCCAATCCCTTTTTAAAACCCATTCCCAATTCCAACCGGAATTAGAATTGATGTTTTTAGAGACGTACTCATTGGCAGAGAAGCTCATTTTAACACAATACTGCCAGTTGCAATTTTGATCGGTGCTGTGTTTGGAATTGATTAAAATGGACCGGGAATTGATTTAAAAAAATAATAAATTGGAAATGGAATTGAAACTGACAGCAACCCTGTTAGCTGAGTTTAAAATACAACAGTGTGCATGGCTAGCTGCCTGCATCGCTAACGCACATATGAAATAGACTAAATGCTGAATGCTTGATAAGTTACCTTGAGTTGTGATGCGCCAGATAAATCCAAAGCCGGAAGGAGGGTGGGGGG
Source organism: Acipenser oxyrinchus oxyrinchus (assembly GCA_030684275.1). NCBI lineage: Eukaryota > Metazoa > Chordata > Actinopteri > Acipenseriformes > Acipenseridae > Acipenser > Acipenser oxyrinchus. The sequence continues at coordinate 4,576,516 of CM060300.1, forward strand.
AAATTAGAACACATTTTGGACAGTCTCTAAAATCCACAGTTTCATTATTAAAACAGGTTTGGGGTATCGCGGTAGATCCAGGATTCTCTTACAGACGTTTCGTACGCGGGTACAGCGGCCTCCCTTTTCATTCTCTGCTCCACCAGCACAGTGCAGCTTATTCCTTGAAGTACGATGGGGTGTTAATACAGCAGGTTAGACCACAAGCGTTTTAAACGTTCAGCAATATTAAATATAGGCGTTGCTGTACATAGCAGCAAGTGTACCACATATGCCAATTCATCTTTTCCTTATACTGTTCAATGCTGTACACATGCAGTCTTCCAAGCACATACACATTTTGCAGTCATTTATAAAAGGGACGCGATGGCTTTTCTGGCTGGTTACAAACATTCGCCATCGGGTACACGTGTTAAAGTTTAACACGCCTACTGAACACACTGCCAGTGGTTTCACAGACCCCCCCCCCCGATTTAGCAATACTCTCGGACTGCCTCGATCAAACATTAAATCTAAGTTTGGTGCTAAATAACCTTTAGCAACCTGAACTACGTCAGTGACGGAGAGGAGGAGTAGAGAATTATTTTAAAAGGCTATGGCTGTGGTACTCGACTCTGGCCCTCGAGATCAATTCCAGTCCTGGTTTTTATTCCAACCAGGTCGTAAATGAACTAATTGCCTCTTCGCAGCTTCAACTACATTAGAACCTGCTTGGAGTAAAAACCTGGACTGGATTGGACTGGATCTCAAAGGTACCACTGGGCTATGGGGAAGCTAATACACTTCAAGGAAGTGTAGAGAGACAGGTAAACTGGAAACACTGGGGAACTGCAGTCTCCACTGACACGTGGCGTTTTAATTCTAGTTACAGATCCCACACACTCACCTGGTCCTCCGTTCAAACAGCTCCGATAGTGACCAGTCCACGGCTGCAGTGTTATCTGCAGTGAAACGGACCGCTGCCCGCACACATATATAAAGCCTCGGCTGCTGAATCTCAGGCAGGCCGGTGTTAAACTGCTGGTGTGCTGCCTGCCTCCCAGCTCCGTTTCCCAGGACTACACGATCTTTCTTCGATCGGAAGGAGAAATTAAATGTTAATTAAACTTCATCAATACGTTGGCAGCGTTGGGGGCTAGAAACGAAACGGTTTGAAATTTAAACCAAACCAACACTTTATTTTTTTTTATTACAGTGTGGCATAAAGAATTCAGAAATCAAGGGTTGTTGAAATTAGCTGCTGGGAATCCTACAGAATCGAATCGGTTCTTATCCCAAGGCTAAGCAACCGCGTTCTATAATCCAAATGTATTATTACTTTCAGAACTAGCAATGGGCTGGTATTTTGGCAGACGTTAATTCCACTGCCCTTTTAATCTGATTAGGCTACACGATTTGAGTAAATCAAATTCCCCTAAAAAAAATTTTAAAAAATATTAAACTTCCACAGACATTAAATTAAACAACGGCAACACGTTTGCTAGTCCTACTAAAGTCATCAAACATTCAACAGTTTTCCTAACCAATCAGAAAAAAAACACAGCTTTAGATTTTCTTAGGGGACTGGTAAATGGCTGGTTTTGGAAATCCCGAACTAAACAAATATCAACTAAACCAAGAACGAGCAAGTAGAGAAGTCAGCTGGGTGCCCCCTCCCCGGCTCACAGTCCTGTGCTGAGCGTGTCTGCCTCCACGCTGGCTTCCTTGAGCGGGCTGGGCAGGCTCTTGAGGTACTCCAGGTGTCTCCTGGCCTCGGCCTGGTTCTGCCGCACGTAGTAGACCACGTACGCGATGACCATGGAGAACCAGCCCAGCATTGTCACCAGCATGGCCACGTCGGTCGTCTTGCGCTGGAGGCTGCAGAAGTTCACCCCTTCGTCCAGCAGTTTGACCAGGGGCTGGCCGGCGTGCTGGGGCCCCTGCGCCGAGCTCTCGCACACGATCCCGCTCACCGTCTCCGGCTCCAGGTTCACCGTCTCGATCAGCTCCTGCAGGGCGCAGCTGCAGTGCCAGGGGTTGTGGTGCAGGCGGGTCTTGGCGCGCGTGGGGCCCAGGTCCTCCTTGCTGGCCAGTTGCAGCTGGTTGTCGGACAGGTCCAGGAGCTTGAGCTCTGGGCTCAGGTGCCTGAAGGCTCCCGGGGAGAGGCTCTCGATCCGGTTGCGGGACAGGTCGAGTTCACGCAGGCGCGGCAGGTTTTTGAACGCCCCGTCCCGCACGGTGCTGATCTGGTTCCCCTCCAGGTGCAGCGCGACCGTGTCCCGCGGGAGGGAGGCTGGGATCTCCTGCAGCCCGGCGTTGGCGCAGCTCACTGTCCCGCTGTCCCAGGCGCAGTGGCAGCCCGCCGGACACAAGAGGGAGCCCTGCCCGCACAGCGTCAGCAGCAGCAGCAGCAGCAGCGGGAGCGCTCGCTGGCGGCTGGTCATCTCCTCAACATAGCCGCGTGGCTCGGGGGTCTACGAGACAGCCCCCATGGGGCGAGACTGACCGGCGGACCTGTTCAACATGAAAACAACAGTCAGGTTTGGTTGGTTTTTTTTGGGCTACTTTTATGGGCATTTATTATGACTTTTCTTTTTTATACAACCAGCCACACACTCTGTTACAAGGTTACTGTGGTTAATTGTTTGCCTCAGTTCTCCTTTCTCATACATTTCTGCACACACTTTATCATTTAACAGCCTAAGTAAGAAATCTCAGTCAAGGGAAGGCACATAGGTGAAACGTTTATTAATTTCACTAAGGATTGCAATCTAACCCTAATCCATCCTCACAAGCCGGGCGAATCCTGGGAAAGCGATGCCCGGGCTCTGCTGGGATTGAGATTCAATCAGATTACCCCGGGACAGGATTAGAGAGAGCGCCATGCACCTCTCCACTCAATTGCCAGGACATGAGCCGTTCACAGCAAAACACGAGACTGGCAGGGTTTATTTTTGCTGAAGCGCCCATTTAATTACATTCGCACTGCATTCTTAAATTAATTAGCGTGCGGTTGCTGTGTTAATTGTAAGAGACGCGGGCGAACCGTAATTGGAAGCACAGATAACACCTGCCTCTCGCATGTGAAACGTCTCCCTGTAGATTTGCTACATTACCTGGGGCAATGCAATGCTGATAAAGACCGCTTGAACGTGAAGAGGATGAGAAGATGAGATATGAAATGAAAGGGTGTTGTGTGTCTCGGCCTGCAGTGCGATTCGGAGCGTCTGCCAGGGTCGGAAATGACAGCTTTCCAATGAGAAAGAAAAGTGCCAAGTATGAGCTTAATTTAGAGAGTGAGGGGGTGGGGTGGAGATGCAGTATTATAGAATAGACAGAGAGCCAGAAGTGACGCTGGAGAAATGGATTAGTCTCAGACTGGGGGGCGTTGAATTGTATTGTCACCAAATCAGTGAAACACGACAATCCCTTAAATTGTGTTAAAAACTCCACAATCATTGCATATAGCACAGTATACAGCAGGGATAGAAATAAGACTCCTATTGCATAGCAATTTCACCCATTCCAGGTTTTAGTATGCGCTTGATTAGCCACAGTGTGTACAGGTGTAACAAGCTCAGGTGTGTCTTATTTAGCTCCGAGCAAAACCAGGAACAGATCAAACTGCTCTGCGAGACAGACCTTCTCCCTACGAAAGGCAGCACATACTTTATCACGGATCTGCATAGAAATAAATACAGTTTTAATTTTGACATCTTTAATCTTACAGTGGCTAAAATGCCTTCCCCTTTCGGGGTGTTCTTGTTCGCCTTTTGATGCTGGCTAGTTTAAAGAGAGTCGAATTGCTTCTCCATCCTACGAAATGGGGCAGCATGCTTTTGAATTATATTCTGCATACACACACACACACACACACACACACACACACACACACACATAATAAGCAGTCTGTCTGGAATTACAAGCAAATAAACTGCATCAAGGGGTTCTGTGACATGGCAAACCACGAGAGGGAATCTGTCTGAAACAGGCTGTAGAGTTCGAGCAGTTACATAAAATAAAAAAATAAGAATTTCACACAGCCGCCCTCTTTAGCAGCATGTAAAATGTATTCTAAGTGTCAAAGGACTGTTCTAATTTGATGAGTCTTCACTGCAAGGAGGATTAACAAGCACTATAGGAGCACAGGTGTCCCCCAGCCACCGCCCCTCCCCTGTCTCCCCCAGGTTTGAAAGCTTCCTGCTGGGTATGCAGATTTAAAACCAGCCCTGCGCATTACATCTCAGTTATTGAATGAAATGACATCTGGGCTGCACCTCTGGGGGGAGAGAGAGAGAGCGTATTAAATGCTTTCCTGGAACAAATGCTTTCTAAATGGCGCTGGTAATGAAGTCTTCAATCCCTGCCTTATAACTCCAAAGAGAATTGGAACAGTGAATCGACAGCTCTGTATGAAATCGCTTCATCAGCCTTTCTCATTATGTTTGAAGTGGGAGAAGTGCCGCCGGTCACCCACATAAGAGGCTGAAAGATTCTTTTCGAAGTAGAATCGGCTGTATGTTTTATTAAATAGTTTATTTTAGCTGACTCAAAACGGCTGTGTATTACATTAAGGAAGATCTCGTCTAGATGTGTTTTATCCTCAACCTAAATCTTTAATGATGGATAGATATTTATAGCAGCAAGAAATGAACTCTGAAGGACAAGAATCTTCGGCTTGTATCGTCTTGAACTGACTCAAGGAGTCTTCCAAGGTCCCTTACAAAACACATAGTAAGATTATAAAATAAACACACAAAAATCTATGTAAAAAAAATAAAAATAAAAAATCAGCAACCACTGTATTGTTGAAGCATGTCTCTGTGTTTTGAATAATAATAATAATAATAATAATAATAATAAATAAACACTTGGACTATATGGCTTCCTGTCTGTGCAGCACAACAACACAAACTTTTGTGTTTCCCTGCTGGACATGAGAGCAAACCAAGACAGGCATTGCATTGCTGTTCTCCCTTATATTAGTGGACCACAGTAAAACCACAGCAAAGCGAAAAAGCACAGGCAAGCATTGCAAAGACCAGAGAGGTGTGGTAAAGCAGATTTTAAAAACACTGACAAAGCATGCTTAATGCACAGTACAAGCATAGGAATACTGTACTGCAGAATTACTGTGCAAATGATCCGTCCTTAACACTATATATATCGCTCCCAATCAAACACAATGTCAATGCGATGGTTGCCTCTACTGTACCTAACCAGTATTGTCTTATCGTAAAGAAATTCGCTAATGAGATGCGTACTCCGAATTTACACAGCGCTGGAATAAGAGCCGCCTCTTATTTTAGGGATATGAATTTTGATTCAAATGTAAATATTATGCAGGAGCTACCCAAATGTATTTTTTGTTTCATATCCTTCTTTATTTATTTCTTTGAACTTGAATTGACTCGTTTTGATTGATTTATGGTAGCACAGCTTGTCTCTGTATCTATTAACTGATATTTATTTATTGTAAAACTCGTTTAGTATTATTAATATATATATATATATATATATATATATATATATATATATATATATATATATATATATATATATATATATAATTATTCCAATGAAGGATCTATAACTGGACAGTATAGCACTCTGCCTTTAATGCTCTTTAACTTGCACTTATCTGCTTCCTATTCTACTGTATTTAATCCTGCACTGAACCCAGTCTGTATTATCTTGTATTTCACTTGCACTCGTATCTAACCCTGATGTAACTATCAACACTGTCATCTGCTCTTGAACTGTGTTTTGTATTTGCTCTTATTAGGACTGAAGTCATTGTATTTTGTATTTTGATCTTAATTGTACTGTAATTCTTTATGTATTATTTTGTAACTGTAAGTCGCCCTGCATAAGGGCGTCTGGTAAGAAATTAATAATAATAATAATAATAATAATAATAATAATAATGACTAGGTATTTGACAGACTCCATAAAAAAGGGGTCATGATAATCTTAAATTATAATAACACATCTGGGTTATCCGTTGTCCGAGTCCACAGAGGAGTTGTAACCAGTGGAAAATCTGCCGGTTTTGAGCGAGTTTCATATTCCCAGTACACATTATACTGCTGGTATGAAGCCCCGCGAAGGGCAGCGGCCAGCAGGTTACATCCGCACGCAGGGCTGAGGAAAGAGATTTTTTTTTAATTTATTTTTTATTGCAGTATAGAGAAAAGGGACAGAGCAGTTAAGAAGTGGTCGCTGTGCAGCTACTGGCTAAACCGTGATTCCCAGTAAACATCCTGCTGGGAGTAACGCTGCAGTTTGACTCCGAGATTGACTCTCTCGCCTCCAACATCCACTGAAGCAGAAATGATGCATGCTAGTCCCGACCTTAGGTGTGAAATCTATACCTGAATGACGCTGTCAATCTGCGTGATGGCGCGACATGTCCACTATAGTATACTGTAGTGTAGGTAGCCTTGTCACGCTCGTTTAAATTGCAGACGGGTAATCTAGACAAATACAAAGCATATATATGTTTGTGTAAAATACAAAAGACTTTTACTCACCTGTCGAAGATATATTCTCTGTGTACTGCTTGCACCAGGCGCCCACGGGGGAAACCAAATTAAAAAAAAAATAATAATCACGATAATAATACGAATGCAAATGCAGTTGTACAGTCTGCTATTAGGAATCTAACACGTTAACAAAGCGATTGCAAACGTACGTATGCATTTATCTCGAAAGAAAAACAAAACGATAAAAAAAAAGCACACGGTTAAAAAGTGGACAAAGTGTCCAACTTTCTGCGGAGTCTCCGCTGCACCGACACCTTCGCGCTGCGGGTGTCACCCAAACCTGGGTTTAATATCGCTGAACCCCTTCCATCAAATTCAACGCACCGGACAGGTAGCGGCTCGGGTACAGCTAGAATAATAACAAGTATATCCAGAGAGGCACATGAGGACGAGCCCATCCACACCTGCAGTCTAGGGGTCTAAAAACAAAATACAAATAAACAGGCGCAACTTAGTCCCATACATCCTCCAAAACGCTTCTCCGTCGCGTCTTTTTCAGAATACTCCCACCCCGAAAGAAAATACGTTTTTTTCCCTCCTTTTAATAAGCACTAGCTGGCCGCGTCGATATATTTTTAGATAGATGTATATTTTTTTGTCGGGCGGTGTCCCGCCAGCTGTACAGATAGGACGTTCCCAGTGTTGGGGTTTAAAGGGACCCGGACACGTTATTTCTGTTGGTTGCTTTGAGTGACTGCGTGACCTGTAAGCGAGAGAGACGGGGGGTTCGGTTCCGAGCGGATTGTGGTGCTGTCTGACTGCTCTCTCTCTCCCTCTCCCTCTCCCTCTCCCTCTCTCTCTCTCTCTCTCTCTCTCTCTCTCTCAGTAAACGCGGGACTGACTTCCTTCTGAACTGAATGATGTCTGTACGCAGTGCCGTTTGTGACTAAACGCTTAGCACTATCCCGATTGAAAAATGCAGACAGCTTTTCTTTCCCCCAGTAATTGTCATATATATATATATATATATATATATATATATATATATATATATATATATATATATATATATATATATACACACACACACACACCACCGTTGCCCTTTATATCCCCCATATTAAAATCATCAGCAATACAAAATGTTATCGCTATATAATAATAATAATAATAATAATAATAATAATAAGATTAAACAAAACAGACAAAGAAAGCACTCCACTTTTGTCCTTTGCTGCAGTATAACAGAGCTCGGAGTTTTTTTGTTTTGTTTTTTCTTATAACCTCCCACTGCTGCAAGTGATCCCAGTATCACGTGTATGTTAACACACATTAAAGATGATACACAACGAAATGAACCCTAAGCTTTCTGCATGGGATTAGTTGCTGCAGATTTTTCATGTGGATGGCGAACGTAGGTGAGAGGGGTCGATGATTGGTGATTTACAGACCTGTCAATAGCGATGGATTTGCTGTGGCGTGAGGTAAGCGCGGCCGCAGCCAGACCGCATCCTTTACTGCATGTAGAGCACATCGTACACATGACCTAATCTGTATATACTGTCTGCCTTTTATGAATTTAAAAAAAAAAGAGCTGAGAGAATTTCAAACAGCATTTCTGCATGTCCCCGGAGGAGATTATTCATATATAAGACTCCCATGCAAATCCTTAGCACGGACTCTCCGCGCATTGCACGATATTAAAATCAAACGGAACAGCATATGGAATAGAATGGAACGGAATGGAATAGAATATTAAAACAGCCCGTGCACACATTAGAACCTTATATACGTTCTGTATGTGGGTATGAATGCAACTCAATACAATGTATTATAATATATTATCACACCGTATATAACACTGCAATCCGATTTGCCTCAAAAATCCCGCTCTTACTAATCCTCTGATAATACAAAACGTACTTTATTATTATTATTTATTTATTTATTTATTTATTTATTTATTTTTAATCGCCCTTGGTTGCAGAATCGAGGAATTGATCGGATCAGGCAGACCCAGCCTTATTTGATTTAGCCACGACGTGAACTGATGTTTTGAAGGCTGTTTTTAAATCAATGACGTGTAGAAGTAGTTTGGTTTATTCTTCAATCTCAACATGACTCTAATTACCTTCCACAACGTTACCCTCACATGCCACGCAATCGTTAATCAAGCGGAATTAACTAATTGTATCGGTCCTTGTCGCGGTATCATTAGACATCAATCAATCACCAAATGCATTTTTTAAAATGTTGCTAGCTCCAATTACTGTAGAGAGAGTTCTCTAAATGTAGTTCGGCTAATGATGTGAGTTTTTTTTTTTGAGATTGATGAAACACATGGAAACTTGCTGGGAATTAAGAGAAGGGAGACTGCTGCTGTAGGAGTGTATTTCATTGATTTCTTTTGTAATGATGATAAACCATGATGGGAACAGGCCCCTCGGAACCAGTGCTGCCAGTATGTACTGGTCAGAGCTGCTGGGTTATTACTTTTAGGGTGGTTGTGGAGCGGGTCTATTAAAAACGTAAAACCGCTTTATTTAAAGACAAGGGTCTGTTGTCAAGACAACTAGCAATTCAATTATCATAGAAGGCTTGGTGGTTCAAGAAAGGGGCTTGATACCAGGAGGTTCAAATCCCACTGACTCCATGTGTGTGACCCTGAACAAGTCACTTCATCTCTTTGTGCTCCGTCCTTTAGATGAGACGTAAAGCAAACGAGGTGCTATTGTCAGTGACTCTGCAGCAGCAGCAGCAGTTGTTGATGAAGCATAGTTCACCCCCCTAGTCTCTTTAAGTCGCTTTGGATAAAAGCGCCTGCTAAATGACTCATTCATAATAATATTATTAGCCTTGTCTGGGACTGTGCTGAATTGCATGGTGCCCAGTGCGCGGTCCTGCAGCGCACACAGACAAAAAAATCAGGTCAGACCATGCCACAACACGATTTAAAAAAATAAACCCATTGCGGGGGGGCTCTTTCAATATAAAGCTGCAGACTAATATTTTTTCAATTAAACCCACACAGCAGATTTTTCAGCCAAGCTTAGGGAGGGGGGGTGATAAATTATACAGGCTGAATAAAAGCCGTTTTATAGCCTCTCTCTCTCTCTCAGACGCAAGACGTTTCACAGAAGTAATCCCGCCTGTGTTTAATCCCCATGCTAGTCGGTAATGGAGGGTTTAGTAGCAGGGACATGGTCCTTCATTAGGATAAACGCTCTGCATTTCCGTGGGTCAGCGGTGCCTCTTCATGGGAGTAAATCGGTGCTGTTGGCAGGGCAAATTTACCATTCTATGTGGAACGAGCGAAGAAACAACAGCTGCTTGGGTTTGCGATGATTGCTGTTTTTCTTAAAACTGCGGAGAACAGCAATTTAAAAAGATAATTGCAATAGAATTATGTAATGCCTGTGGGTTTGTAGGCGTGTCATGGAGAGACTCTGAAATGCTAGTTCTTGTATAGAAGCGCAGTACACTCCGCTACACGGTCATGTGAATCAATAGGGTGGTGGAGAGGACCGGGACTGGCTACCCCAAGGCTCGATTACATGTGTGCTAAAGATTAGAACCCAAATAGTCATTCGTGCATTTTTTTTAAAATTGAACATGCCCAATACAAGATGCCAAACCAGAAACACAATTACATTACACAATTACATGGCGGTTTGGAGCTTCTTCCAGGGTACAGAGTCTCTCCATATCGCAAGGGGCTTCTTATTAAATCTCACAGCACTGCGTAAGGCTTTACCTGGAAACCAAAGGCGGAGGGGGGTTCAAACAGCACAGCACGCGGAACATTTGTTATGCTAACGAGAAGGGGATTCATTTCAAGCCTCGAGGCCTTCTAAAAATAACACACAGCAACACAGAGCTCCGAGACGCGCACTCAGCCCCCCTATCCCCGAGAACTGTTCATTACGAGACGGGGCAGATTGTTCCTTCATGCTTCGAGTGGAGCAGCAGGTCGACTAATAAGGATGAACACGACGCAGCCCCGCGGGTTCACACCTGCGCACCCATAATTAACCTGCTCTGAATAAGAAGAACCATTCTTAATCTTAACTGTGCCACCAGGGACCCCTTGTGATGGATTTGTGAGAGACAATAAAATGGTGACTTGAGATCCTGATCGAAGCACAGGCAAGGATAATAATTCAAATCACCCCATTGCTTCTGTGTCAGAGCACCCCATTGCTTCTGTGTCAGAGCACCCCATTGCTTCTGTGTCAGAGCACCCCATTGCTTCTGTGTCAGAGCACCCCATTGCTTCTGTGTCAGAGCACCCCATTGCTTCTGTATCAGAGCACCCCATTGCTTCTGTGTCAGAGCACCCCATTGCTTCTGTGTCAGAGCACCCCATTGCTTCTGTGTCAGAGCACCCCATTGCTTCTGTGTCAGAGCACCCCATTGCTTCTGTGTCAGAGCACCCCATTGCTTCTGTGTCAGAGCACCCCATTGCTTCTGTGTCAGAGCACCCCATTGCTTCTGTGTCAGAGCACCCCATTGCTTCTGTGTCAGAGCACCCCATTGCTTCTGTGTCAGAGCACCCCATTGCTTCTGTGGTTTTGATTTGCTGTGCGTATGAAAACAAACCACTGGAACTGAAAATCTTGGAAAATTGTAAAAATAGGCAAATTAGTGCTTGTCTAATTAAATGGATGACTTCAATAGGCCACATGTGCACTTAATTTAAAACAGTGAGAGAAAAGGAACACAGAGCCACATGTGGTGAAATGCAGGAGACTTTAAGTTGTTTAAGATGCCTGATTAAATCACAAAGCGGTCTAACATTTTCACACACGACTGCCTATTGTTTTTATCAATTACTGAACGAAAATTGAAATTCTCATGAGAGGTTATCGGTATATAAAGTATGTAAATTACAAATCTTGGTGTACACAAATTTGACTTTTTTTTTTAAACATACATGTGTCTTGATAAGCATAATCTGTAAAAAAAAAAAAATGTTAAAGAAATGAATTCATGCCTCGCTGAGTTACTCAAAACGATGAACTTTTTTTTTTTTAACAACACTGGCACTTCTACAAAAAAACAATAATTAAACCAGTATCTCTGTATTTATTTATTCCAGAAACACAGGATGCAGCTCGCTGGTCCTCGCTTGGCTGGTGTCGTCGGTTCGCTCCAGTGCGCTTCAGGTTAGTTGCCGTTGGCGGGGGATTTGGCTGCCCCCTTCAGGGTGTGGCGTGCCATGGCCAGCGCCCCCTCTCTGGTGCGGTTACCCCCGATGAAGCCGCTGGCATGAACGAAAATGCAGCCTGGGATCCCGCTGAGTGTTGAGAGGGTGTCATCACGCACCCCACGCCACGCCTCCGGGAGAGACAGCCTGCACACAAACACACAAACACGCACACGCTTAGTGAGCCAACACCACTGCAGAGTCTCACAGAACAAGCAAGCTCAGTCACATGACTCGCATCTCCCGCACCGCTCTCTGATGCAGCCAGTAATCCTCTTGATGTAGAAACAGCATTAGGAATGTCTAGAAACTACTCCTTAAGAAGGCTAAAAACGCTGACGAACATTGCCTGTGTTACCTTGAGTCTCTCTCTAGGTCACTGAGTGTTCAACGCTATGATCAAAAGAAAACTCGCTTTTGTAACATTTCCTTTTCACTAAATAAATAAAGCGTTTTCCTTTTTAGAAACTCGCCACACTGTTGAGATTACTGCTTCCAGGAACTGCCGTGCTTAATTGGACTGGCGTCCGCAAGCAAACATAAAATAAAATTTCTTCAAAGAAAAACAAAAGGGCTTCAGACTGTAAGCTGCCAGTAGGAAGCAACACTAACAAGCTAACCTAATTGGCTAACTGATCCGGAAGTGAGTAAATTCAACAAACACGCTGAAGGTTTAGTCTTGCTGGGCTTTTTTCTTTTGTCGATATTTGAAAATATCTTTGTTTATAATCATCGTTACACGTTTTGTGTATTTAGAAAAAGCTGAAAGAGACCGCAGCCGGATTAGAAAGAGATTGCATTGACCAACTAAGCCACCCTGAAATAAAATGTCAGGTTTCTTAAACTCCTGTCTGGGATTACAAAAAAGAACCGCTTGTAAATAATCAATTCTACGCCTGTCACAATGCAGGTTTAAAATCTCCAATACCCGAGTCGTAACATCACACAATGCAGAACATCCCTCCCCACCTGCTACTGCGGGGCTGGAATAGAATTGCATGCAATGTTTAGTCTTGCAGAACATTGATTTATTCATGTCTGGAAATAAAAGGCTGGTTTGATAGTTCAAGACATCTTTTCAACCCTGAAATTGGTCTTCAGCCAAACAAAGGCACTGAAATTCCTTTTGATTTCGAATCGGGAAAATGCCAGTGGAGACGAAAATGTCACCCCATTGTCTCGAACACGTTTCACTGCAGCAAGAAATGACTCTGACTCTGAAAACAGCCACACTTGTAGGTTTTTTGGGGGTCAAAACTCAATCTGCAAACCTAAATCCTGAAACCTGTGTCTAATTTTATAGCCAAGTACTACTGATCTGCACAAATATACTAGAGCATTAGACCAGCTGGCCACTGCATGCTCAGGTTTGGAGACAGGATGCTCACATTATTTCACAGCTTGTATGTGTCTTTGAGGGCTGAGGTGTAACAAGAGAGGCTTGTTAAAACAGCGTTCAATACTATGCAGCCAAACCTCATCACTTACAGTCCCGAGAGAGAGAGAGAGAGAGAGAGAGAGAGAGAGAGAGAGAGAGCTCTGGCAACACTGAAGAGATGGCTGTGTTTTTCGAGAAGGAAATTGATATTTTATTTTTTTTTTAAGATCAATTATGTGCACTTAGGGAAGGTGACCTTGATTCTGAGGCATCACTAACTTTAGACACTCGAAATCTGAAGATTTACAGAGACGTGGATAGGAAACAGAGCAGAGATAAAGCGATTAGGACCGTTCATCTCTGTGGTCTCTCCATGTTAGACTCCTTTGCAGTATTAGATTCCGACACCCTTTGGAGCTAAGGAATGTCCGTACCAAGTTCCAAGCACAATTAGATTAACAGCAGGTAAACATGCAAGCGCGATACACACACACACACACACACACACACACACACACACACACCTGCACTATTTTCACCCAGGCTAGATGCAGAATAGCGAAACTTCTGAATTTACAAGAGCGGAGTTTATAATCTTTGATGTACACTTGGCATATTATGCAGAAAATGTGGACACTATGAAAAAAATAAATAAATAAACAGCAGGGGGCAAATAGGATAATTAGTAAGACAGGCGTATCGACCAGGATCTTCAAAGTATTTCTGCTACCCTAAAATGACTTGATTGCAGCAGTCGCTTGATTAGGAAATGGCCCTCAGATGCATTCTTCAATACTTAACTGTCAAGAGTAATTAAACCCAGCGACTGGGGTGGCAGATCTGTGCAACGCATCTCACTGCTGCAGCCACCGGCTCACAAACAACGTCTGAACAAGCAATGAGGCGCTCGGGGAGGGGGGTTTGAGAGTGATCGGCACGCCTTTAAAGGGAGCCGATAGGAAGTATGATTGTAAAAGCTTTTTTTAAAGGGAGGGCACTAATGATGTTGCTAGGGCTAACAAGCGGTTAGGAACTTTTACATTTTAAAAGCTTTGGTTTGCACTGTAAAAAAGAGGGGTGGGGAAGCTCCTTGTAGCTGAAATATGATTTGATTTTAAAGGGCTTGGTTATTCCCGTTCCCCCCCCAGGATGAAGCGATTCATCAAATCCCTTTGGAAGAAGGCGGCGGCAGGCAGGCAGGCAGGCAAGAGGGTTTCCATAGAGAAGTCATGGATTGGTGCCACCTCTCCAGTCTGCCTCCTGGGGTACAAAGAGACTAATTACCCTTATCAAGCACCTGCAGAGTGAGAACCGGTAGAGGTAAGTGTGTTTAACCCCTCTCTCCCTCTCTCTCTCTCTCTCTCCTTCTCTCTCTCTCCGAGGCTCCCAGCAGAGCTCTTTAAAATCAGTGCAAGATTGCACAGGTCTGTCAGAGTGCCCGAAGTCGAATCCTGTCCCCCGCAGGGACCCCAATTCAGCAGCCGGCAGGGTTAACCAGGAGCTCACTGTGGAGAGCAGAGCAGCCTTGGGAAGGGAAGATCCTTGTTATTGATTGGGTCTGCTAATCGGGCAGGCACACAGCGGAGGGGAGAGACCCGGTTTTCTTTTAATCTAAAGTTAACGCGCCTAAATTCCCCCCCCCTGGTAAGCAAATCAATTGAAAACACACCCTCAAGCAGCAGTGCGTCGCCATTGAGCTGTTTGTGTCTCGGGCAATGGTGAAATTATTAAGAAAGGTATAGGATATCTGAATCCAGGCTATTAGGTAGGATACAGGGATGGAAATAAGACTCCCATTGCATAGTAGTAGGCTCCATTCCTGGTTTTGCTAGGAGTTTAATAGCACACCCCTGAGGTTGTTACCTATGGGGCAAACCAAGCACATATTAAAAGTAGGTAACGCGGCTATGCAATAGGAGTCTCATTTCTATCCCTGTGATATTCATACTGTACAATAATTCATGACAGAGACGATGAGACGCATGGAGTAGGGGCGTGGCGGCGGGGACGGAACACAGTGAGCTGGTTCTGGTTCCGTTTTGCAATCCTGACCTGTTCTGGAAGGTGTGGGGCCCGGCTGGCACGCACTGCACCCTCCACTGCCCGCTCTGGTCGGGGTACAGAACAAACTTGATGGTGGGCTCGATGCCCAGCTCCTGCTCCAGACTGAAGAGATGCTCTTTCCACGGACAGCCCCCCTGCGTGAACACCACCACCTCGCCCCCCACGTCCACCTGAAAGACACGAGGATGACATCAGCGCAAACGCTACCGGAGCTCTGTTATTACTGATCTTACACAGACTCGGGGGAGAACTGGCATCACGACTGCTGCTGTTCAGTGACTTGCTCAGGGTCTTGCACAGGGAATCAATGGCTGAGCTGGGAGGGATTGAACCTGGAAGCTCCTGGTAACAAGCTCCTTTCTCTAACCACCGGACCACTGAGCCTCCTCGTAGACTAGATCTGAAGGTATCAGAACGCCACTAAAACATCCAAGTTCTTAAACAAGAATCGTTCTACGAATTCACATTTCATTTGTATTCTGTAACTTCTAGCAACACATAATAGGCAATGCAATCTGTTTGTTTTTTGTTTTTTTTTCCAGAATATCCCTCCCAGCAGTTGTCCATTCTGCTTGATCGTGTCCCTTGCAATTGATTAAGGTCGTTGTGGTCAATGATCATTTATCACAGCTGTCTCGTACTAAATTATTCACTGAAGATAGACTCCGTAGATGGGACATATTGAGTTGTGAAGACTACCGAGAGCCCATTCCAGACCCGTACAGAATGATCAGCACACAGTGTGTGACAGGTATGGATTCATTTTGTTAGCTACTTTTAATATGACATCACTGCTTATAGCAACGCAGTGGTCGTTTACAGCTGTGGCCAAAAGGTTTGCATCGCCTAGAATTTTATTTATCATGTAATGAAAGAAACGACAAAATGACATCGCAAAAGTCTACCGGGACCCACAACAGTCTTTCACGTTAAGTCTTTCAATTTGTCAATTTTTCATGAAGTATATAGAAAACTACAAAGCGGTGTGTAACTCAATATGTTAATGTAACATTATTCAGCAGGTTTCATTCGGCTTTATGAAGCACAATTAGTTGATTCAATTGGGGCGAGGAAAACCCTTTGGCCACAGCTCTGCTGCAACACAGCCAGGCACCTCATCCCGGGTTCGAATGGCCTCCTCGACCAGGGAGCGAGCTGGAAGCCAGGACCTGTGGTAGAAATCCAGCCGGTCCAGGAACTCCTCCCCCACCATCTCCATGGCCTTGTGGAAGCCAGCCTGGAAGAGAGCAAAGGTCAGTGCTACTGCAAAGCTGGGAATGATGGAAATCAGACTCCCGTTGCACAGCAGCGTGATCCATTCTCCTGGTTCTGCTGCAAGTTTAATAAGACACCTGAGCTTGTTTCTGTACCTACACACTGCGGCTAATCAAGCTTGTAGTAAAACCTGGAATAGGTGAAAGTGCTTTGCATTGGGAGTCTCATATCCATCCCTGTACTTTAATCTTGGAGTGCTACTTAGTGTGGGTGATCCGAGTTGCTACCGATATTTGATATTGTTTAGGAAATTAAACACGATCTTACAAGGGTACAGGCCAAGGTATTTTTATTTATTTTTTTTACTGAATATTGGATTAGTCCTTGTGAATAACAATACTTTTTAATTGTATTGCAAGTGAGTCTTTCACTGCAGACCCTGAAGCCCTGAGACAGATGAGAAGAGACAGAGAGGGGCAGGGGGGCAACACAGGAGAGCACAAAGGGGTCCTCATTAGCACAGCACTGACACATCCGTTTAGTCTCAACACAGGGAAACGCAGCGCTGAATAAAACATCACTCTGAACCAGCAGCTGCGACAAGGAGGCTGCAGTCCCTCCATCATTTTTATTAGCATTTTTTTTAATTTATTTTATTTCCCATTGCACAGCAGTTTGAGATCACAAACTTAATTATATGCACCTTTTGTACTGCGAACTAAATTCAGGCTCACTGGGGGAACCTGCTATGTGTGTATACACTCAAAACTCCTGGCTGCCACAGTACTACAGGAGGTATAGATTATGAAAAGACTTTTCAGACCCCCACCTTGGTCTCCGGCACTACTCTTTCTATGGACAGTGGGGGTGTCCGTGACAGAGCTGCTCACCTGTGTGTCCTGGTCCTTATCGTTCCAGCGAGGGTTCAGGTGTCCCACGCGGGAGCTCAGGTTGCTGGTCACGGTGTAGCGCGGCTCCCCATCCCACTGTGAGATGCCGTTATCAATGGCGTCTATCTCCTCCACGAAGTTCTCATAGACCTGCAGACAGACAGTCAACAACATCGGCTCTGTGGTCTGGGGAAGAGAACTGCAGCTCTGCAGAACGCTCTAGAAGTATAGGAAAGAGAACTCCACTCTCCACACTGCAGAGCGCTCTAGTAGTATAGGAAAGAGAACTCCACTCTCAACACTGCAGACCATTGCTATATCAAAGATAATTCTAAATATAAATGAATGTCCAATTGTATTTAATTTTCGGGGGAGCTGTTACATGAGCGATCGTAGGGCAGTGTTCCTGATGCCCAGCCCAGCTCCTGAGCCCCACTGCCTCCCAGCTCACCTTGTCGTACAACACCTGTACCTCTGGGTCCCCCTCCTCTCTCTCCAGCCTCTGTGCGAGGATGCGCTGTCCAAAGTGCAGGTAGACCAGCCCGGCGCTGCTCAGCTTAGTAACCCAGCGCTTCTCGGGTCGCAGGCTGTGGAACGTCTCGCTGAACGACCTGAGAGGAGAGGAAGGGGTTAACAGCGGGCAAGGGGGCAAGGGTCTGCCCTGGAACTCTGCACTAGACCATAACCCTCTAACTGGCGAAGGCCAGTCAAATAAATTGGTCTTGGTGGAGATCTAATGGGAAATGGCAGACCTGAGATTCACTATTAAAACCCTCTTCACATGCAGCACCGTTTCCCTGCCAAAAAAGATTTTCAATTTTATACGAGAGAAAAAAAAAATCACTCTACAATTGCATTTACCTTCAGATCCATTTTACAGATTTGCGGGTGATTTATGATTGTAATCATCTATAAATAAATGAAGTCCAAGTTATTTAATGCATCTATAAAACCAATCGCTATCTTTCACATTTACAACTATGTCAATACTGAAAATATACATTATACACACACACACACACAGCAGTGTGCACATTTATCAGAACACCTCCAGATTTCATTTATATCCTTTATATACCTGCCTGCATGCAAACCTCAGGGGGGTGAGAGTTTACATTGTCAGTCAGTAATCAGTGATACAGAAACAACAGGCACTAGTGTGTGAAAATGTTAAAACTCTTTGTGCTTTAATCAGGCATCTTAAACAACTTCTAAACAGTCTCCTGCGTTTTACCACGCGTGGCTCTGTGTTCCTTTTCTCTTACTATTTTTAAATTGCATGTGTAGCCTACTAAAGTCAATAATAATAATAATAATAATAATAATAATAATAATAATAATAATAATAAATTAAACAATCACTAATTTGCCTATGTTGACAATTTTCCAAGATTCTCAGTTCCAGTGGTTTGATTTCATCTGCTCAGCAAATCACAACCACAGAAGCAGTGGGGTGTTCTAACACACACACACAGCACTGTATGCATCTGTCTATGAGAGCTTCTGCGATTGAGCGTGTTGAAGTTCTGGGTGAGGAGGAGAGAGAGAGAGAAGGAGGGGGGAGGGGTTGGTTGTATACTTAAGCCCAGGCTCCGGGGGGCTTTCTCAGTCTCTCTCACCTCTGATGGTGGTCGTATCGATGCCTCTTGGGGTCAAACTCCCCCCCAACATCCACCACCACGTCACACTCCGACAGCTGGGTAGGGTCCCGGGTTCGAACGATCTCGGCATCCTGGGAGAGAAAGTTTATTTTACTTTCATCGACAAACCGCCCTAGACATCTGAACACCCAGGCTAAGTAAGAAGCCGCGGTTAAATGCATTGTGGGGCTGTGTCAGAATCAATCACATCCGTCATGACTTCTGATTTGTGTTGCTATATTAAAATTATTAAGCGATGTTAACATGACCCGCCTACATGCGTGCAGCGGAGCCAGCGCTGTGACGTCACGTCATGAGGTATAATTCTATACATGCTTACAGAACTTGTGTGTGTGTGTGTGTGTTTGAATAAAATAACGCTTAAAAAATCTCTACAGAAATACTGCCGGAGATTTTCAATTGTGGAACGCGTTATTATGAAGAAAAAAAAACTACACACCTCGCATGTCGCATTAGCACGCCAGTTGAAACCTGTCGTGCTTGCGTCGTGCTAATCGGTGTTTGCTTGTTTTTTTGTTGTTGTTGCATTTGGTTTCCTTTACATACACACACCAGACTCGACGTACCTTATACTCCGGTAGTTGTCGGAGTAAGAAGCACGCTAGCACCTCGTCGCAATGAAAAGTCCCGTTGTGAGTCCCAATCCTGAGAACAGCAGGCATCTTCAGTCCGCAAACACGCTTCGCTGCGGGGGGTGGCATGGGGGTGTAACCACGGCTCAGGGCGGCGCTGGGTCCGGTTGTAACGGTGTAGGGATTATCACGGGGAGGAGGGCGGAGAGTGTACGCTGCGGGGCTGAATCTGCGACACGCACCGGGGGCGAGAACACGCTGGATGCGGGGAATGAGAAACATGCGGAACCGAAAGACACACGGACGGGTTTCCTGGGCTTAATTATTCCGGTTCGAGTGTTTCCACCCGGACACTATTAACGGAAGAGCCTGTTGTGTTGTTGTTAACGCTGAACTTTGCAACGTCGCTTTTTGGTTGAAAAAAATAAATAAATAAAATAAAATAAAATAAAAATAATCCGGCCACACTTCAGGAAATTACTTTATATGACTTGACCAAAAACGAGCGCAACATATGGGGAAAAGCGACTGCCTGCCACACGTGTTTTTATTGTATTATATTGTTTATCACATTTCAAGCAATGCGATTTTAATACACGTTGTTGTTATGATGCTCTCCGGATAGAATCGCCACCGCAATGAAACAAATAAACACATCCATTGAAGGCGCTCACGAGATTCACACCCACTTAACTTGCTGATTTAAAATCGATTCGTTTGCTGTTTAGAGGAGAGTTTAAGAGTGAATAAGATTAAACTAAACAGTTTTGAATATAATTTGAATTTTGCAAATATATATATATATATATATATATATATATATATATATATATATATATATATATATATATATATATATATATATATATAGCGTGTATAGATTTCAGAACTAAATTCACACGTTTGTTCCAATCGACCATGAGATACTAACTCGAATTGCAGTTCTGTTTCCTCGCCACTGGGTGGCAGCATTGCAAAGAACTGAAGCCTGCTTTGAGCCTGCACTAAGCAGAGCATATTTGTAAAAGCCTGATATAGAAACCTAGATTCTGACATTTTTCATAATATCTGCATAATATATAAGCATTGCATTGTCGATGTTTGATTTGCAAAACCGAGCTCCTATTGGAAGTGACTCTGCCGCAGCAGTTGTGATGCATAGTTCACCCCCCCTAGCCTCTGTAAATCGCTTTGGATAAAAGTGTCTGCTAAATGACTCATTCGTAATAATAAATATATATATATATATATATATATATATATATATAATTTTAATACAATATAATGTTATCATATATACACTTGCACGATACAAATTGCTATAGTATATGTTAAACGGCATAATCTTCGACAGATAGAGGGGTTTAAAAATGCACACGTGTTTTACTTTAGCCAAACACGCTGCAGTAATTAGATCGAGCAATTATCAATTAGCTTCTATTGACTCAATTGAATGAGCGTGCGGGCCGCGTGTATATACCGGCGTGTTTGGGGTCGTTATCTAGTCTGGCGTGCTGAGGATGGAAGCGGCGTATCCGGGAGCAGAGCGCCGTGGAATGAATGAATGAATGAATGAATGAATGAATGAATGAATGAATGAATGAATGAATGAATGAGTTTCTGATTTTTTGCTTTTCTTTAATTTCGCATTGTCTCTTCTGTTTGTAAATAGTTTTGTGCTTTAAATAGTGATGGAAAAAGTACAGTTTCGTGAGCCTTTTGACCCATTGCTTCACCAAAAAGGTTCCCTGATCCGAGTCACATGCAGCGCTTTGTGCCATCTAGTGGTAGATCTGCACAACCCAATGTCGTGGTCTCCTTAGCCATCGGGTCTATGCAAATGATGTATTGCGTTTCTCCGTCTTGATTCGCTAATTGTGTGCGCCAAACGGGAGCGAGTAATTACTATCGCATGTTTTATCCGATCTGAGTTTTTGTTGACGCTGTACAAATGTTGTTGTTGTTGTATACAAACATTGCATTGACATAACAGTTCCATGTAATCACCACAGGGTGGCAGCATTGATCTAGAACTGCAGTACAAATCTCTAGGGTCCAGTTTGGAGACGGGTGCCGGTTTAATTCTGGTGTCTTGGTTATTTAGAAACGGCTTGCTTTTAAAATGTTATCAATGGTAAAGTAGTTAAGAAAAAAATAAAATTGGTGCGGAAACCTTTGTGTAAGGCGATTCTCTTCAGATGGAATTGGTATCCTATGTTTTGGTCGAACTCATTTTAAGGGTTCTTTTATGGTTGATGTTTATATATAGTTTAAAGACGGCGGGTTTCATTCAGAGCAGCATAATATATTTTTTTATTCACGGGTCAAGATGGAAATGTAAAACTAAAATCCCTATAGAAACGGCCAAATATTGTAGTTACAACACCTTTCTTTGGAAGATAATTCAGGTAGATGAGACGATGCAAAGTTAGTTTAAAAACTGCTAGAAAGCTAAACTAGGTTATTTGCAATCCTAGACCATGGGCAACAGTGCATTGGACACATTTGTCATCTTCTACAAAAAACAATCCAATTCACACACATTGCATTACTGCTGGTACAGCTTGCTGCGCACATTCACATCAAGTAAATGATCCAGTATTTCCATTTATTTAAGCGTGGTTGTATTGATCCCTTCTAAATGTGTTTATTGAGGAAGAAGTTAGTTTCATTTTTTTCATACTTTATTATAAATTGAATCCTGTTCTCAGTAGATGAACTGAATTTGCTGCATCATTTTATTCGCCTTGAAACATCTTACACTGTTGCTCTAGATGAGAATTCATGTTTTTAATCGGCTACTTTTTTAAAATATACAAAAATAACGGCATGGAAGTATTTGTATTGTATAAATGTGGGCAGTTTTATTAATGCCGCATAGTAAAATACAGCAAACGCTAAGACTACTGCATGCACTGAAGTAGCTAAGACTACATTATCATTGTAAGTTGACTCCTTTTTTTTTTTTTTTTGACCTGTCTTTTTAAAAATGCAGCATAGCCTGATAAATGGGGCAGATTTTAAAGTGTGGAGATTTACTGGAGTAAATTAGACACCTTCGCTAAACATGTCAAAGATGAATTAACGACCCCCCCCCCCCTCCGTCCCAAAGTGCAGTAAAAACACTCGCAGGATTATTATAGTGTGTAGGAAGTTAAAGAAGTGACAAACAGCACTTCATTATCACGACATGTAGCGAATCCTGTTGAAAATGAATCTGTTTAATAATCCTGGAAGCGCTCCGGGGAGAGGGAGTCAGCGGTGATGTAGGCCCTCCTCGGCCATCCTTGTCCCCTGGTCCCCGTTAAATGGCTTTCAAATCGGTTAAGCCTTCAAAGCTACTGGCCTCCGGTCTCCCATTAGCACTTAAAGGGGCTCTGAAGTACATTTTACAAACTTTTATCGTAATCCTCTTGCGTCTTGAGACTCGGGCACAGAGACACGGTCCATGATATAAAAGGAGTCGCGGAGTGAGTGACTGGACCGGAGGCCAGCGAGAGCGCAGAGAAGAGCGAACGAACAGCAACTCAATCAAACACGTTTCATTGCACCCATGGAGAGCAGAGTGCTGCTGACGGCCCTGGCTCTGGTAGTAGCCTGGGTCGACCCGGGCCAGTCCCTGGAGGAGGGCTTGGAGCCCCCGGAAACCTTCCAGATAGACCAGCAGCAGCAGAACTTCGTCCAACGGCTGCTGGAAGCCTTGGTAAGGAAGACGTTCTTGTGTTTTGTTGTGACATTTGAATATTTGTGCCAGCTTGTTTTTGTGCCATGTATATGTGCTTTAATTTCTTGTTTCTTTCTATGAAAGTCTGTTACATTAATGCTGAAATTTGTATAGGTGAAGGAACTCCCTATCCTTCATACTGTTTGTAGATCTAGCTCTCTTGATCTATCAGTTGTGGGAGCACATTGGTGTGGATTTGGGCTGACATCCAAGAAGTTTCATATATATATATATATATATATATATATATATATATATATATATATATATATATATATATATATATATATATATATATATATATATATATATATATATATATATATATATATATATATATATATATATATATATATATATATATATCTCACTTTTTTTCCCTATGGTCTTTTTAAAGCTATAGTGTTTTTAAAAGCCTTTTCCAAACCATTGAGTTGAATTTCTGCAGGTAAACTTTTGAAATATTGTCTGTTCTAGCTTTTTCTGTCTAACATGGTGTAAGGAAACTAAAATTACATCTAGCTCCAAACGCACTACACATAGCTGGGTGGCAGATTTGCTTAGCTTGAATTCATAGTGACAGGTAGATTTGTCAAAATATTACTGTATACTTCAGTAGTAGTCTGTTAATAGAACTCCATCCATGACTCCACGAGCGAGGTGTGTGTCTGATTTAGAGTTGGTTCTTATCCTTCATTTTGGATGCGTTTGGTGAGGATGTTCGTGGCACTGCATGTAAATGGAAGCCCTTGTGCTGTTCTTCCCTGCTCAGGACAGTGAGGGGCGTCTCTCCCGAGGGGACGAGCGGGTGATGACTGCTGTGCTGCGCTCCCTGATTCACGGACCCCAGCGCTATGGCAGGAGCCCTTCAGTCCTCTACCAGCCTCAGAGGTGAGCTGGATCCTGCATGCGCTGCGCATCTTACAAAGCTGCTGGGAGTAGAGTAGTTAAGCAACGTAGAAACAGAAAATCTATGTAACAGTGCTGCCGATTTTTATATGGGACATCTCTGGACTGGGAGGATGAGATTAGGAGATATGGTAGGCTTCGGGGGGGGGGGTCCAGTGGTTTGAGAAAGGGGCTTGTTAGCAGGAGGTTCAATCCCGGCTCAGCCACTGACTCATTGTGTGACCCTGAGCAAGTCACTGAACCTCCTTGTGCTTCGTCTTTCGGGTGAGACGTAATTGTAAGTGACTCTGCAGCTGATGCATAGTTCACACACCCTAGTGTCTGTAAGTCACCTTGGATAAAGGCGTCTGCCTAATAATAATAATAATAATAATAATAATAAAACAAGCTCCTATTGGCAGTGACTCTGCAGCAGCAGTTGTGATGCATAGTTCACCCCCCTAGTTTCTTTAGATAAAAGCCTCTGCTAAGTGATTAATTTTAATATGGGCTTGGTGGTGTGTGTCCCCAGTGGTCTTATAAGATCAGGCTCCAGCATGCAAAGGTTCTGGTTAATCCTGTCTGCAGTGTAATACTAAACTCTTGTTTTTTTGTGGCAAGGTTTGGCCGGGATGCCAGGGGAGCTGTGGGCGGCGAGGAGCGGGTAGAGTCTCTCGGCAGGGAGGCCATGCCAGCACAGTTCTGGAACATGGCGGTGCCACAGAGATTTGGCAAGAAGTAAACTAAAGCAGCCACCGTCCGGGATACTTGCCAAAACAGAAGAGTACAAATTTCCATTCCAACACCCAGCTCCACGCACTGTACCCAATAAAACTCCTCGGCTGTCCCCTGTGTTTTTTGTTTTATTGTTACTCCTGTCTTCAAAGGGGAGTCGGACACTATGAAGAGCGGTCTACAGGGTTGCTATAGAAACGGCTCGGAGTTCTGAATGGAATGATGGGTAACGGAGCTGTTTGCTTGTGTTCCATTTCAGACACATGTATGTAGGGGGTGCCGTGGTCAGCGATGCTCATTTTTACATGTTAATGTTTAAAAGGACATGTAGCACCTTGTACCCTTTATACACGTGTAGCGCCACCTGGTGGACATGCAACAAAAAACTTGAGCCCAGTAACTGCTTTTAGAGGTTCAATTAGACTTTTCAGAAGTTACAGCCACTAACCTTTCAGAATTTATTATTTTATGTACTGTTTTGTAACAATGCTGTTTGTACACATTTTTTTTTCTGGTGACGGCTTTATTTATTCAGTTTTATAACCGAAATGTAGCTGAACGGCTGAAGCTGATCCTGTCCAATACATGTGTTGAATAAAACAAATTAAAAAAAACTCCAGTGATGAGCAATCGTTTGGAAAGTTTTGAGTGTATTTCTCCTTCTGCTGCATTGTGTGACACTACATTAAAAAAAAAAAAAACACTGATAGTCAGATGTTGGTTCTTGACAAGGACTCAGTCCAGGGTGAGTCCTCCACTTGCTTGATCTCTGCCAGGCAGTGGGGATGGGGGGGGGGCAGTCAGCCATGTGTCTTCTGTCCAGGCTGACTGTGAGCTTCCCTCCCCCCTCTCAGTTTTGAGCTGCAGTATAAACTGTAATGAGACTCGCTGCAGTGTTATTTCTGCGGACGGAAATCAAGCTCTCAGGATTCTAATCCATCAGTCAGGATCGCTCTGCACCGCGATACAGAGTGGCTGAAATCATTCAGTCAGGATCTCTGTGAGTGAATGATTATCAGGCTTGCATCCACAGGGAGCACTCGGTCCATTTATAGCGAGACTAGAGGTCTCTGACCCACTGCAAGTCTGCATCGCTCCATTAAAGGCGTCCTTTCCTATCGCTAATCCTTTTCCTGAGACTTCAAGCTGACAGTATCGGAGTAAACGAGACCAGGGAGAGTCTTGCTTGTGCAGTGTGTCAGCCCACCAGGGAGGCTGGCAATCCATGAACTGTGAACAATGTGTTTCACTCGCTGAAACGACTGTGATACAGTGTGTACAGCGTCCCTTCACCTGGGGGGGAATAACAGGCAGAGTATGTTTTATAAACTGCTTCTTTATACACAGTCGCCTACATCACCCTGATTCTGATTACCAGATCTCAATAGCTTTAAAATGTCAATCTGGCATTATGAATTGAGTTGAGTTTTCTGTGATTATTAAATAATAAATGGATAACAGTGCTGTTTAACTCTCTTAAATTGCAGCCGTGTCCCTGTGTTAGATGCAATTTAATAAGCGTTGTAAATGCAACACCTTTGTTTTACTACAAGTGAAGGGATCTGAAAGGAGACAGTGAAGGCACAGCTTTTCTCCTGAATGCCAGGCTGTTCTGTAGCTTGAGAAGGAGAAGGAGCTCCAGCAGTGAGCTGCAACCACAGAGGTGGTTTCAATGTAATCCAGGGAAGCTGTTTCTTGCTTGTGAGTCATCACCGTGCTAATCCGACGAATCCTGTAGTTTCACAAACTGTCCTAAATGACTTGATGTTTTTTTTTTTTTTAACAGGTTGAATTTGTAATTGCTGTATCGCGTCGTTCCTTTTTGAATGTGCTCTCGGGGGTTCTGTGAAACTCTCTCCTGATCCTCCTGTGTATGAAACATGATGATTGTATTTGGCAGATCTGTTTTCTCCCAGCAGAGAGATTGCATGCTGGTTGTTATGGTGACATCTGTAAAGAGAGAGAGAGAGAAGGAGCAGGCTGCATCATCGCTGCTGATGTAAGGGAATTTCAGCAAATTATCACAAAATGGAACAGATTTTCATTAAATCTGGGGAAGGGGGTGTAACCCAATTGGTCCAAATGACCACTTATTGGGTATTGCGGACTTTAATTTAAAAAAACCCACTTGCATAATTTAATACAAAATGCCAACAGTTCAGTCGATGAGTCAATACAATGGTGTGCTGAAAAGGTACCGTGTGGGAGAGGGAGCTCCAGATCTTGTATTTAGGTCTGGGGTGAGAGAGGTGTGCGTTCAACTCTTTTGTAAGAAGTCAGCAGAAACGTTCAGCCTTGCATTGAAACCCCAGCCGGATAAACAAGACGTCACGCTGCTGGAAAATCTACAAGAACATCCAAACACAGTGGATTTCTACACCTCCTGCACCTACTGTCGCGTTGGAGACGATAGGCAGGTCAAACTGAATCAAGCGAAGAGTGTAAACCGTTTCCTTTCAGTGCTGTTTATAACAGCTCCAATGGAAATGCTGATCATAAACAAACAACAACTAAAGCAGAAGAAAATGTATGGAGGCAAACAATATATTAAAGCTGGAGAGAAGGGTCATGGGAGCTTGTTTCAAGAGATCCAGTTCCCTTCTCTCTCCTGCATGGTGATGCCTCCTAATAATATAAGAGCTTGACAGCTTCAAGGGGTTGCCTGTGTGAATTTGCTCCAGTTTCCTCAGCTTCCCTGTCCCTGGCTTCATCCTTTTAATTAAAAAAAACCCTTCTTAATAGTATTCAGTGCTGCAGTGCAGATAATTGTGCAGCTGCCAGGGTAAATGTGAATGAAATCCACACCCTGGCTGCAGTGTATTATTCAGCTGCAGAGTAGGGAGGTGGAGGGGGAGGGGTCGGTGGTGGTGTCTGAAAATCATTTTTTCTCCTGTGGATGATTCACAAAGTAGCTCATTTGAATTTCATCAGGACAGGGAGGTGTTTCTGACAGCTTTGCAGCAGCCGGAGCTCGCGAAGCAAAACCGTTTTTTCTTGGAACGATTCCGAAGGCTTTTTTTTTTTTTTTCAATGCAATGGGCTAGACAAGGCTGCACGTTCAAACCTGGTGACAGACTACGCCGGCTAGACTCCCTTTGAGATGTTCAGTAATCGTTGCTCACCCTGCAGAGCTTGTCATGGCATCATATCAAGGTGTCACGGCCATGCATGAAATAAAATAAATTGCTTTAATTTATTCTGATCTTTTGCTGTAATTTGCACCCTTTAGCGTTTCAACTACTGAACAGTGTATCAAAAAAGTATTCTCTGGAAGGCAGGATTAATCCCATAAAGTGTGTGCTTCATTTATAATAGAAGTGTCTTTTACTAGGTTTTATGATTATGGTCTAGTCTCCTAGACCTTGATTAACCCTAATATTGGACTACCTACAGTAAAGGAAGATGGCCTAGGTCTGTGAGACCAACTGTGTCAAAAGCTGAATGCAGGTGTGGGCTGAATCTTTGAGGAGTAGTTTTCATCTTTTCATCTTGGCATGCAGAGCTCCTTGTGTTTAGCTCTGGAGCTGTCACGCTGGCGCTCGCTGGTGATTTGAAAAGCCCAATTCCCTTCTAAGCCTTCGGAGCCGCCCCCCGCTCGGGAGCTTTGGTTCCCTAAACCCTTCTCATCAGAGTCCGGTTACAGACGGCCTTGCTTGTCCGATGCTGGGATATTAATTAAATATCCTTGGGGGGGCGATCCCTTCAATGGAAAGCTCTTTCATTAGAGGGCTGGCATGGCTGCCGGCTCCGGGGAAGGTTCACAGGGAAAATATATTTTTGCTTGTAAGAGGTCGTGCATTAGAGTTTGGATCAGTTCCATGCCAGTGATCTCCGAGCGTCTCCTGCAGCAAACGAAACTCTAAAAATACACGGGATTTAAAGCAAGGTGCAACAATCTGAACTTCTAGATAGGAGGAGCAATTCAAAATAAGAATAACAACAACGACACAAGTACAGCTCTGGCCAAAAGTTTAGCATCACCCTATAGAGTTTAATTTTGCTTCGTAAAGTCGAATGCAGCCCTGCTGAATCAATAAGTGATGATTTCATCTTTGCGGCGGAGGGGAGGGGAGGGGAGGGGAGGTCATGTAACCTGGTCATCTTTTCATTCAAATAATTCCACGTTCATTTAATCGTCACTGTAATAGACATGCTGTTGGAGGAACATGAATACATAACAGTGCGGGGGCTCTGGTGTATAGAGAAGGTCCAGGTTATTGTTTTTAAAATGATACATGAATCGTACTTCACACAAGAACCCCAGCGAAGTGAGTGCAGTGTGGGGGCAGCACCCCACTGGCACCTTGAGAAAAGATTCTTTTAAAAGCTCAATCCCTGCCTGAGGCAAGCCTTGCTGATCAATAATAAAACAAAAAAGGCAAAGTCCAGAACTATGACACATCTGGCACAGAATGCAATGCGAGGCTGATACAGAGCTAACTGGAAGCGAGGGAGCGAGGGAGGGGGTGAATGAATCCTCCATAATAAACTAGGCATGGCACTGACCCCTCGGATAAATACTGCAAATTGCATCAATTCTTCTTGCATCTATTTTGGGTCATGAGGTCTCAGTTTGAAGATTAATTTTAGGATCTCTTTTAACGGACAGTAATTTGGACACCAATTCTGTAATACTGTTCAGTATTATACAATATTTTCCTACAACTGTAAATATATGCAATGCCTTTTAGGTATTCCAAATACATGTTAAACCATTTGTATACATGATTCAATCAATATACTACAGGATTTTCAAAGATATCTTAAATTTACAGTGTATATATATATATATATATTAAGATATCTTTGAAAATACTGTAGTATATTGATTGAATCATGTATACAAATGGTTTAACATGTATTTAGTAAGCAAGAATTAATGCAATACAACATCATGAAGTATATGCATTTTATTGTTGTAAATGTACTGAATTTCTTTTGTGCTGGGTTTGCAGTATTAGATCTTTAGTTAACCAATGGAGAGGGAGTGAGAGAGGGAGGCAGAGAGAGAGAGAGAGAGAGAACGAGGGGGTGGGGGTGATTTGCAGGAAAAGCGACACAGACTCAACACAGAGAGAGAGAGAGAGAGAGAGAGAGAGAGCTGAGAAACGTGGCTGGGAATTACCTGACTCCACTGACTGACATTGTGAAGAGAACAAAGGAGTGTGGTGGCAGGCAGACACTGTTCGGACAGAGAGAGAGGCAGGCAGACACTGTTCAGACAGAGAGAGGCAGGCGGACACTGTTCGGACAGAGAGAGGCAGACAGACACTGTTCGGACAGAGAGAGAGGCAGGCAGACACTGTTCACACAGAGAGAGGCAGGCGGACACTGTTTGGACAGAGAGAGAGGCAGGCAGACACTGTTCACACAGAGAGAGAGGCAGGCAGACACTGTTCGGACACTGCAGAACCATCATGGAAACGGGCAGCCCGCGGAAGATCCAGTTCACTATGCCTCTGCTAGACTCACACCTAGACCCTGAGGCAGCTGAACAGGTGAGTCCTGAGAGAGATAGGAGAGGAGAGAGAGAGTGTGTGTGTGTGCCTGTGAGAGTGGATTACTGTGATAGGGAATGAGAGGGGGTTTTCTGTGAGGAAATATGTGTGTGAGACAGTGTGTGTGCATTTCATCCAGTGTGTGTTGCTGTGTAAGGCTAAGCGCTTGTGTCCTTGCGTAGCACTGATGTCTTAGAGTATATTTTGTAGGTGTTTCTAAAGCAGGGAATATATTTTGTAGGTGTTTCTAAAGCAGGGAA
Source organism: Acipenser oxyrinchus oxyrinchus (assembly GCA_030684275.1). Lineage (NCBI taxonomy): Eukaryota > Metazoa > Chordata > Actinopteri > Acipenseriformes > Acipenseridae > Acipenser > Acipenser oxyrinchus. The sequence goes on from CM060300.1 coordinate 4,607,071, forward strand.
TATATTTTGTAGGTGTTCCTAAAGCAGGGATTTATCATGCCCAGATATTGAAAGCTGTGTTGAATATCTGCTCCTTGGCTTCACTCTGTGCTGAGGTTTCAGATTGCATTCTGAATAGTACGTTATGGGTTCTGTAACGTTGCAACGCTGTGACGTCTGTGAAAGACGTCAGTCCCATCAACCTGGGCTTTTCTGTGTAGATCTGCAGAATCGTCTTTCTCAGTCAGGGTAAACAAATGAGATCCTGCTATCCTTGGCTAAACCTAAAACTCCAGTCCCAGGTGGATTTTCAAAGTCACTGGGACACTCTGCACTGCTGTTCTGGGAAACCCATTCAGAGCAAACCTGCCAGCAACATCAACCCTCTTCTAGCACCATCATCGAGAGATCATACAGGGCCCTGCCTCTCCCCTGATGCTGTTACTGCATTACACCTTAATATGCTTCTCCAGAAAGGGTTCTAACCTTGAGAGGACATTTAAAAAACAAAACAGCAGATTGCAGCCTCAACACAAGGGCAAGCCACACCTTATCCCTGATTGACAATGAATGTGCTTGTTTGTTCTTAATTATTATTTTAAACCAAAAGGATCTCAACTGCCTCGTCAAATGGCCACAAAACAGACCCTTGGATCCGATGTCAATTTAAAAATACGCCGTGCAAACTGAATTGGTTCAGGGCATTTCGTTTTTCGTTTCGTCAAGCTTGTGGGTGGCTCTGTATTAAAAGACACAACGTCGCATTTAAGAAATCAACCACTGGAGAGAGAGTATCTGTTAAACGAAATCCCGGCTCTCGTTTTCATAAACCTGCAAGCATTTGGGGGCAGGGTTTGCTTGAGATATCTAATGTTGGGAGGGATGGATTCAAATCACAGGGCCTACATCCTGATGGAAGCTTTCAGGAAATATCAAACACCAAAACGAAGGAGAACTCTGAGAGGTCGTTGAGATGTTGGATGATTTTATCCGTTAATCTGGCTGTGTATCTGACAGACCCTTCGCTAACCCTGTCCTCGCTTGTCTGTGAAGCACAGAAAGATAGACGGGAGCCCCCCTGTCCTGATGGGAAGCAGAGACAGAGTCACAAACCCTGTCTGTTAATGTTCTCGAGAAACCCACCAAGTCAATGAGAGCACACAGCGGTTCGGTCCTGCTGGTGCTGCTTGAGTTTGGTTTGCACTTTGCTGTTTAACATCGATGTGTTCATCAAATCAAAATCATTCAGACTGAAGATTGAAACACGATTTAAAAAAAAAAAAAAAAAAATTAAACATAAGCGACCCCAGACCTGCGAGTATCCAGCAGCGTTTGAGACGTGCAATCTGAGCGACATCTTTCATGCCATCAGGACCAACACGCTAAACTGTACCTGCTTACGATCTAAAAAAAAAACAAAAAACAGTTTGAAGCCATGCCTGTGGAAAACGGGTCTGAAAGGCTTGTGCTTTCCATCATTACAAAGTTCTGGGAATTCGTGTACGAAAGAAATTCTGAAGTGGGTAAAAGGCTTAGGTGACCTTCTGGTTTGAATCGCGCCATTTATGGACTTTCTTCATTTGCCGTAGCTTTCACTAGGCGCGAGGAGGCTTAACAGCAGGGGGTGAGGGGTTAGCTTATTAAAACAGGCTCCAAATCCTCTCTTTAATTAGACTTCCTTCTCTTGTTACATAAAACCAGTCGATTTTAATTACATTGCTACATACTGTAGTGTAACATTCCACAGCCGTGCACCTGTACATTTGGCATGAAACCAAAGGATCCCTTTCACCCAAATAAACTAAACATGATCAGTATGAACAAACATCAGTGATGTCACCAATATTATTTTTGATTGATTGATTTCAATTTAAGCAGCGTTACAGATTCCTGTTGCCAGTTTAACCAACTGATGCATGTAATAAAATAAGACAGGAAAGCATTGAAGTAAATGTTGCTGTGGTTTCATTTGTAGCTAGTAAGCACTGTTTTGAAGTATTTATCAGTGGACCCCCTGCTCCGTGGTGTATTTTGGGAGGGCTATTGGTCTCTCTCTGTAAGTGAGATAGTTTCAGATTAACTCCAAACCTCTGTAATTGGCAGCTGGTTAATTCCAGTGAAAGACTTGCTAAATTATTTATCTTGAAGGTCAAAAAGTTCTCTTTCCAAACCCTAAACCGAGAGCTCAACAGTCCACAGGAGAATGTACTGCCTTTCACAATCTCAAAAGTAATGAGTCTAGCTGTGCGTGTGTGTGTGTGTGGTGGGAGGTGGGGAGGAGGTATTTTCAATACACAGCCAGGGTTGTTGCCTTGTTAAAACTGGTCACGTTTCTCATTCCTTTTAACCATTTTTAGCACCAGACTTTTTCTATTTATAAAAAAATCTAAATAATGCTCCAGCTTACAGGGTAGACTGTGCAAATGAAACGCAGGGTCCTGGGTGCGCTGCTGAGAGAGCCTGTGTACCGGTACATTGACCGCTGTAAGATTAAGGGCACCTCCTAACGAATCCTATCCTCGCTGAAATGTATAGGGAATGCACAGGGGGAAAATGGGTACAAATCTGAATGGATTTGAACTGCTTTGAGGCGACAGATGTGTGGGAGGCGGCACAGACTTCCGCCCCACCTGCCCCCCTGGCATGCTGTGCTGCAGGGGAATAGAGTGGAATCTGGTGCAAGAAACAAAGCCACCCGCTGGCCGTACCTGCGTACTGTGCTCAATCTTCACTTCATGCATTCTGTTTCTTCTGCCAAGCTGGTACAGAAATAGCTTGTCATTGTCATCCCAGTAACTGCTTTAAAAAAAGGCACAGCTTGTCACGCACGCACGCTCGCATTATATCACTGTAGATATAGCTTGTGGTAAAATTAACTTGCTGAATCCTAGTTCATATTGTATTTTAGTAATATTATTTGCACTTACTGTAAACTATACTGTATTATATATTAATCTTGCATTGTAACCCTGTACTGCCCTGTAACGCCTGAACGCCTTGGATAAAGCCATCTGCCAAATAAATAATAATTATTATTATTAATAATAATAATAATAATAATAATAATAATAATAATAATAATAATCAGCACTGCATACAGTCTCTGTGGAAATGACCCGACAGCATCAGCTGTGGTTCCAGTTTCATCCAGCAGGTGGTGTTGTGGTTCATACATCACCGTTAACAACACAGGACACGGTTGCCATTATTCTTGGATTTTAAAATGCTGGTGTGCACGCCTTTGAACAGATCTGATCTACCTTCTAGCTGCGCTACATTGAGGTTGTTTACAACAAGCCTATTGTTTTCCCAGATTAAAACGAAAATGGTGCAGGGTTACAAAATACGGATTCAATAAAATAAAAGTAAATTCTCCTTCTGTCTCCTCAGATCAGGAGGAGGCGACCCACTCCGGCCACTCTGGTGATGTCCAGTGACCAGTCCTCCCCAGGTAAGCCCGTTGAACTTCCAGGTCATTTTCAATTAATATGAAGTCCTATAAATCTGTTTTAAGCCTGCCAGGGTGTATCTGATTTTATGATGTCTCAGCTTGTGGGAAGATTCAAATTCTTCCACTTGCATGAATTATACAGTAAAACTAATTATAAGAAGTGTGTCAGACTGGGAATAGCACAAATGAGTATTTAAGGCAGCACAGTTTCCAAGGTGTAGCCAAATCCACCTTGCACACAAGTCCTCTTGCAGGGACCCACAGTTTAATCCTGCTTCTTAACACAGCGTGCCAGCTGTGGGGCTGGAGGGCTTGCATGGCTGGTTAATAGCCCTGCATGGCTGGTTAATAGCCTTGCTTTACCCACGCTGGCTCAGTGCCACAGCTTTTGAAGCGTCATACTCTTAATTACTGATCCATTAACAGCCATCGATATAATTGCCATTTCTTCCCTGTGGCTGAGCGCACAGGGCTGGCTCCCTGGTGGGCCGCCTGGCCCAGCTGTACCGTCTTCGCTTCTAGGAAATGATCCTTCTGTCAGGCGAAGCAGAGGCTCCCTTGACGATGTTTTACAATGAGGTGACTGATTCACAGCTAATGAAGTGCACGGGGCTTTTAGCTAATGTGTGATTCGCAGCTAAAACAACATGTCCCTGAATTAACAACATCCAGCATCTGCCTTCTCTTTCCTGTACAATTCCCCTTTAATGGTGCTGTGCTTTACCATGCACTTCACATGACAAGAATTCTTACAGGGCATGCAGAATATTTCAAGATAATATCGAAGAGTATTTTAGATTAAATAAAACATGAAACGCATGAATAGATCTTCAGCTTGAATATATTTGAATATATACATAAAATCTCAATATATACCTTTAAAGTAATAGTTATTCTTTAATAACTGCAGTATTTACCTTCTGCAATGTCCCTTCATTTAGCATGGTGCCAGAGTTGACATTGCCATGGCAGGTCAGTTATTTGGTCATTTAGCAGACGCTAACTGCGCATCACAACTGCTGCTGCAGAGTCACTTCCAATAGGACCTTGTTTGTTTTACGTCTCATCCGAAGGACGGAGCACAAGGAGGTTCAGTGACTTGCTCAGGGTCACACACAGGGAGTCAGTGGCTGGGATTGAACCTCCTGGTAACAAGCCCCTTCCTCTAACCACTGAACCATTTAGTGAGGATGTTGCAAGTAACATGCAGCACATGACGTTTCTAATTGTGCAGCTGTCTGCATGCATTTGAAGGGGTTAAACAGCGACTGTGGTGCTGGGAGTTGCTGCAGCAGCCCTGTCTGCCAGCCCCTAGAATCCAGAGCGCTTCATCAAGAGAGAGCACGCCTGGGTGTCTCCGGAGGTTTTAGGTTGCTTGGCAACAGCACTGTCCCAGAAAAGTAAAGAAGCCGTGCGTCAAAAACATTCAGCTGAAGAAAAAAAAACTCTTATGAGGATTTGTTTACCAATTCACCAGAGAGGAGCCCAAATATACATCATAATAATATACATATCTCAGGTTTGAATTATTTTAGATAATATCCTTGCCCATGTCAGCTTTGAGTTGTTGATGCATAGTTCACCCCCTAGTCTCTGCAAGTCGCTTTGGATTAAATCATCTGCTGAATGATTACATGCAGAATAGTCCTTTATTTCCAGCCAGCACTGAAGGGTTAAGCTGTGTGGTTACTGATTGATCTTGTGCAAATAACAGATCGGTCAGTAACTTACTGGACAGCCCTGAGGAGAACACGGTCTTGACCCCAGAGATGAAACAACTAGATGAGGAGGGAGTGAACCCAGCCAGGCACAGCTGTCAGGACTGTGCCGGATTAACCCAAAAGCTGCCGGAGACCGAGAGGGTCCAGAGTGTAGGGGACTCGCACAGTGATACAAAAACCAACACACACAGGACTGACCCAAACCTTAATCATTTGACTTCTTTTTTTTTTTTTTTTTAGAAATAGATGAAGACAGAATTCCAAATCAGTTATACAAGGTAAGATGGGTTTCTGTCTCCCTGCCTCCCTCTCTGCCTCCCTCCCTCTCTGCCTGTCTCTCTCCCTCCTTCCCTCTCTGCCTGCCTCCCTCCCTCCCTCTGCCTGTCTGCCTGCCTCCCTCCCTCCCTCCTCCCTCTCTGCCTGTCTCTCTCCCTCCCTCCCTCTCTGCCTGCCTCCCTCCTCCCTCCCTCCCTCTGCCTGTCTGCCTGCCTCCCTCCCTCTCTCCCTCTGCCTGTCTGCCTGCCTCCCTCCCTCCCTCTCTCTCTGCCTGTCTGCCTGCCTCTCTCCCTCTCTCCCTCCCTCTCTCCCTCCCTCCCTCTCTGCCTCCCTCCCTCTCTGCCTGCCTGCCTTGTTTCTGGTAATCAGTTTCACATTCATTCAGAAAGCAGAATCCTTTCTGAAGAGCAGGAGGTACAGTACAGTGTGACACGCCTGCTTCTCCCTGTCGGGGGTCCCCCTCACTCCTCACCCCGTCTCTGCCATTGTCTTGCAGGCAGCCCTGATGAACTCCCCCCGGCAGCGGAGGAAGGGGGCTCGCGGTACCCCCACCATGAAAGGTACGGTATCGCCATGGAAACAGCGACTAGCGTTCTCATTCCATAGTGAGGCAGCGGCCTCAGATAGGGCAGCCTGCTCTGGACTGACCTGGTCTAATAAAGAATGCTCTACTGGTGCTTTATTTGCATTAAATCAGTTTCCAATACTGTGCGTTAGAAAAAGACTGCACTGCAACCCCTCTCTCCCCCTCTCTGCCTCTCCCCCTCTCTCCTCAGAGCTGCAGTTCTTGGTAGAACACCACCTCTATAAGCAGCAGCAGCAGCAGCAGCAGCAGCAGCACGGAGGGGGCGGAGCTGACGAGTGCTCCTCAGAGAGCCTGGACTGCCTGTCCGACCAGCCCAGCCCAGACTGTTGCCATGGCAGCACCAACCTCCCAGAGGATGATGGGATTTGGAGTTCTGAGGCCTTCGAAAAACTCCAGAGCCAGCTCGAAAGTGAGTGACAGTGGAATGTTACCCGGAGCCTCGGAACTCTCAAAGATCAGCATTCCGAGGTTGAATTCTAACAAGCTACACTGTCCTATTGAAGGAGGCATCAGCTTTCTTATAGTTTCACCTGAGAATATCATCTGAAACTTCAAACAGGCTGAATTAAAAATATAAGAAACTTATTGATAGTGTAGTGTTCTTAGTGACTTAGAATCACCTGAGATGAGCATGTTCTATGAGTTTAGAATGCACATCATTCAGAAGAGAAGTGAAAATGATCCGAATGCTGTTTGCTGGGAATGTCCAGCTTCATCCGGGCCTGATCCTTGTTTATCTTGTGCAGCTCCGGGCGGCGAATCAGAGGCCAGCGTCACGACTGAGCGACAGAGCAGTGCTCTGAAAGAGGAGGGGGGAGTGGCAAGAGAAGCAACGGCAGCACAGCAAACTGCACCCGCTACTGAATCCTCACTGCACAGTGCATAGAGACTGAGGGTGCGTTCACAGAGATCACTCTGTGCAGAATCTGCACCCGGTACTGAATCCTCACTGCACAGTGCATAGAGACTGAGGGTGCGTTCACAGAGATCACTCTGTGCAGAATCTGCACCCGGTACTGAATCCTCACTGCACAGTGCATAGAGACTGAGGGTGCGTTCACAGAGATCACTCTGTGCAGAATCTGCACCCGGTACTGAATCCTCACTGCACAGTGCATAGAGACTGAGGGTGCGTTCACAGAGATCACTCTGTGCAGAATCTGCACCGGTACTGAATCCTCACTGCACAGTGCATAGAGACTGAGGGTGCGTTCACAGAGATCACTCTGTGCAGAATCTGCACCCGGTACTGAATCCTCACTGCACAGTGCATAGAGACTGAGGGTGCGTTCACAGAGATCACTCTGTGCAGAATCTGCACCCGGTACTGAATCCTCACTGCACAGTGCATAGAGACTGAGGGTGCGTTCACAGAGATCACTCTGTGCAGAATCTGCACCCGGTACTGAATCCTCACTGCACAGTGCATAGAGACTGAGGTGCGTTCACAGAGATCACTCTGTGCAGAATCTGCACCGGTACTGAATCCTCACTGCACAGTGCATAGAGACTGAGGGTGCGTTCACAGAGATCACTCTGTGCAGAATCTGCACCCGGTACTGAATCCTCACTGCACAGTGCATAGAGACTGAGGGTGCGTTCACAGAGATCACTCTGTGCAGAATCTGCACCCGGTATTGAATCCTCACTGCACAGTGCATAGAGACTGAGGGTGCGTTCACAGAGATCACTCTGTGCAGAATCTGCACCCGGTACTGAATCCTCACTGCACAGTGCATAGAGACTGAGGGTGCGTTCACAGAGATCACTCTGTGCAGAATCTGCACCCGGTACTGAATCCTCACTGCACAGTGCATAGAGACTGAGGGTGCGTTCACAGAGATCACTCTGTGCAGAATCTGCACCCGGTACTGAATCCTCACTGCACAGTGCATAGAGACTGAGGGTGCGTTCACAGAGATCACTCTGTGCAGAATCTGCACCCGGTACTGAATCCTCACTGCACGGTGCATAGAGACTGAGGGTGCGTTCACAGAGATCACTCTGTGCAGAATCTGCACCCGGTACTGAATCCTCACTGCACAGTGCATAGAGACTGAGGGTGCATTCACAGAGATCACTCTGTGCAGAATCTGCACCCGGTACTGAATCCTCACTGCACAGTGCGTAGAGACTGAGGGTGCGTTCACAGAGATCACTCTGTGCAGAATCTGACCAGTTCAGCCAAGGATCTCCGTGAACGCACTCTGATATATTGTGGGGAAGCTGAAGGCTCGAGTCCCCAGTGCTCTTCATATGCCAACTCTCAGGAGTGCTAAATTAAACACAAATTTGTGTATTGAATTGTTTTTTTATTAATTGAGGAGGGTGATCTGTTTGCATTATGTTATGTTTTATATATATATATATATATATATATATATATATATATATATATATATATATATATATATATATATATATATATATATATAAGAATGAACTGATCTATGTGTTTGTATTGGCAGGAGGAACCAATGCAGACGAGGCATTGTTCCCGGGGGAGGAGAAAAAAACAAGCCCACAAGAGAAATCAACTTCCTTTCTGCAGAGCACCAGCGTTCTGACTGTAGACTAAAACAAAACAACAAAAATTGAGTTAAAGAATGTTTTACACCCCAATCCTGTAGCAGGAATAGTGAAATCCACACAAATGTCCTTTTAAATTTTGAAGTTCTGTTTAAAACTGTAACATTACAGCATCCGTCCACTAGGGGGGCACAGTGAGCTACAGTATGTATCCTATCCCATTAGAATCACAGTAAACTAATAGCGCCATCGTGTATACGTGGCTCAGATTCGGGACCGTGTCGTGAAGATGTTTTTTACGCCTTTGAGCAATAATGTCGAAAAGACCTCCATTCAAAAGAGCCAGCGTGAAAGCGGGTTACACTGCAGTTTAAATAAACTGTAACTGCGAGACGTGGTGCTACAGAATATATATATATATATATATATATATATATATATATATATATATATATATATATATATATATATATATATATATATAATCAAAAGTACTGAAAACATAATTATTCCCCTAGGTTTTGTGGTCTTATTACTCCAGTAGATGGCAGTATAAGACCACAAATACCTAGGGAATAATTATGTTTTCAGTACTATACTATATATATATATATATATATATATATATATATATATATATATATATATATATATATATATATATATATATACCGCAGTCATAAGGCAGTCGGGATGCAAAATGTTCATAGGGGTGAAACTAAAGATTTAATAACAAACAGGGTGCTTTTTTGTGCTGATTTATAATTACTAGTCAATGTCTGATTTATATATTGTGAACGATATATATATATATTTTTTGATTATTAATAGTTAAGGTGACCACGTGGCTGCGTGTTCAGCGGGACAGTTCAGTCTTTTCAACTCACAACCCAATGCATTTTGGTACGCTTTACCTGCCTCAGGTACCCTTCTTACCTTTGAGAGAAGCAGGACTACGCTTCCCAGAGTGCACTGGGCTGCGAGTTGAAAAGACTGAACTGTCTCAAACTGTCCCGCTGAACACGGAGCCAGCGTTCCTCTAATCTAAGCATGATGCGTTCAATATTAAAAAAGACCAACACGACTATTCTGATTCTCCCCCGCATTTCACTTTATAAATAAGGGGACCGGATCGAGGTACGCAAAGCCCAAATACACCATAAAGTCGAATGAAACCAGCTGAATAATTTTAACTTATCGGATTACAGACCGCTTTGAAGTTTTCCCATATACTTTATGAAAAATAACACATTGCAAAACGTGACATTTCGAAATCTAACATGAAATACTGCGCTACTGTTATGGATTTCGGTCGACTTTAGGGATCTCGTTTTGTTGTTTATTTTGATTACAAGACGTTACGTGACTGAATGTCGTTTAGTACGACTTTAGCCTTGAACTGAACGTTTTATTTCCATCAATGAACAATTATTTGCGCATGACAAAACGCACGCAAGATGGTATTGTTAGTTTTACGTTATACTAGAGTACGTAAGAACAGCTGATGCTATAAAGCGTCCTCGTTCATTCTTTCGTTTGAATGGCAGGGGGCGTAATTGCTTTTTGAACACCTGTAACTCTATTAAGAAATATTAAAGGAGCACACTGTATGCATTTATATACATTTCATTGTGTATTGGGTGTCATGTGAATATAAACTAAAGTATGATCAAAAAATGAAATAAAACATTGATCTTATTTTAAGATACCGGGATGAAATGTAATATTTGTAAAAGTAGAGATCCATCTCTTAGTTTGTACTGTTTTTGTTTTCTATGATGAAGCTGAACTGTATTAATCAGACAATCATAACGCCGTGCAGTATCTTGCATGATGATCAAACTCTCGACGGGTGAACACAGCTACAAACAGGACAAAGGAAAAACTTCACAGCCACCATGCAATTGAAGATGGGGAATCAACACTGTCCAGCAAAGCGTAATAACCCCCTAAAATATTTGTAACAAAAAAAAACAACGAACATTACGCCTAAGCAACTGTAGGAAAGCTATTTTGGGTTGAAACATGTTTGTAATGTAGAATAACTTAAATGTAAGATTTTGTGATTTATTTTATGCATATTTTCTTGAAAAGTTTAATAAAAATTACATAACACCGGAAGAAAATGTGAGGTGTTTGTTGTGGCAGCTGATGAACCCAGAAACACAAGTATTTAACAGGTGATGTCACTTAAAACCACGGCCGACCAGCTGAATTCGAGAACGTAATCCCAAGAGCCATCCCTGAACCAAACTGGGAGGCATGCAGTACTATACGTCATTAATTAAGGTTTACTGCCCTCTGGTGGAGAAGTATGATATTGCAATAGGATCAAACACGTTCTGTTAAAAGGAATGAAATGCTGTATCTGCTGTGACTCTGACCCGCTGATGATCAGATTTTTTATATTTTTTTAGGGCACCGCTCAAACTGGAAAATAAAATACAACAAAAATACAAAACACCACGACCCCATAAAAAAAGTATTTTTTACTTATAAATAATAATAGCAATAATAATAATCAAGGCCGCAGCCAGCTATAAGAACATAAGAAAGTTTACAAACGAGGAGGCGGCCATTCAGCCCATCTTGCTCGTTTGGTTGTTAGTAGCCTATTGATCCCAGAATCTCATCAAGCAGCTTCTTGAAGGACCCCAGGGTATCAGCTTTAACAACATGACTGGGGAGTTGGTTCCAGGCTATGAGGCACCCGAGGCACGGGCCTCGGTGAAATTCATACTAACAATTGTTCATTTAGGCTCTTTTACACGTTGCTCTGCCGCAAAATAAAATGAATTCCATCCCTCGTTATATGCATGCATTAAAAGTCCCGCTGATATCTGTAGCCTCTGTGCGCGTCAAAATCTGTTACTGTCATTGCAGACTACAGCGACACCATACGGTGGTGGTGTGCATGGCAAGTGCCTCGGTGATTTTTGTTGCCTGGCTACAGCCCTGATAATAATAATAATAATAATAATAATAATAATAATAATAATAATAATAATAATACATTGCCATTTAAAAAAAAATAATAAAAAATAATAATAATAAAAAAAACCATTCACAGTTGTGTTTGATTAGGGTTGGGTCGTGTCCGCAGGTACGCTAAGCCCCCGAAGTCCCCTCCGCTCTTCCCATTGGGGGGGGGGGGAACACTACGTGTGTAAATCTGGTGCGTTCGTCCCAAGAAAACAAGTTACCTATATATACATATATTTTTTAATTCTTAACAGTCTTTTTAAATAGTTTTATGATTAAAAATACTTTTTTTTTAAAATATAAGTAACTTGGGACGAACGCACCAGATTTTCCACCCCTCCTTATTTTACACAATGAACTGGCCCTGTTGACGTAAATCGCATCGTTGTTTAAAAGCATTGCTTGATGCCATTGCGTTCAGTAACGTTTTTGATTTTAGAAGTAGCTTTTCGGTGGGGGTTTTTTGGTTTGTTTTTTTAAGGAAACCACCTGAAAAAAAAAAAAAAAATAGAGTGGAATAACTACATGTTAGAAGTGAAATATTGCCATAAGTTAGTGAGGTAGGATTTTTTTTTTCCCCCAATAAAATATAACGATCTAATATGAATGCCTACTGGCATATTACCATTTTGTCAATTTTATATTTCGATTTATCAAAACGATTGTTTAAGCTACATCATTTTTTTTTTCTTTGTGTTTAATCGCAGTGTATTCACAAAGCTGATTTAAGATTAAGACCAAAAAAAGGCTATGTTATGACCTTCACAAAGCGCTTAACTTAGACCGTGTTTCTGTCCTCGCGCGAGCTATCTTCACTATCTCCCGCTCAAACTGCTCGCGCTGCCTGAGAGAAAATTGTCAGTTTGGCTCCTTCACTGGGATTATATTATAAGGTAAGAAATATAATCGTATCAGAAAATGTACTGTAAATATATACAGTAATGTCAAACTAATACACTGTAAAATAGGATTTAATATGTTCTGTTAATAACAGGTCGTTATTATATTTTAAAATGTATAAATAGTGATATGTTGAATTATTCCACAGTGATTAGACAATCTCACTAATTTATATTAAAACAACTAATTACAATGAAAAAAATGTTTCAAAATTAATCGAAGCATTTTTAACCAGAAATAAGAGTTTATTTTGGTACTGTTTATTTTTATTGACTACAATGTTTTCCTTCTGTGCTAGCTTGCAGCATAAAACAATTTGGTAGCTTTTCTTTTGAATTGTACAGTCTTGTACTACCAACATTTTTGTATGTTTTTATAGTTAACAATTTGTACTGTTTTGTTTCAAAGAAAATACTCTAAAATTGACAATTTCATTTATTTAAATAAGTTCGAGTGATTGTAAAGAGAGTAATGTACGTTTTTTTTATTATTTTTTTACCTGCAACAAAGGTGAAATTGCATTGCTTCTGTTGGTTGAGGGAGAAAGGTCTCTAAAATATAAGTTAGCGTTTCAAATGACTGTCTCCCAAAACGGTATCGACTTCTCAGTCCAATCTCGTTAAAAACTAACAAAAGGTTTTTCCTGTCTACAAAAATGCCTCCTCCAAGGTAGTCTTAAAGTTAAGAACATACTTAAGACCAAAATTCCATTAAGACTCGTTCGTGAATAAGACTTAAGTTCAAATTGATGGCTTCTGACCAGTCTTAGACTTAAGTCAGCTTTGTGAATGCGGCCCCTGTTGCTTGCAGTGAAAGTACAAAGTTTCACTCAATCAGGCCGCTATGTCCAGCTAGATGGCTAACGCATTGTGCAGCTGTGAAGTTTGTTTTAACGCAATACCCAGAGGTACAGTCTAGCTGAGCGGATGAGATAAGAAACAGCTTCTCCTGCCAACGGCTTACTTGTAAGATTTCGAATGGGAACAGTACTCTTGGGATTGCACATGGCTGTGCCAGTTTTAGAGCTGCTGGAAAATCTTAATAGATGTCTAGAAGACTTTTCCCACAAGTTGAACAACTTTTACGTTTGCTTCTTGTTTCGCCAGCATCTTCGGCCCAAGCATTACTCAGTTTTAGCAGCCTATGACGGCTGAAGTCCTGGCTGTGCAGCAGTGTGACACAAAGCAGACTGAACTCCATAGCAGTTTGTCCCACACACCAAGACATTCGGGATGACATCAATCTACCTGAACTGGAAAAGGAATTCTGTTTCAGATCAGACATATAATGACCCTAATTTGTCAAGTAACAATGCGATCAAACATAGTGTTTCTGAAGCAGAATAGTTTATAGTTAAAATACATATTAAAAACATTTCTTATCGCTATTACCGTTTCGATACTCGCCATCTGTGTTTCTAAGAATTTGTCCTATATTGCCACACGTTTTGTCCCCAACACCTTACAGTAGAGATTGGCGCCTGTGGGCAGGGTGGCGGAATTTGCCATGACACCCACAACAGGCACCGGGCTGCCCCGACCAGGACGCTAGTCCTTGTGACGGAGCTCCACTGCGTCCTCCTCCGAGAAGTCCTCGTCACCCGAAGACAGCTCCTTGATTGAGCTCTGGTCTGCAGATTCTGTGGGGTGGTAGGGAGTGGGGAGAGGGACATACAAGGAGGGTTGTTACAAAGTTAATAACCTCCAATTCCAGATTCACCACATTTTCCCTCTAATAATAATAATACCATGAAAAACTATTCTCTTTAGAAAACAGTAAAAAGGCACTTGCATGATCCTTATCGCTATTTGCACTTGTGCGCTCATGCCACCTGTTGGACATTTGACATATTACAGCTCATTCTGTGAAATGAATGAGGAAGTTCATTGAAGTCTCTGATCCGAAGCGGTGTGTGTGTGTGTGAGTGATGACGTACTGTTGGCAGCTCGCTCCTTCCACTTCAGTTTGTTCTGCTGCGTGTACCGGGTCCAGGTGGAGCGGAAATTGCGCAGCTCGGCGGTGATGTGGGCTTGATTCCACTCCAGACCCCGTGAGCTCTCTCTCCACAAGAAACTGCGCATACAAAGTTTGCTTTTAATAGTTTAAACTGACTGTTTTCGTGTTTAGACAGCTTCTGGTACAGTGTTATTGTAATGGTACATAAGATACCGGTACACACACACATACACATATATATGCTTTTTTCATCCAGCTGAAGAAGGACTTGTAGTCCGAAATATCCTGATATAATTTATTTTATTTTATGAATTATTCATCCCTTTTTCTTTTGATTTTGCACCTTTTGGTACACAGCAGTTTTCCTTTTTCAAATTATATATTTTGCTCAAGAGAGCCAACTTTCCTACGTTTCTGTATGTTTAACATACGTTTGTAAAGGGACTGTGATTAAACAAACAGTTAACTACACTGACTTTATTTAATTCTAATAATATATATCTATAACGTATTACTATTTAATGTGCCGTCTTATATGCCACCTTTTAATTTAGATTTAAAAAATCCTGCAGTTTTAGCACAAGTACTTTTACAAAGAAAAACACTTGTAAAAAATACTACATTTGCCAGTAGCGAGGCAGGGTTTACCTGAGCCTTTTGCAGGAGTCGGGCGGTGACGGGTTTTCCTGAACCAGCGGGATCACGATCTTCTCAGCCATGTCCGTCAGCAGAGAGAAGGTGGGCTCCACGATGAAATCAATGAACCCTGGTGCAGCACACAAAGGTAACGATAAAACAAGTCAAACAAAGGCAGTAACGCCGGTAGCACGGGAAACTGGTAGACATTGCCTGAAACAGGGTTTCCCAACCCTGGTCCTGAGGGACCCCCTGTGTCTGCTGGTTTTCATTCCAGCTGAGCTCTCAATTACCTAACTGAACCCTTAATTGAACTATTCATTAGCTTAATTAGACCTTTTTAATTGTTTTCAGCTTTTAAACAGTTGGAGATTTCAAGTTAACTATACAATGCAACTTTTTAGGAGCTGAGAACAATTAAAAAGGTTTAATTAAGCACATTATTTAGTTAAATTAAGGGTTTGATTAAGTAATTGAGAACTCAGTTGGAATGAAAACAAGCAGGGGGGGGGGCCAGGACCAGACCAGGATTGGGAACCACTGGCCTAAAGGACCGAAACGCTATTTATTTTAGAAAAATGATTCGACATTTGTCATCTTATCTATCTAGGTGTAAAGTAAATTCATGTTTAATTTATTTTTCTGATTTGAACAACAGTGTTCTAACACGCGCCTTATTTATTCCGTTGTTGTTAATATTTTTCTGTTGGCATAACTGTTAACTTCTGCTTCTAGGCACAGTGAAAAAGGTGATGGTGGTTTCGTGATGTACTTGAGATTTCTGTACTCTCAAAGGTAACCGCGATGTCCTCCTTTTTCTTTAAGTATTCGAACCCTGCGCTCAGCTCACTTACCAATCTGGGACTGGGCTACCAGCGTGGTCTTGCGGTCACAGAGAGGGGAGAAAGGGAGCCCCAATTCTGCCTCCTTGTCTCCCTAAAAAAATGGTAATGGTTTTAGGCTTTTACCTATTTTTTTTTTTGTTAGTTTTTTTTTTCTTCTCGGCGATACACTTCCTTGTGACATTTCCAAGCATTTCTGTGCATTTTGCTTTCACATTTCTTAAAATGGTCAGTTTGAGAAATAAACTTTTGTTTTTTTTTAGTACAAAACTCGCGCTATGTTACTGTTTTTCATTGTGGTAACGGTACTCTTAAATGACCGTGCCTGCTTCTTTGGCTGAAGAGATGTTAACAGCTCATCATCTAACTGGGGAACCTGCTGCGCAATTAAATCATCCTTAAACTCCTGACGGTAAACAATGCAACTAAATCTATTATATCTGGGAAGATGCAACAGACAAAAAAAAAATCTGTTTAGGCACTCTACAGTTTGACTGACAAGATAACGTTGGTTTATTGGAGTTCACATTTTTTCCTATACTTTGATTCTGTTTTTTCAGTGTAACTGCTGACTATCTGAAATGACCCTATCTTGTTTGCACATGAGCTGCATAGCTAGTTGTACAGCTATGGCCAAAAGTTTTGCATCACCAAGAATTTTAGGATTGAGACATAATTTAACAAAACAAAAACTACATAATTTTATTTACATCATGTAATCAGAGAAACTACAACATGATATCGCAAAAGTCTACAGGCAGCCATAACAGTAGTACACTATTTCATGTTAGATTTCTGTTATTAAATTGTCAGGTTTTTGTTAAGCGTATGAAAAACTACAAAGCGGTGTGTAATTCACTATCCTAGCGTAACATTATTCAGCAGGTTTCATTTGAATTTAATGAAGCAAAATTAGTTCATTCTGTAGGGTGATGCAAAACCTTTGGCCAGAGCTGTGCACTCTGCTCAGCGAGGGGTTGGCTCTGGGTCTAGGTCCAGAATCTGACCAATTCATAGAAGATCATTGGGATTACCTGCCTGAAGAACTCCTCCATCAGGGCCTTGGTCCAGCGAGCATGTAGAGCCCAGGGCTTGGTGGGGTGGCTGATATCTGCAGTGTGCAGCAGCAGGGACAGGGCCTTGGGCTTGTCAATCCTGGGGAGGGACAGAGCAGACTGCGGGTCAGGCCGGGGGGGGGGGGGCGCTAGCTGTAGCGCAGGAGAGCACAGTGTCCTGCCTCTTACCTGTCCAGCTGCTGCAGACAGGTCTTCATGGACTTGACCTGCATGAGGTGGGTCGACATGTCCGTTGCCAGAACCATCTCGATGACGAGACTCCGCAGCTCCCTGCAGACACAGGCAGGCAGCATTGTGTGTGAGACTGAAATCACAGCTACCTGTGTGAGCGGCACAGACTAAAAACACACGCACACACCCACAACTAAACCCAAACCAGCGAGACATTAGCACACAGTGCACGGCACACTCACTGTTTCAACTAATATCAAAAGGTCATATGCTGGTGTTAAATACCAAATATCTAAGTATCCATAGCTGCGCCTTTTCAAGTTATTATGGTTTCTCTGTATAAGTGCTTGCACTATCAAGCCATTTTCTTTAACCACTGGGACCTCCTATTGAGATGTACCTGTGCTGGCCCTGTGGTCACAAAGTGAATAAACAAAAGTGTTTGAGCAGATTTGGGACTGAGTGGTGCGTTTCTGTACAGGACTCACTGCTGCCTCTTACCTCCATTCCTCCCGGGAGAGGTTGATGAAGATGTTCCTCTCATCGTCCTGCATGAGCCGAAACGCCGCGCTCACGTGGTGACTTTCCAGCACAGAGCGGTCGTTATAGATCATCGCGTAATCGGACCTTGACAGAAACAGTATTGAAGAATCAGACAGGAGGAATGGACTTGTGGACTTGGGACGCTTCCTCTCCCTTGAAGCCGCTGTTTCATTTCCCAGGAATGGGAGGTGAAAGGGGTCAGCCTTGCCTTGCTGTTTATGAAAGCTTTCTTTGGGAGAAAGAAAAACATGTTGCTGGGCCAGAAGAAAATCATATAGAACTGTGTTCTGGGAATTCCTTCTGCTTTACCGTGCTCTCCTGTACTGTGCCATGCTTTTGCCATACCTAGCCGTGGTTTCTGTCAATTGCTATTACTACATGCTTTAAGTAAAGCATGCAATTCACAATGTAATCCCCAAGTTTTGCTCTGGGGTTATTTTCATGTACTGAATTTGTATTTTAAACAAAACATGTAGTCTGTGCTTGCTGGGCAAAGAGCAACTCCATCAGCCAAATCTAGGACCCCATTCACCTTGAGCTCTACAGAGAATTGATTTTATTTCTTGTTTTCTTTCCAAAAAAAAAAAAAAAGATCCCACTGATCTAAAAATAGTCTTTCTGAAAAGCATGTTTATGTGAAAGGCACGTTGAGAATGTCTAGCTGTCGGCTGGTTTAGAGTGGCAGCTGCTGGTATTTGGAGCAGTTCGAGTAGCTGTCCCATACATGTAGCTCAGAGAGAGGGGAGAGGGGCTTGGCTGCCCTGAGTCAGGGTCCCTTACCTGGTCTGCACGTGGAAGGGGTTGGTGGTGCCGGTGTGCTCAAAGTCGTGGATCGCAGCTGCAAAGAGCGCTGCAAGGATCTCCAGCTCGCTCAGCCAGTTCTGCAGGAGAGTCACAAACCAGCTGTCAGGCTTCTTTGAAGCTGTTAATGTACAGCTATAGCAAAAATTTTTGCATGAAATGAAACCTGCTGAAATAGTGTTACGTTAACATATTGAAGCACATACCGCTTTGTAGTTTGCCATATACTTAACGAAAAACTGACAAATTGAAAAATGTGACATTTCAAAATCTAACTTGAAATACTGTACTACTGTCATGGCTTCCGGTAGACTTTTGCGATATCATTTTGTAGTTTCTTTGATTACATGATGGTAAATAAAATATCTAAATGTTACTATATATATATATATATATATATATATATATATAAATATATATATATTATATTTGTCTCGATCCTAAAATTCTAGGTGATGCTAAACTTTTAGACATGCCCCCCTCCCTCGAAGAGGGACAGTGACAGGTACCACTAAGCCTGTGCGCAGCAGGAGGCAGTGGACAGTCTGAGTGATGTCGGCCGCGTGGACCTGGCTGTGATACGGGTTCTGGTGCTTGTTGTATCCGCTCTCCAGAGCATCGAGGAAGGAGATCAGGAACGCGATTGGAATCTGTCAAAAAAGAAGACGCTGCATTTTGAAAAACGAGACCCACTTCGCCATTTAGAGCTGAAATCAACGGAGGAACGGAAAAGGTCACCTTGAAGTGGCTGTTGAGCTCGTATCGGGTGAGGAGCTCGATGACCACGGTCCTCAGAGAGCGCTCCCTGCAGGCTGAGTTCAGTGCAAACATGTCGAAGTTCCATCGGTCCACGTTCTGAAATACAGGTCTCCCCAGTAACCATTCTGTGGACAAGTTGTTCTCATCCTTATATATGCGCCCCGTTACCACATGCACAGCTGACAGACAAATTGCGTCCCCAGTAATAATAAGAATAGTAATAGCAATAATAAAGTCCTACACACAGTAACACCTGTCTCCTATGATTCTCAATCCCCTTTATCACCTGAAACCCTTTAGCATATATTCCTTGCTGATTTGCAAGAGTCACTAATTTCATTACCCTCAGGCAGTGAAGCACAGCAGACGACTGGTTGGGAATGGCAGCAGAGTAGGCTTTCTTAAACATTCTGAAACAAAATGAGACAAGTGCAATTAGAATAGAATGAAGTGGAGACAACGCCGATGGAAAAACCACAAACGAAGAGAGACAACCCATTGATTCATCGTAGAATTCTGACTGAGAAACTTGACTGGGTGCGAGAGAATTAGGGTACAAAATGGGATATTTTGTAATGGGAATTTTTGTGTGTGAGTGTGTGTGTATATATATTTATATTAACTTGATTGTTTTACTAAATTCCAAGTGTTAACCCAAGGATAAAGTTGCAGTGGGGGCTACAGCTCATTCTCTTAGGCCAGTATGTGGCCTCCCTAGCTCAGCCTCCCTTGTGTCTGTCTCGGACGGGCAGGGTTTTTTTCGGGGTGGATTAGTCTCACCTCTCCACGAAGATGCCAGCCTGCACCACGTGAACAATGCTGCGGAATGTGCGCTTCTCGTCGGACCGCTTGCCAGGGGAAAGGGCCTTGTGGGTAAAGGTGGAGGACAGCCAGTCACGCACCTCCGAGTGGACTGTGTCCGATCTGAGCTGCTGCAGGTCATCTTCGATATCCAGGATCTGCCTGTGAAGAGCAACCCAGGTTGTGTGTGTCGGCTTTCATTGCAATCACACATCTTAGAGACTGTTCCAATCCTGTACAGTGTGCAGCAGGTACAGCTCTGAATGAACTAATTTTGCTTCATGAAGTCGAATGAAACCTGCTGAATAGTGTTATGTTAACATATCGAATCACATACCGCTTTGTAGTTTTGCATATACCTAACAAACAGACAAAAATGTAAAAATTTGACATTTTGAAATCAAACGTGAATACTATTATGGCTTCCAGTAGACTTTTGCAATATCATTCTGTAGTTTCTTTGACTACATGATGTCAAAATTATGTTTAAAATTCTAGGTGATGCAAAACTTTTTGGACATAAATGTGCACTTCCTTGTTACTTTTTGAACCTCTCATATACACTTCAGAACATGGAAACTGCTTCCCTCTAAATTGGGATAATTTCCATGTTTATCCACCAGGTGGCAGCAGTTACCTGTTCTCGTCAATGTAAACTGCCTCTAGCAGAGAAGCCGTGTATTCCAGATTCTTCTTCATGTCTTCGAAGTCCACCTCTGCCTTGTCCAGCTGTTTCATCATGATGCGTAACCTGCAAGCAAGAGCATTTTAAAGAGAGAGGAACCTACGTGGAGTACAACATACAGCACTGCCATTTGAATCATTGCAATGGGGGGACTTTCCTTGTTTGCATACTTGAAAAAAGAAACAGACTTGCTTGCACTGTTAGCTCTGCAACTTAAAAGAAAGCTGCTTTAACCTGCCCCAGACACTGCTGAAACTGCCCCAGACAAATACTTTACAAAGCATTTAACATCGGCTTAAACTGGAAGAAATAAAGAAACAAAGCAACTTCAAGAAAGCTGCCCCCCTTTTCCATGCTGTTTATTATTTGATGTGCTGTTCCAGATATTGACTCTAAATGCTGGATGTATATGAGGCTTGTGCGTCGGGGCTGAGTGGGATGACAGAAACATGCCCAAGCGAAGGCGCGGACAGTTTTGTTTGCAAACACCCAAGGTGTTTAAGAAGGGTCCCCGGGACCCCATCAGTGCTGCCTCACACTGCGGGTATCATGGGGGATTGTTCTTGAGGGCACACGCCGCTAAAGGAAGGAGCTGAAGCAGTGTGCTGCTCCGTGTGTATTCAGCTTTCATTTCTTTCTTGCTGCCTCCAAGCGAGGCAATTTAACACTATCACGGCCCGTTGCCTTTGCTTATGGGGGAGCAGCAGCAACGCATCATTAACTTTTGTTTTTCCATGACTGAGAATCCTATCACGCTCAAGCCAGGCTACTGTTGGGCATCGCTGCCTGAAGCAGGAAGTAATCTTCTGAGGAAATATACATGACTTCAACACTCATCGTAAAATAATTCAGTTCAGTCTGGTAAACAGATGTTTTGACCAAAAATGTTAACGCATGTTTACAACCCAGACTTAGATAAATAATGTGTTTAATTATGTAAATAGAGCTGAGCTGTGGGTTTTGTATGTTTCTGAGAAAGTGGTCACGTCTACGTCTTTTCTGTGTCAGGAAATGTGAATGTTAGCATGTAAGCTGGCCTGTGGTTTGTATCAACGCTGACGTGAGGTCATTTATCACCTGGAGAAACTGTGGTGCATCTAGGAAGTCCAGTCAGAGTCACGGATATTGTATAATAATCAAAAACATGAAAAAATAAGATTAATAGGGAGGTCATATTTTTACAGTTCTGGTTTTAAGCTCACTCCAAAGCCTAAAAAGAAATCTTGTTGCACAACTTCTAAACTGTTACCCTGAAAAATGTTCTCCCTGCGCAAAATGTTCACAGAAAATCTTTTTAAAGAACAGCATGACTCAAAACATAAACTGAGTGAAAAAATTGGGTTAAAATAATCAGCAAAAGCAAAGGCTTTTTTTTTCGGAGTGATCTAAGCCGACGTTTGACAAGTGACAGAAAAACAAACGTCAAAGTTAAACGCTATGATGCCAGGTTTGCAATGAGAATACAGACTCATAAATGAGTTAGAAACAAACTACAAGACTGAGGGGGACTCAGTGAACTGCTGGAGGGCAGGATCTCAGAGTCTGCTGTCCTGCTGGAGAGAAGACAGGCGCACCCAGCAGTTTTACTCCTTTATGAACTCAGCAGAGAGAGAGAAAGAAAGTGAAAGAGGCAAGAGCAGTCCCGGACAGAACTCGTCTCGCTCGCTGACTTACCTTTTGATCGGAGCCTGTAGGTGTTTCTTGCGAACTCTCACAAACTCAGCCATGGGGGCAGGAGGAAGTGTCTGTGTGTGTGTGAGAGACGGAGAGGCAGAGAGAGAGAGTGCTCTCAGGATGTGACAGACTGAACGGTCCTAAATCTGTGTCGGCACAGAGTCAGCCTCTCTTCAGGGCCCCTGTGCGGCTGGGATTGGGCAGTCTCTGTGTGTGTTTATGTACATGTTTGTGGGGGTGAGGAGGGGGGGGTAAGAGGGCAGTGTATGTGGCTTTTTTTAGAAAACATTAAAAACTAGAGATGTACCAGCTTTTCCATTGCAAAAGCAACGAGGGGAGGAACCATCTGCATTAGCTCAGTAAAAACCACATCAAACAGTCAAATAGCAACAAACATAAGATTCCCCTCAGTGTGCCCTCTCTGTAGAATACTTTGCATATTTATTCACTTAAGGGCACAAAGTTTATACATTTTTTCTATACTTTGAAAACTTATTTCCCAACTTCTTTTTTTTTTTTAAGCCCCAATAAAATAAAATGGTATTGCCTTTTGCAGTTTATGATTGTGTTTCTCTTGTTTCCAGGGTTAAAACAACCTGTCTAGCTGTGCTTGGCTTGGATTGTGAGGTGGGCTTATTCTACTGCAGGAAGCAGAGACCTCCAGACTGATTTCACCTGAGCTACATTTGAACCTAGATGTGAAAGTCTAGTCAACAAGCCTGTTCCTCCCAGCACCCTTACACTAGCCCCGCCTTCAATAACTTACCAGAAGTAACCATGCTCACACTGTACACCAACTCCACCTGCTGGTCTTCTAATGTATAACAGCTCACAAAAATGAATGAGAAATACCAATGCGATCGGGAGTCGGATTTCTCTGTTACCCGCAGATGCTGAAGCAGTTTTGTTTTTTGCCTGCTAGGTCAAGCTGTGAACTGTTCCCATACTCCCCTGCCTTTTTAAAGTATTTATGAAATCACATCAATTGGAAAACCTGACGCCGCTCTTTAACAGTCAATGGGAACATTTTGAATGTGGTTATTTATAAAAGTGAAGACACTGGGAAACGCTTCCCTCGTTACATCTGGCGGCTGTCATTGTCCGTCAATCTATTGCTTGTTTCATCGACTGCTGCCAGTCCCCTCTCTTCAGTAAGAACAATGGGATCAAGCAGTTGAATGAGTTATATGAAAACGCCAGGCTCAGACAGACGCTTGGGTATAGAAACATGTGCATGGCATGATAGGGTAAACACGTCCAAGGCAGAGAGTGCTCAGAGCATTGCAAATGGATCTGTTGGAGTGTCGCCATGGCGATTAAACGTAGTGTGTGAGGCAGTGTGTTTTGCCCCTGGGGGTGTGAGATACGCAAGCAGGGCTGTGGGGACTGTGACTGGAAGTGATGCCACACAGTGCCTGGGGAGATGCAGCCTCTCCACCCAGAACACTGGCACAGCCATTCACCAGAGTGGAGTAAAGCAGAGCCAATCCCAGCCATTCACCAGAGATAGCCAGAGTGGAGTAAAGCATAGCTAATACCAGCTGCTACCCAATCCAAACCTGACTATTACAGGAAAGAATACAATACAAATTAATTTTTATATAGCGCCCTTCACGCCATGGCATTGCAGAGTGCTGTACAAAAAGAAATCAAGAGAGCTCATATATGTAATACACTCCAGTTAGAACTAGTTATATACAAGCACATTCAAAAAAGGATTTTTCAATTTAGACTTAAAAGAATCCGATGTTTCAACCTGCCGAATGATAACAGGGATAGAGTTCCACAAACGAGGAACAGTAAAAAGATCTGACTCCAGTTGATTTAAGATGATTTTTTTGGAAATAGAAGTTCTGCATTTTCTGATCTCAAAGAACGAATTGGAAGTTGGTAGTTATTGGAGACAGGATGGCCCTGATGCACGAAGGACCTTATAAGTTATTACAGCAACTTTAAAATCAATTCAGTAGCTCACTGGTAACCAATGTAAGGACCTGAGCACTGGAGTGATATGTTGAGAATGACAAGTATGAGAAAGCAGTCTGACAGCCCCTGACTGGAGAGATGCCATATTTAACAGTGTCGCGCATTATTATTATAAATACACAGTAAACCAGTGGTTATAGGAGAGCTACTCACACATCAAACACTTTATTCCATTTTCTCCGGCTCATGGAAAGCATGATCAGCGGGGAGGAACCCAGCTCTTCTCTGTTCTTCGTTGGGGAGTTCATCATCGTTCTGTCTCCTTGCTCAGAGCTCAGCCTGGTTTTCTGCACTAGAGATCTGTCCTACACAGCATGGGCAACCTGATTCCTAATTTAGGTACCGTCTTTAAAATGTTAATGCAGGCAGCTGACAATCTTTTCTTTTTCCAGTTGTTAATTCCAAGACTGTCCACCTTGATGGTGCTTCTGTGCTTCAGTCCACTCTCCTGTGTTATGTTCAGCAGGTTCTTGTATTGGTCACTCGCTCTCTTGCTCTCTCTCTCTCTGTCTCTCTCTCCCCTGGTCCTGTGCAGTGCTGAACCTCTAACTGCTTTGTGAGCTCACCTGCGCACTGGGAGGGACTTATGCAATGTTTGTTTTACTGGGTATCAGTAATGAACAGACCGGCAGGCATGAGAAGATTTAATAACTGGGTATCGAATTATACCTTTTAAGAGGCTATGCAGGTTTTTTTGCATAACTGTATATGCACACAAGAATTCAGGTAGCTTTCAGAGAACTTGGTTTTCTGAAAAGTGAAACTTCCAGAAAGGGAATATTGTTACACATCGGAAAATGAATATTCTGATTTAGTTTTGTGAACGCTCCCGCTACACAGTAAATTATTGGATATGCTAATGAACAGTATGGTTTAAGTTCATGACAAGCTCTATAAATTAGCACACAAGCAAAGTTATTTATTTGAGGATTCTTGCATGTAATGCAGCAGCAGAGCATTCCATTTCATCCCTGAACTGCACAGCAAGCAGCTCTGCAAGCAGACAACCAAGTGGCCAGTAAGTGTGCTTGGAGCAGATTACTGTTTGGAAATTCAGGCCCAGTGAAAATAGAAGAAAGCTCTCCACTGGGTAGTGAGGTAAGTGAGGCTCTGCTAATTGAAGCATTTGTTCTGTGTGAGGCCCCTGGGAGCAGCACACCTTTCCTGTGTCACTGTGTCTGTGCTTAGGGACCCTGCTGCTATTTCAATCCGTGCTGAAATAAATTTGAACCCTTGTTTCCTGCCCTGATGCAGGTTAGTGCCTGGCTTGTTCCACCCACCACCCCAATGAAGCAAGCCTGCATCCCTGATTAATTATTATTTCCAGGAAGGCTGTATCCTGGCAGCTGTTAACCCCTGAATCCTGAGCATGGAAACCCCAAAGAAAACTTGTGCTGAAGCATAGAGGGAGGGACAGAAAATTAAAAAAAAAGTAAAAATACATATTCACAAAATTAATAACACCAGTTTATTATTGATTAAAGATCTTTAGAAAATATTACAGTGCAAGGCCAACTGAGTCTTAACTACTAATTTTTTTTTTTTTTAATTGTTAGCATTGAGCAAAGAGATGGTCAGTTTATAAGCTACAATTAGACCTGTGAGAGTAATATATATGCGAATAACATTTATATATTGCAGCTAAAATCCACTACCCTTCAAAGTGTTATTGTTTACTTTGGATTCTAATGGGATTGTTACACACTGTAGTGCCACCAAGTGGCCATACATGGCAAGTACCCTGGGATTGGTTTGAAAGAGAACTTCAATATTTCTTTGAAAGGGAAAATCGAATGCAGATTCCTAACATTAAACAAGCTTCAGTGAGCTCGGGACACTAAACCCCCATTGCAAAGCAGTTTAAACATTGGCAGGTTTTACTCTACGTTGAATTAGTTAAACCTGAGCTCAACTGGAGCAGAGACCCCAAGCTCAGGTGCGGCACACTGAGCTCACAGGGCAGTCTGCTCACTGGGGTCAGGGCTGGTAGCAGGAAGCTTCTGTCCTGGCCAGGACCTCTGTGGACACTGTGGGCTCTGTCTTCACCCCAGCGTGATCGGGACGGCCTGGTAAACGTCTCGGTATGAGTTACGCAGCAGCACGTAGGGGAAGCAGCTCTCCAACATGTCCAGAGTGAGAAAGGGGGACTCCTCCACAATCTGGAGAGCAAATACAGCATTAGTGTCGATCACTGACTGGCCCTGTGATCTGGAGAGCAAACACAGCATTAGTGCTGATCACTGACTGGCCCTGTGTCAACCTGTAAAGTACATTGCTTTAAATGAGGTGGCTACATGAATTCTTTTATCTGGTAAAATCAATCACACATTTTTGTTTTAAAAAGTATGAGCATTGTAACTTAAATTATCCTGTCCCCCAGAGCTATCGTATTAACTGTCCCAGTGATTGAAAATAAAAATAAATAACTTTGTGTATGGCAGGCAGGCAGACAGACAGACAGCTGGACAGGCAGACGGACTCACCAGGTGCAGCAGTAGGTAAATGGAGTCTCTGTTTTTGCTCTCGAGTCCCTCCACGTTCTGGCCAAGCTGCAGCAGAGTGGATGAGGCAATCTGGAGAGAATCAGTTTGTAAAACTCAGTGCTGGGAGTGTCAGGACCTTCATCTCAAGCCTGTTTGTAAAGCCCAGATATCTCTGCAATTGCTGTTGCGAGAATTGCTGTCTCCTCACCCCCCTCGTTCTAGCTCCCACACCCTCTCCACACTACCTCCTCACCCCCCTCCAGCTCCCACACTCCCTGCTCACCCCCCTCCAGCTTCCACACCCTTTCCACACTCCCTCCTCACCCCCCTTCAGCTCCCACACTCCCTGCTAACCCCCCTCCAGCTCCCCACACTCCCTGCTCACCCCCCTCCAGCTTACACACCCTCTCCACACTCCCTTCTCACCCCCCTCCAGCTCCCACACTCCCTGCTTACCCCCTTCCAGCTCCCACACACTCCCTGCTCACCCCCCTCCAGCTTCCACACCCTCTCCACACTCCCTCCTCATCCTCCTCCAGCTCCCACACTCCCTGCTTACCCCCTTCCAGCTTCCACACTCCCTTCTCACCCACCTCCAGCTCCCACACTCCCTGCTTACCCCCTTCCAGCTTCCACACCCTTTCCACACTCCCTTCTCACCCCCCTCCAGCTCCCACACTCCCTGCTTACCCCCTTCCAGCTCCCACACCCTCTCCACACTCCCTGCTCACCCCCCTCCAGCTTCCACACCCTCTCCTCACTCACCAGAAGGAACTCTTTGAGTTGCTCCTCGATGTTCTTGTTCAGGGTGGTGAGCATTGCTGCAGCCAGCTGGTTGATGGCCACAGCTATGCAGTGGATGTTGTTGGTGTGGCCTGTGGGAGACAGCTGGCGTGAGACAGCAAGCTACAGCACCTGCTTTGCACCTTAGCGGAGCATAGACGTCTTCTGGATTTTCATTTTGTTCTGCAACTAACTAAACTTCAGCCTGTCACATCATGCCGTGCTCTTGAGGTCGACACACTTTGTAATTGCTGCGGTAGCTGAGAGACCACCAGAGTCCAGATGCAAGCTCAATTCGAGGGTGGGAAATTTCACAGATAACATTCGTCAACGTTGATGTGCCTCGTTCTGAGTGAATGTTAAGTGCTCCCAGGAAATAATACTGTGTATATTCGTTATGTCTGGCCAGGGGCTGTTTCTGCATGCAGTGGGAGAGAGCTTCATTACACTCTGCTGTAACTCAAACACAATTATTGTGGGAACTAGTTTGAGATTTTTGGCACAATTTGAAAATGGTAAATGCAGCCAAAGGACTCGGAGGGTTAATTTTTGAAATGATTCAAAAACTGATACAGAATAGTGCAACTTGAGCTAACCAGACTGATTCCACAATCCCCAGTTTGAAAAGCAAAAACAAAACTTACTGTAATTACATTTTTTTAGATCTATTTAAGGGTGCATTTAAATACATGAAATCTCTTCAGAATCGGGATCAACAGTAAAAATAAACTAATACAAGATACATGGTCAGCTGTGCATATTTACTTGTATTAGAGTCAACTGTATGTATTATTTACGAACCACTGCTTTACTCTGCAGCGGCACACGTGGACACAGCGTGGTGGATGCGGGCTCACCTCCTAACTGTCGGCTGTAGAAGGAGCCGGGATCGAATGCCAGGACAGGCAGGGACACGGCGATGTACACCAGCAGCAGGCAGGCCAGCTTGTATTCCTCGTCCAACGAGGAGTTCTCTACAGGAGGGCACAGGAGTGCAGGTGAGTGCAGCACACAGCAGGGAGGGCTACAGTACACACTGACACACCGTCAGAGTGCATATTGAAACCACGTACTGCAGAGACCCCCAGGAACGGGTGTGTTATTCAATCGCATTCATCCTACTGTGTTGTTTGACTATGTAATTGTTATTTATCATTGTTGTAGGCGTTGTTTTGCCCATGAAGGAGCATGTCACTAGTTGTATAAAATGGCCAGAGGAGCCGTTTCTTACGTGTGCGCATGTTGTTGAGCGCTGAAACCAGTGCAGGGTCGATATCACATGGGACACCGGCCGCCGAGGCTAGCTCAAACACGCTCAGAGTCACCTGCAGGAGAGAGAGGAGCCACGCACTGGTCAAGACAGAGTCCCAAACACACACACTGGTCAATACAGAGTCCCAAACACACACACTGGTCAATACAGAGTCCCAAACACACGCACTGGTCAATACAGAGTCCCAAACACACGCACTGGTCAATACAGAGTCCCAAACACACACACTGGTCAATACAGAGTCCCAAACACACGCACTGGTCAATACAGAGTACCAAACACACACATTGGTCAATACAGAGTCCCAAACACACACACTGGTCAATACAGAGTCCCAAACACACACACTGGTCAATACAGAGTCCCAAACACACACACTGGTCAATACAGAGTCCCAAGCACACACACTGGTCAATACAGAGTCCCAAGCACACACACTGGTCAATACAGAATCACAAACACACACACTGGTCAATACAGAGTCTCAAACACACACACTGGTCAATACAGAGTCCCAAACCCTCCCACTGGTCAATACAGAGTCCCAAACACACACACACACACACACTGGTCAATACAGAGTACCAAACACACACACACACACACACACACACTGGTCAATACAGAATCCCAAACCCTCCCACTGGTCAATAGAGTCCCAAAACCTCCCACTGGTCAATAGAGTCCCAAACACACACACTGGTCAATACAGAATCTCAAACACACACACTGGTCAATACAGAATCACAAACACGTCCAGTGGTCAATACAGAATCCCAAACAAGGTCAATACAAGGCCTTGCACTTGAGAATGGGAGTTGCGTTAATGTTGATTGGACAAGGCTGTTGTATTTCATGGGCTTTATTTTCAGTTCTGTTGAAGGGTATTGGGAAGACTTGAGCAGGAAAGGCTAAGAGATAAACTTGTCAGACATGTTGCAATTCGGTCCGGGCCCCCTTGAGGCTTCACTCTGAAGTGCGTCAGTCAGTCACGCAGGGGCTCAGTTAAACAAACCTTTTGAGACCACAGGATGTGGTGCAACCTCACAGTGAAGCCTGAAGCAACAGAACAGTGCTCTACAATGGAAGCTGTAGAAAAGATGAATAACATGAAGCAGCCCACATTAATGGCTATCCACCTAGCCAGCAGGAAGAGACGAGCTAGCGACAGTACCTTGATGTCCGTGTCTGGTGTGACGAAATCCCGCAGGCACTCGATGG
Source organism: Acipenser oxyrinchus oxyrinchus (assembly GCA_030684275.1). Taxonomy (NCBI): domain Eukaryota; kingdom Metazoa; phylum Chordata; class Actinopteri; order Acipenseriformes; family Acipenseridae; genus Acipenser; species Acipenser oxyrinchus. The sequence continues at coordinate 4,637,185 of CM060300.1, forward strand.
GTCCCGCCAGGTAGGGGCAGTGTTTGTGTAACACCTAGGAGCAGGAACAGAGTGTGCAGATTACTCTGTGCACTGGGGAGCTTTCAGGTAGGGCACCTCCCAGTCAGGAACTGCACACCATTTGCACAGGATTGATTTTGAGTCTTGCCAGGTATCTGTCCTCTCCAGCAACCCGCTGTTTCTATAGGGCTGGGGCACTTGGGTCTCCTCTCTGCAGCTGTGGGTCTGAGCTGCTACACTGACTGTTCAGACTGTAAGGGTGTGTCCTCCTACGGCTGGCAGTTTGATTGACTGAATAGCCCCGTCGATCAGAGAAATAATCAGTTAATGCTGAACTTTGATTTACTACCTAAATACACCCACCCCTCGTTATATCGCCCCTCGCTATACTGCGGATTCGGATATATCGCGGTTAGCTGCAATATGCGTAGGCAAATTCACTTAGAATTACTGTTCGTGACAATGACAACTAATGGTCAAGATCTGCCATTCTGTTCTCATTTTCTTGCTTTATTCTCATGCTTCCTAGAGCAGTGTGCAGGGGTGAAAGAGTTGGCCTGGTCGACAGTCATCTCTTGCGATACTCACGTCTCTGAGTGTGTCCTGGGTCATTGCGCGGAAGGAAAGGATGACCCCGATGATGGTCATTCTCTTCAGAACGTTCTCTCCAGCTGAGGAGAAAGTGTAGCCTGGTCAGCGGTGATACAAGCCTGTGTTATAACACCCCTCCAGTGTATTTGTATGTAACACACCTCCAGTGTATTTATAGTGCATACGGTTTTTTTAATGTTGTGACAAATGAGAGCTGCGAACTGAGGTGTTTAGCAATGCAACAGTGTGAAACTGTCAACCGTTTAAAAATATGACACATTTTTTCACATCTGCCCCCCACCCTCCCGTCCCTTACTTACCTGGCAGCCTCTTACGAAGGGCAGCCATCTCCTCTGGTTTGTCGAATTTGGATCTCATCTGCACTAAAACGTCCATGTTCTCGATTACGAGTTTCTGAAATTGTATTTTTAAAAAAGGAGGGATTTGAGCAGCGAACGTGATATAGCCATTCTTTTTTTTTTTTTTTTTTTTTTTTTTTTTTAATACCGTCGGAAGAATGTACTATTGTTTATAGTGAACAAAATGCAACATGTGTGCCAGTGGAATTGATGTGAATCCAGGGAAGCTCTTGGGGCGTGGCAGCGAAGGATCCAGTGATCCCTGAGAGATTATTATTATTATCATCATTATTTAGTCATTTAGCAGACGCTTTTATCCAAAGATTCTTACAGAGACTAGGGGGTGAACTATGCATCACAACTGCTGCTGCAGAGTCACTTGCAATAGGACGTCGGTTTTACGTCTCATGCGAAGGACGGAGCACAAGGAGGTTAAGTGACTTTGTCAGAGTCACACACAGTGAGTCAGTGGCTGAGCTGGGATTGAACCTGGAAATTCCTGGTAAAAAGCCCCTTTCTTTAACCACTGGACCACCAAGCCTCCCCAAGAGATCCCGGAGCGCTTCAGGCACCATACCTTGAGCTCATTGACTTGTGAGGTGATGTGCCACATGAGATTTTCACCCAGAAACTTCATCCCATAGGGGCCTATCAGTTCTGACAGAGCCTGCAGTTCTACAGGGAAAGAAAGAAAAAAGAAATGAAATACCACGTATACCTTATCTCATGAGATTACATCCACCCCAAACTGCCACGCTTTCCACGCATCACTCTTTAAGTTAAGTACCGGTAATTAAAACTAGAACTTCTGTTTCTGCAGATTTCAGTGTCTAGCCATTCTGCTGTATTGAAACAGTGTCCATCTGGGATGGAAACAAGACTCCTATTGCATAGCAGTTTCACCCATTCCAGGTTTTAACATGTGCTTAACTAGCCCCGGTGTCTAGGTATCTAGCTCATGTGTGTCTTACAGGATAACACTGCTATACAGTGGATGGTCCTATTTCCACCCCTGTCGTTGCTGGTGTAGCTATGGTAAGTTCACCGGTTGCGTGCAGCACACTAGATATTTAGTTAGTCTTCAGTAGCTCCTCGCCCACGCTCTCACCACAGATGTCGGAGTACTCCTGTGCGCTGAAGCTCTGCTCGTTCTCGCTCGGCTGGCTCATGAACGCTCTCATGGTGGGGGAGTGGGTGATGGTGCCGTTGCTTGCCTGCCGCAGCAGCCCCTCCAGGTACCTGGGAACCGAGGGCAGCTTGTCAGCGCGACCGCAGCCAGACACACGCACTGTTATAGGGGCTACTGTGCGCAGTGCTTCGAGTTAATGCTGAGTGTTACCAGTTTGTGTAGAGGGTGGTGATGGTCTGTTCCCCCAGACTGTCCAGTGGCTGGGTCTGCTGCAGCAAGACGTTTTTGACCAGGCGTGTCACGTCTATATTGATGTAGCTGGAGAGCGTGTGCAGAGACTCCACGTAGGCCCGGATGCTCGCCAGGAGCTCAGAGGGGCGGCTGATCTCCTGTGTGGTCTGGTTGTAGTTCGCCATGCGCATGATGGTCCTGCAGACACCGGGAACAAGACAGTCAGGCTCCGCAACCATCAGTGTGGGGAATGCACAGGGCAGTCAAGCACACAGAGTTAGAGTACAACTACTGCAAAACACATGGGAAACACTGCGAAATACATGGGAAGCTCACAGCTAAATACATGGGAAACTCACTGCTAAATTACTGTGCACATTTCCTTTTGTAAAAATGGTATCAAACTGATTTTATTAAAATGCATCTCCATAGACATGAGCTCTAAACTATAATAACCATGCGAGTGGCCCCGCAGGTGACCCCCGAATTATTCAAATCAGTGAGACGTGTTGTAACAGACTGCTTGAAGGATATCCAGATTGCTTGTATTCAAGCAGATGCTAATGTATTGCTTTTGCATGTGTTTGTAGTAGCTAGTGGGTTAAGCCTGTTGTATAAATATTTTTGTTAGCTTTTCAATCAAACTGGGCTCAATAACATCACACTGCACAGCTATGGCCAGACGTTTTGCATCGTCTAGAATTTTAGGATTGAGACATAATTAAAAAAAATATCTATATATGTATTAACACCATTTAGATCTTTTATTTAACATCATGTAATCAAATAAACTACAAAATCATATCACAAAAAAAGTCTACCGGAAGCCATAATAGTACTACGGTATTTCATGTTAGATTTCAAAATGTCATTTTTTTTTTTCTTCTGTTTTTCATTAAGTACTGTATATGTAAACGTAACATTATTCAGCAGGTTTCATTCGACTTCATGAAGCAAAATGAGTTAATTCCAAAGGGTGATGCAAAACTTTGGGCCAGAGGTGTGCTTTCAAGCCCACGTGTTTTTCTGTCATTCCTAAAGGTCTGATCGTGTTACTTGGAGAGTCGAGTTTCCAGTTGCGTGAGCAGGTACTCTGCAGGGATTACGACGTGCTCCCACACAGTGAAATGAGAAGAGTAGTTAAACGTGAAGCACAGCTCTGTCAGGGTCAGGTGCAGCTTATCCATGCTGGAGGAGAGAGAGAGAGAGGGAGAGGCAGGGCATCAGACACTGAGAACAATGCCATTTCCTTAAGCTTCGAAAGCAGGGTTGCCAACTGTCCCCATAATTCTGGCACACTTTAAGACAGGTTTTTTTTTTAACTCCCCTCTAAACCACAAACGAATCGATTTTAAATCAACAAGTTAAGTGGGTGTGAATCTCGTGAACGCCTTCAATGGATGTGTTTATTTGTTTCATTGCGGTGGCGATTCTATCCGGAGAGCATCATAACAACAACATGTATTAAAATCGTATTGCTTGAAATCTGATGTGGTAAACAATATCTGTCAAAAGTAGTGCAATTCCTCTTTCTGGTTTAACCTTGTGGTTTAAGTTTATATTTATTTAATAATAATTCTTCCTGCTTCACACAGTCCCGCCCCTGTCAGACAAATACAGCAAATCAGCGAGCTGTATCGGTCTGATTCATGGAAGCGATCCTCACAGGATGTAATTCCCGCCCCCCGGACAGGTGTGCGCTTTTGGTAACTTTACAGGTTGAATAAAATCAATTCATTTGCTGTTTAGAGAGTTGAAAAACCTGACCTGTCCTGAAGTGCCCCAGATATGGGCCAGTTGGCAACCCTATATAATATTGTACCAAATCCGTGCAGATAAACACATTACAAATAACATAGAAAGCTTGCAGGTGAAAAACACCCTGTCTGTAAAGGGTTAACATGAGTTAATTTAACGCGGACTGCCTAAACGAGCAGGCTGGGAACTGCGTAGCCGTCAAGAGTCAATCCAGGTTTTGCCACGGGCACCTGAGCTCGTAATCTAAAACAGCAGTCGGTTACACTGTAGTTAAAAGCTGGAATGTCTTATTTCTCATCCCCCGGACTGAGAATCAATTGCCAGATTTCTGACAGAAAAATAGCGACCTCGTTCTTCAAATCAAGCCTGTTAGGCTGAGACCGGGAAACCTACAGTTTCTAAGCATTTCTTATGTTTTTTTTTTCCTTTTGACATAAGCAACCAGGAACAAAAAAAAAAAAAAAAGTGTGCTAAAAATGACGAAGGAAAATTGTAAGCGACTGCCTGCACGGGCAAGCCTAATTCCGTTAGTTTTAAATGGAACTGGCAACCCTGCGGAGTGAGAAAGTGCTCGTGAACCCGCGCCACTCTGACGTGTCTCTGCAGCGAGTGAGCACGGGTATATACAGTGTGTACTACGCAGGGTTTCCCAACCCTGGTCCTGAGAACCCCCTGTGTCTGCTGCTTTTCATTCCGAGCTCTCAATTACTTAACTAGACCCTTGATTGAACTGATAATTTGCTTAATTAGACCTTTTTTTAATTGTTTTCAGCTCTTAAACAGTTGCAGAGATCAGGTTATTTGTAACATGTTGTAGCTAAATTGAACTCTGCAGCTGTTTAAGAGCCGAAAACAATTAAAAAGGTCTCATTAAGCACATTATCAGTTCAGTCAAGGGTCTAGTTAAGTAATTGAGAGCTCAGTTGGACTGGAAACCAGCAGACGCAGGGGGTCCCCAGGAGCAGGATTGGGAAGCCCTGTACTTCAGGGTGAAATTGCGGCTGACTTGGTGACGACGGCTCGGTCCTTCCTCTGACTCTCCGCCCCGGGCTTCTCATGCTGCAGCTCGCCCCTCTTGGCTGCCTGTTTCTTCTGCTGCTTGTTCCGGGCCTTGCTGATGGTCTGGGCACAGTGCTTAGGCAGCAGCTAGAGGAGGGACAGAATAAAAACATCACTATACAAGAAGGCAACTCCCTTTATTTATTAATACATTTTGTAATATTAATGTGTTTACTGAAGTGCAAGTACAAGATATTGTTTGTTTTTTTTCTCTCCTAATCCCAACAAATAATGCACTTCACTCAACTGCTTCCTGATCTTCGTTTTTTAAGAGCACTGGTGTTTTGTGCATGTTCCCTTATCCCATTCTGCCACCTTGTGGCTGCATGCAGTCACGCAAGTTTTATATTTTATTTTATTTGATCAATTTGATTTTTTTTTTTTTGCATCTTGTGATTTTCAAAGCTTTTTCTCCAGTGCAAAGCATTGCACAGATTATTTTAAAATGTATACAAATTTCTCCTGGATGCTTTAAATTGGTTTATTTTCTAGCTGCGGACGTATTTAACAGAGTTTTATACATGGAGTAAACTTAGGCTCTGGAGCATTTATTGACTCTTTCTGACAACTCCACTATAACTAGTTAAATAGCTTCAGTGTGTATCTGACAGTCACACAGGGGTATAGCAAGACTGAGCGGTCTGAGTTATGCTCTGTTAAAAGTTGAATTTGTGCCCATGTCTGGCTCAGTATTAATGCTGTCCTGTGGGGGTCTTGACTGCTGTACCTTGTCGCTGAGGTTCCGCTGCTCTGCACAGATCTCCATGGCGGTGTTGGAGGTCTGCTTGGCGATCTCCTCCAGGAAGCTGGTGCAGAAATGAAGGCTCTTCTTCTCCAGGAGAGGGAGCTGTAGAGTAAGAGAGAGAAGCACACACACACACACATACCTGTATTTTAAAATATCTTCTCTATATGTGTGTTATGTGAAATGTTATTGGTTAAAAATAGATTTAAAAAAGTTTGAAAAAAAAGGAAATCCCTTTTTTATTATATACAATTTGCTTCCTGAGATCAATAGAACTGAACTTGAAGGTGTCATATTTAACCACCTACTGCTGCAAGTTCGGCTCGGTTTCCATTCGGATACAGTGGAGCGCACAGAAGGCTAAACGAGACACCTGAAGATTTGCATTTCTGTTCAATTGTTTTCTGCTCTGCGCTGTTCTCTACTGACCTCTTCTGGGCACATGCTGTGTGTGCATTTGCTGAATTGGGAGCAGAGCAGAGGGAAGGAGATCAGGTATCTCAGCATTTGAAGCTCATCGCTGCTCTGAGAAAACATCTTCTCAAACACTCGCGGGTAGAAGCTGCAGAGGGACACAACACAGCCAGGAGTCTGTTATTGATCTGGCAATCTGCATGACAGCATAAGCTTCCCTATTCATGTCTCTTCTTCCAGCTAACTCTTATTGTAACTTCTTATTAAAGCAGCATGCTGCCTATGTTTGTTAATGAGAGGGTTCTCCCGGGTGCACCTGGATGTGGAGCTGAATGGACACTGACCAGAAGATGGAGAGGTCTGAGGTCTCCTGGATGAGGCCGTCAATGCCATCCATCATGCAGCTGTGGAAGACGATCATGTTCATGAGGTGGGCCAGTTGTGGACAATCTCGGAGACTCATTGGGGCCTTGGCCACGCTGGCGTAGGACTGGAAAGGGACACAGGACACAGTTAGCAGTTCGGACAGGTCAAATAGTCAGTTAGGAATCACCAGCAGTAAATACTGCGCTAAATCCAGTTAAAGCGATAAGAGATCGCAGACCGCTTTTCAGCCTGATGGTGATCCTTGCTGTTAAATGTCACTGAGGCTGTGGAAAGTGAATTTCAGCTTTATTTGATTTTGATGCATTTTAGGTTTAGTGTTCTCAAACCGGATCAAGCGATCCCCTCCCTCGTCCTTCTTGGGGCGTTTATTATTAATAGTTTCAGATTAGGTCTGTTGGCCTTTCACACCTCATTAGAATTGCGACCGTACTCCATGGAATCCACTGACCTGCAGTCTGAACCAATCAAGTCTGAGCCCTCTCAGGTCAAACTCCTCCCCATTGTCCACTGCAACAGGAACACAAGAGACAGTCAGGCACAGGGTGAAGGGCTTTGAATATGCATTTACGTGAACCAATGTGAATGGATACTCTATGCCCTGATCCAACTACCTTCTATGATCAGGGTGCATGGTGTGGTACAGCAGCCAGGTGAAAGCACAGTGAAGAGTAATGAAAACCTCTTTGCGTGTTGCCAGGAGAAGCAGAGGGTTCAAAAATGCTACGGCTATGAAGACGCTGCCTTTCTGGTGCAATTAAAGCAATGTGCTGGCTGACTGCTTGGGTCGGGCACGTTCTCACTCACCTTGCTTCAGAGTCATTGAGGACAGAGTCGAGACGAACGAGGACATCAGGATGGACTCCTCCTCCGGACAGACAAACAGGCTCTACAGACAGGAGGTATTGCATTCATCTAGAGGATTGTCCCGGTATGCAGGGTGTGTGATAGGGATTGCTTCTAGTAACTGTGTGTGTGTGGGCGCGCACGTGCAAATAAAATAAATCCTCAACAACCAGGGAGTCCTTATTATTGAAATGAGGTTAGGCGTATCCAGTCTGTTTATCGGCACTAAATTACTGGACTCAAAACCTGAGTCAAATGAACAGCTGTTCTTATCGGTCCTAAAAAATATCACAGAAAAGTCTTACCAGGGTTTGTGCCAATAGCTATATATGGTCATTATGTGATTGCACAATCTTATACATTTATTTACAGATGGAGGATGAACAGGATAAAGTGCTTTGGCAAAACAAACACAGTGCAAACAGTTTGCCTAAGACCCTGGGAGTGGCCCCTGCTCCTTACCTGCACGGTGTCGTTGAGTGCCAGCGCGTCGAACTGTGCCAGGTACTGCAGGTGGTATCGCTGGAGCACGGGGGTGTGGCGGCGCAGCAGAGCACGAAGCGACTCCATGCAGAACAGCAGCTCTGCGATGTGCCTGGAACAACAACCATTCCATGAATCATCTGGAGCACCAGCAGTCATTCTGATATTTATTTTATTAAAGCTTTGTCAGTGGTTAAAGAAAGGGGCTTGTTACCAGGAGGTTCTCAGTTCAGCTCAGCCACTGACTCCCTGTGTGTGTGTGCGACCCTGAGCATGTCACTTAACCTCCTTGTGCTCCGTCCTTCAGAGGAGACGTAAAATCCGAGGTCCTATTATTATTATTTGTTTATTTAGCAGACGCCTTTATCCAAGGCGACTTACAGAGACTAGGGTGTGTGAACTATGCATCAGCTGCAGAGTCACTTACGTCTCACCCGAAAGACGGAGCACAAGGAGGTTAAGTGACTTGCTCAGGGTCACACAGTGAGTCAGCGGCTGAGGTGGGATTTGAACTGGGGACCTCCTGGTTACAAGCCTGTTTCTTTAACCACTGGACCACACAGCCTCCTATTGTAAGTGACTCTGCAGCAGCAGTTGTGATGCATAGTTCACCCACTTGTCTCTGTAAGTCCCTTTGGATAAAAGCGTCTGCTAAATGACTAATAATAATAATAATAATATTATGTGTTTTAATCCTCTGCCAGGGCTGTACACTCTTAAGTCACGTTTGTTTTTAGACTGTCGGAGGTCCCGTCGGCTGCAGCTGGCAGGGACTGGGTGTCTTTCACTCACGTGTCCACGTAGTCTTCAGGGGTCTTGGTCTTGAGGACGTGTAGAGAGTGACGGACCAGCCAGCAGACCTCGTCCCGGGAGAAAGAGAGAGCCATGAAGACGAACAGGGCCTGGCGGGGGCAGAAACAAGAGAGAAACTGCAGCTATGGACACAAGTTTAGCATCACCTAGAACTGTAGGATTGAGACATCATTTAAAAACTGTATGAACATCATTTATTTTATTTAACATCATGTAATCAAAGAAACTGCAATCTGCAAGTCTACCGGAAGCCATTACAGTAGTACAGTATTTCATGTTGCATTTTTCAATTTTTGTCAGTTTTTTTTCTTGAAGTACATGGGAAAACTACAAAGTTGTATGTAATTCAATTATTCATTATTCAGCAGGTTTCATTGAACTTTGTAAAGCGAAATGAGTTAATTCTATAGGGTGATGTGGCCTTAGCTGTCGATGTTTTTCAGTTGCATCACATACAGGATCTAGACGGTCAGACAGACAGAGACTGAGGAGCAGAGTGGAGACGAGCCCTTGCTTTGAATCCCAGCTGCCTACCTTGGGTCCCAGCAGCCCGGGTTCATCTGAAAGAATATTGACAAGTTCCTTGACAGCACTCCTCAGGAAGTTTCTTCTTTCCCTGTGGATCTGCCCACTGCACAGAAACACACCGTTTTGTACGTTTCACATCATAACAGACAAAAAGACAAAACTCTAGAAATGCTGCAGACCAGCCAATAACAATTGCGTTTTCCAAACTCAGAAATGGATCTGCATGCAGTGTTTAGTGTTGAGATGCACTGACCTGTTGGCAATGACATACTCCCTGCATTCCTTTATATCAGCAGTCCTTTTACTGTGTCTGGAGAAGGGGAAGAAGAAAAACCAATGAGATCAGTAAAGTGTACGCTGGAGTAACGTCTCCTGCACACAGTGTCAGTCCCATATGTTGGATAATGGATTTTTTTTTTTTTGGTATAAAGTTATACCATTTTGTTTCCGCTTGTTCAAATGTAAACGTCCAAAGACACGTCAAGCTGACAGGCTGCAGTAGAGCTATGGCCGGGCAGCGATCCTTACCCCTTGAGGCTATCGAAGAAGTCCTCGCTGACCTTGTGCACCAGCAGCACCTCGTCCCGGATCAGCGTGATGCACAAGCTGCTCTTCAGCGCGCTCTTCCACAGCTCCAGGGAGGGCGGGTTGGTGCTCAGGCTGCCGTAGCACAGCAGGAACCCAACTGGGGGCCACAGGGGAGGTGGATTAGGGTGAGAAGAGGAGGAGGGGTCAGCGGGGGTTAGAGAGGAGACAGTCTCAGTGTGTGTCCCAGGATGCTGTCTCACAGCTCCAGGGAGGTTTAACACTGGAGTCCCTATACAGGAGAGGAGGGGCGTGTGAGAAGATCATGATCTGTGAGGGAACGCAGGCTGCCCTCCACCTGGATAAGGATGAGAGTTCATGAAGAGACTTGGATTGGGGCTGTTCTATAGGAATACAACTGCAAAAATACATCAGAGCTGCTTACAAAGCCTGCACAGTGGACATGTTAGATGACCCAACATTGTTACCAGACTGCATTGTGAACTTACTGATTATCCATCGCTCCATCACCTCCATTGGCAGATATTCACACAGCATCTAAGGAGAAAGGACACGGCTGTTTTAGTTCAGGCTTCTGAACTCGCTCAGTAACTTGGCGAGAGGGCTCTGGCTGTTGTTACCCAGTGGGCAGGATGTGTCAGTCCGAGTATGTCACTGTGGGAGGAGTCAGTGGCTCACTCTGTCACTATGGGAGCAGTCTATGGCTCACTGTCACTGTGGGAGGAGTCAGTGGCACACCTTGTCACCGTGGGAGGAGTCAGTGGCTCACAATGTCACTGTGGGAGGAGTCAGTGGCACACCTTGTCACAGTCGTAGGTCAGTCAGTACCTTACCGTCTCACTGTGGGCGGGATTCAGCATGGTTGCCGCGGAGCTCAGAAGGCTGAGAAGCTGGGCACTGCGCCACTGTTCCGCCGAGAGGTTCCGACGTGGGAAAAGATACTGGAGAGAAAGCAGGGCCTCCGTCACCGCCTGGCGGGGGAAAGGATGGGGGGGACATTATCAATGTCATCATCATCGAGCTTCTACCATGTCTGACAGCTTTAGGAGTGTAGGAGGAAGGGGTTCCCTCACCTTGGTGTGCGGCCCGAACTCCTCAGTCAGCTTCTTCCAGGGCGGCTCGTACCCCAGCAGCATGTGTCCCAGCCGGGGGTATGCGGGGTCACTGCAACCAAGCACAGCCCTGTCACACAGCACTCAAAACACCCGACTGCAACCAAGCACAGCCCTGTCACACAGCACTCAAAACACCCGACTGCAACCAAGCACAGCCCTGTCACACAGCACTCAAAACACCCGACTGCAACCAAGCACAGCCCTGTCACACAGCACTCACTACACCCGACTGCAACCAAGCACAGCCCTGTCACACAGAGACTCCCTGACCTTTATCTAGCTGCCTGGAGGAAGGGCGGTCCGTCTATCCACGGATTCCCAGAAGTTTTTTTTCCCCTACTAACTTGGTTAGGGTTTTTTTTTTGTTTTTCCTCTCCTGAGCGCTAACAGATCACGCTGGCACCAAAGCGAGCGAGCATAAGTCAGCCGATTTGGCCTTTTCTCGTTCTGGGATTTCTCACGTTCGTATGTTAGATTTGCTACAACTCATTGATATAAACCTGGCACCGGTGGATTGCGGTATTGCATTGCTCACGCTCCGTGTTCTCCTAAGTGAGTGTGATTTGTGCCTACCTGGCTCCGTTGGACATCTCGTGAGCACAGTTGTACATCCCAACCAGGACCTTCTTGTCGTCGATGCGGGACAGCATGAGGATCACAGAGGTGTAGGTGACAATCAGGTCCAGGTAGCTCTTCGTGAACTCGTAGTTCACAGTCTTGTGGGGAGAAGGCATGCTCATCAGATCATGGGTGGGTGTTTTTATATATATATGGATTCACACAGCTGGATAAACGATCCTAATCCCAATGTTTTTTTAAACTGCAGCACTTACAATATTGAAGAAACACTGGCAGGCATCGATTGTGTTCAGCAACTCGTAAACGTGGTCCTGCAACGGATGAGTAAAGCATCGATGAGTGAAAGGTTGGAAGCTAATCCACAAATCCTTTCTACAGTCACCCTGAACTGCATCACCCTCAGCCCGGACTCACCCTGAACTCCATTACGTCGATGAAGGTATGGTAGAAACTCGTCAGGGTCTTCAGCACTTCAGACTTCTCCTTCTGGATGTTGTTCAGATTTTGCTAAATGTAAAACATATTTGTATTAATAATTCTGGAAAGGTACCATCGTTTTACCCGTGAACGGTGGTGGTGTGGTGGGGAATGGGGAGGGAGTGTTTGGGGTGCTTACATTGTTTCCTCGGAAGTCGATGTTGGGGAATTTCTTGTTGATGTACTTTACAGCCGACTCCATGCTCTTCTCTGTGAGGCATGAGGGTCTGAGCTTCGGGTCCGAACATGTCTGTGAAACAGGAGAGGGCTTGAGTTAAACAAAACCAAACACAATGTCCGATTGCTGCAGTTCATGTAGGCCATGAACTGCACTTACCCGCAGCTTTGTTTTTGCACAGTTACAGTGTATCACCAGCACTTCCTTGCTTTGCAAAATACCAGCAGCTTTCAGTGCAGCATTCTGCTTCCTGTTTTGTCTTCACATGTCTCTGACTTCCTCTTTCAAGCTGGGTCTCTACAGCCTGCTACCTGCCAACCACAATATTGTGTGCATGTTTCTGTGTGTTTCCAATGCACATCCGTGAGCTAGAGGAGTAAACCATTCTGATTCTTTACGGTAGGTAGGAGGTCAGCAGTGGGTAAATAGAAAAGTAAACCTCACAGAGAAAGGCTGCAGAGATATTTGTTACTTCCAGCTGGACGAGAAATAAATACTGCTTTGCATTGTGAGATCAGTAACTTAGCAGATTAACGTTTTGTGTGTCCTCTTTTTTCAAACCTCCGCTCTGGCCCCCCCCCCCCCCATCGGCCTCAGTGCAGTGTAAAATGCTGAGTCCTGTTTGTGTCCTCTGCTCTGCACAAGCCCTGCGTGTAGGGTGGTTCTGTACAATCGGATCAGGCCCAGACTCGGCTGCCTCACCTTCTTGATGTAGTTGATGCGGATGAGCACACCCCTGCCCCTCTCGTTCAGGATGGTCAGCTTCTCGGCTAGCTTGTGCTGGTACGCCATGGTCCTGGACACTGCCGGAGATTCGAACCCTGATCCGTGTCCTCCACTCTCTGATCCCCGGAACAGCTGCTGTGTCTCTCTCTGTCTCTCTGTTGTCAGAGATAGGGTGGGGTGATCCACCCGCCCAGCTCCCACCCTCTCCTTCCCTATTGGCCCGTCTCTCAAACCAGACTGCCTGTTCTGGCTTTTTATTGGCTGCTTGTGGGCCCCTTTGGCTTTCCATTGGCTCGCAGTGAGGAGCAGAAGTGAAACCCACACGGCAGTCACGGAAGCGTTTGTGCTGACGTCATGGTTTCCTGTAGGTTGAAACTACGCTCTCGGATCTCTGGCTCAAAGATCTTCCTCTATTTATAAATGGGCGTCATGCTGCACACTGCAGGGTAGCAGGTGACTCTGGTTAAGGCGCTGGGCTGCAATGCAGGAGACCCCTTTAAGAGAAACTTCATAATTCATAAACAGTGCCATAAACGTGCACTAGGTGGCACTGTTGGCATGAAGCTAGCCAGGGTTAGCCAATGCAACCCGATGGTTCAGTACCCTGACTTTCAGGGTTGCATTCGCTATATCTAGCTTTAGGCATGTTTTGCCCCCTCATTTTTTTTCTTTTAAAGTCATCTCTCCTCCACATGTGAAAGTAAAACAATATACAGTACTTCATGTTTCCTTACAATGTGTGAAACTACCTAGAAGGTGTATTTTTTTTTTCTTATGTATAATATGAATTTCAAAACTATTATTTTCTTTTCATATTTTCTGTCTGCGTGACAAATCTCTGAATGTGACTAATCTTTTAATACAGCAAAGATTGTATTTTTTATTATTAATTTGTAAACCATCTATAATAACAAATAGACACCGCCAACACAAGATCAGCTTAGACCACTCAATATATATATATATATATATATATATATATTTCTGAAGGTATCTCTGTGTTGTTCGTGACAATATACGTGACTTCTTTTTCTACAATTTTTCTAACCACAAGATTAGACCTAATTCACGTGGTGCCACATTTACCAAAGGCTCTGGAATCACCTCACCTGGTCTCTTCAAACCCAGGAGGGCTCTGTCACAGAGTAGGCAGATAGCCAGAGCCATTAGCTGTCCATTGACTGCGCTGGAGTGGGATGGAGCAGGCTTGGTGCCAAGTCCCATGACACAGCCAGTCTCCCTCATGCAGCGAGGGCTGAACTGTTCAACCTAACAGACAGGAAACAAGCTGCGAGTGATCCGCTAACTCCCTGGCACCAATTCCCTGGGCTTGAACCTCACAGCACTAACTACATTAACTCAATTAAAAACACTAAATACACTCCTTTTAGAATCTCTGTCATCCAAGACAGACCCAGAAGATTCTAAACATCTCACTAGGAGCACAAGCCCCTGGATAATAATGGCAATCGTCCTGTACTGCTCAAAGCATGTCCAATTGCACACAGTGGCCGAATGACAGAGCTGCCTTTTGATGTGGGTTCTATTGCTTTTCTGTTTTTGGTATCTGAGGTAGCACAGTCTATGTGGGGTTTGAAATCTCACTTGGGGTGCTTGTCATCGGATATCATAGAGCCAGGGCCAATTCTATAGCCCGAGGCAGCTGTGTGAGGTGTGAGCACTGCTAACGTGTGATTAGACGGGACTGTTTCTTGCAAGACAGGTATTGACAGAGCAGGTGGGAGAGATTTAGTGTCAGAATCACCGGCCCTCGTGTGGAGGCTTGTCTGGGCTGAGCTCAGAGCTGCTTTAATATTACCGAGGTCCTCTGAGGGGCTGTGCACACAAAGGATCTGCAATGAAAACACTGTGCTGCCTTTTCCAAAGCCCAGGCCCTGATATAGTGGAGGACAGTGGAAAATAATCCTTTTGTTGGTTTAATGGTCTTTTGTACATTTTTCAGGAAACCTTCACAAAGAGATGAGTGCTTGTGACTCCCAGCTCTCCAAACACTGTACGACAACAAGAGAGGGGTAGGTGGCACACTAGCTGATACTGACTTGCCTGCTGGATTAAATGTAGTCTGAGATTTGAAAGGCTGGGTACTGGGGTCGGGTAGTAAAGAAGGTGGGAGTTGGTGTCTCTAGATTTTCCTGTTTCCCAAAGCCAGTCATACCCCTTCAGGAGCCAGTTCCCAAAAATCCTGCCCGCTTTCGGATAAGCCGATTAGGGCTCCCTGTGTGGAGTATCTCGTTTTGTGCTCCTCTGTGTTTTTTCTTCCAGCTCTTTGATTGCCTGCCAGAGACGAGATTGAAGCCCAGTCCTTTTGATGGCATCTCTGCCGGTTTTTGGCAAAGCAATACTGTGAGGTGCTGCTGTCACCATTCACTGCTCTGCCTCTACCCACATGGCAAAGTCGGTCTAACACATCGTCAAGGGGCTGGGGTTAGGGTTACAACTTCACAGACTGGCCCCTTAGCAGTTTATCCAGGAAGTCACTTACTGGAGTGAATGCTGGTATTCAGAGTGAGTGTGATAAAACATCACGATATCCGAGTGATATTTGTCAAGCAAGTGGCATGATCTCCAATGGCTATGCAGCGGTTTATATCAATGGAAACATGTTGCTAGGGTACTGGGGTACTACCTTGTAAGGACTAAACTCATTGGGTTACTGATAATGGTTCTGCTAGGGCTTCTGCAGCGTAATCCACTGGTATTATAGTGGGATCCCATCGTCATTTTTCTATTTTTTTTCTGCAAGAGATTGAGAAAACAGACATCAAAGGCTATGTGATAACCACGTCACACAAGCTAGATTAGGAGCGTTAATCTCTAAAAACATATCTGTAAGATGGTCAATCGTCAGATCCTGAAGGTGTAGTGGTTTCTCAGTCGTGTTTTCAAATCTCGACTAACATATAATTCCTTGCTGTCAGTACTACAGTCTTCTGTACACAGAAACATAAAGGAATTGTTGTGACACTTGTGTAGTTGTAAGGGTGGTGGTCGGGTGCTGTATTATGGATTGAAGGTATAGTTTGTGTGGGTGTGTTCTATACGGTTGATCTCTGCTTTGCTAAGTCACACTGATGGGAGCTCGTGAATGTGGTCTGCAGCCAGCACTGGGATTAAGGCCAGAAAATGAATGTTGGGTCACAGGAAGGGAGCTCTGCGGGAAAACAATTAACAAGCAGGCAGCCCAATTAGTACTCTTACTGTTAATCATTAAGGACCCAGGTTCCTGACTCTCCCTCTCCTTTCTCTTTTGCTCTCACTCTCTTTCTCTATCTTTCTTTCTCTCTCTTGCTTTTCTTTCTTTCTCTTTCTCTTTTGCTCTCACTCTCTCTCTTTCTTTCTCTCTTGCTTTTTCTTTCTTTCTCTTTCTCTCTTTCTCTTTCTCTTTTGCTCTTTCTCTTACCATTCTGGGTCTGAGAATCTGTAAAAACGGGCCCCCCAGCTCCTCCTGGCTGCTAACTCTGATTAATCTCACTTCAGCACACTGTAATTTCAGAGGAAAGTGCTGCTGTTCATGTCAAAATCTTTCACGAAACCATGTGTATTGTCTGGACTCCACCTCTGCTGCGTGTTTTGGAAAAAGAGTGAAGCTTATGATCAAGAAAATTGCCTTAAAAAGACTAAAGTATTCTTTTTTTTTAAAGAATATCTATATATTTTTAGCATTTGACAGTTTAAACAGGTACGTTGGCCTTGCAGACAGCAGAAGTTTTAAAAGCTCTTCATTTTAATGCATATTTGGCACATTTAGGAAACATCTGCCTTGTAATACTCAGCTTGACAAAGAGAGAAAATAGCTTTTACCAATCTGTAACAGTAGGTGGCGCACTGATCATATAACAGGAGTGTGTGCCTTTTGTAACACCTCCAAGATAGAATTCCCAGGAGCAGTTTAGTGAACAGAATCCTCTGGGGCTTCAGCGCTCCTTTCAAGAACTGAGGGCTGGTTCCACTCATGGACCCTTTCCATTCTTAATTCCACTTTCATTTTACCCAGTAGAAAGCTCTCTTGATGTCGCTCTGCTTTCCTAGCAGAAAGGTCAAATACAAAACTGGTGCAAAGAATGAAATCTAAATCCCTGGTAGTGATTCGAGCCTGGCGGGAATTTCTTGCCTCGAGTGATCAGTGTTTCGAAAGTGTTCAGAATAATTTGTATTAGTTGTTTATTAGAGCAATATGCAAGGCAGAGGAATTAGGATTTAAAACACAAGCTGAACCATCATCTTTTACTATGGGTCAGTGTTTCCAAGGGGGATGAGGTTGAAATATCTGCACCCATTGCTCATTAATACAAAGGCTGCTAGTGTTAATTTCGGGTTCGACAGCTGTGTGTTACACCAGTGGAATCAGCATTCCTCCAGGCAGCACTGTTGACATGACAGGGTGTTTGGTTCATTAGAGATGTTTACAAATCTGTCTCTGACAAATGAATAGCATTTTTAGAAATCATTTAACTGCACATTCTGTGTTTATTGTATATAATATTGAAATGATTTGTGTTCCGCATGTTGTAAATAATCAGAGTTAGGTTGTCATGGCATTTTAAACACAACAGCGGTTTGCACATCTTGGCAGACTACAGGAGCATGGAAAACACGTTGACAGTAGAAACGTAGAAACATTCATTTTTTAACACTTACTGCTAAGATTGATTTTCCTGATACAAGTAATTACCAGTGCAATTTATTACCGGTTCATAGCCCTAAATTGGAACATCAGAAAATAAATCAAGCTACTACTGTAGAATCTCATTGGGGTTTTTTTTTCATCTAACTCAGACAGGAGGAGGTGTAGCGTAACGTTTAGAGCTGTGGACTGGGAGCCTGCAGATAGATTTGGGTTTCGGTGCCAAACACTTGGCCTCCTGGTGCCCCGGTCCCATCCAGCAGGGAGACTTTTTCTTTCAAGAAACAGGATGTTGCATCTCAGCTGGAACAATTCTGCTAAATTAAATAAATAACTGCAGTAGGGGGTCTTAGAAGTGAAAAGAAATATAGCAGCGGTATCAATGAGAGGACTGTGCCGGGCTGTCCAAGACAAATACATTCCTTCGACTCCTCTCTCAGTATTCCACTAACGTTGCTCTTCACTAGAATCTTGTAAGACTTTGATGTGGAAGTCCTCCTGTATCCCACGCTGCTCTGCACGGCCGGAGGTTTTGCAGCCTCCCCCAAATCCCTCAGGAAGTGAAACTGGGGTGGCGTGTCTCTGATTGAGCCAAGGCAGATTCAATCAAACAGGGAGGCATTGAGCTCGGCTCAGTATGAGGGTCTGTCACAAACGCATCACTTACCCTTCATTGTGTCAGTTTGCAGCAGGTTAACGTGCTGTATAATTTTGCACATTATATAAGTTAGTATAATTGACCATGTCTATTAGATAGCTTGTGAGGTTCTATCACCCAAGGTGTGCTCTTCTAGACAGCTGTGCATATCTTTAAAGAACAGTTCACATGGGCACTCTAATGGGAAACGTCTGCCTTTGAACACAGACCAACTGGCAGTGTTTGCTTTTGTTACAGTTTGTTTGAGACTGAAATTCCTGTAGAGTTTTAAATTCCTGAGATATTGATCCTTGAAGATGGTCCGATTGTTGCTGTTTTAGGTGTATTTATTCCCAGCGTTCACCAGGTATCAATACCCCGACTTTCTCGCCTGTCTGGATAAAGCACAGAACTGTGAGCTCTTGCGTGGCACCACCTGAGTTTTGCCTGAGCGGTTCAATGCATATAGTGTTGTCACATTGGACATTAGCCGTAATTTAATAATACATTACTAATCATTTCTCTGTACTGCGGTTATCCTTGCTTTCCTTTTGCTGTTTATCAGGTCCGATGCACAGTAAGAAACACTGTTTGGTCAGGCCTGACCAGTGATGATCTGATCTCTGAAGCTAAGCAGTGTCAGGCCTGGTTATGTATTGGCTGGGGCGTAGAGAGAGTGGAGAAGCTATCCAGTTGTGATTTGCTTTTCTTTACCTGTCGGGAGGATAAAACAAGCAATTGATTTTCCAGCTCTGTCAATCCAACGCTTTCTGTGAGACCCAGTTCCACCGCCATCGCTGTATTTAAGAAAGCATTCTCGGTGCCCGGATAATATTTATTCCGGCTGTTGGTTTTCCGTTCTGGCTCCTCTGCAGTTTGCAGGTCCTGTATGAGGCTGTGCTGCCCTAATCACACGCTTATCCAGGTCCAAGGAAAACAGAGCAACCCTGAACTCGGAGTCATTCAAGGAAAAACAGCTCCCTCCCCGTCTCTCTCGCTGCCGTTTTCCGAATTAGTGTGTTTAGTCTCTGGTTCTGCAACAAACAAGTCTGTGTTTGACGCTGAGTATTCATTAAAGCACAGAGACTCTCATACTGCTGAGTGCAGTGGACTCAAGGACGACAATCAATCGGGCTCCACCTTATTCAAATTAATCTCGCATGATGGCATTAGCATTTTAGGTCAAATGTCTTATTGTTTTTTTTTTTTTTTATTATTTCACGTTATACTGCACTCCTCCTCGTATTATATTGCAGATCCATGAGCTCCAGCTTCTAAACCACAGTAAGCACTCCTCGGTTTCACCGCGAGTCGGTGGCTGCACTGCAGGATTCAGACCCTGCTTGATCTCCTGGCTCCCAGCCTCTCAGCTCCAGCCTTCAGAGTCTGACTCAGCTGGGGTTAAAATCTAGGATCGCCAGGCTATTGCTCCACACAACAGATCTCCGCATATTGGATCACGTCATGTTTCTAAAGCATGTCATATATATATTGTAGGGAAGCGTCTGGAGCTAGCCAGCTTCATTAGCATCTGGCCAGCCTGTTTGTTCTGGATTTTTTCGGGATGGGGATGGGGGTGGGGGTGCCAGGAATCAGCTGGGGAAACACAACCCCCACCCAGGACGTCCTGGCAAACCTTGCCCCCTACCCGGAATGTGACTTGAGTGAAGGCAGGGAGTGCCAGGCAGAGACAGAAATGCTCTTTCCTCAATCAGTTTATTTATGAGAAATCCAGAACCACAATGATTAGGGGTCGATCTTCTTAAATGAACTTCTTGCATTCTGTGTTTTTAGTTTTTATATTTAAGGTTTATTTTTTTTATCTGCACGTTGCATGCATGCAAACGCGTGGCAATCAATATCAACCTTTAATAGAGCAGTTGGCCCAAACGTTCCCTAAACTTTTCTTGCTTTCTTATGGTTTTATGCTTTTTATTTCCACAAACTGTGCAACGGTTTGGCATAAAGACCAAGTCCATGAAGAGTGGTGCTGTTTTGCACTCAGTATTGTTATCATTAATAAATCCATTACATCTCGATCTGCGATAGATCAGCACCCTTTAACCAGGATTCTCTTTATTTGACAATATTAATATGTGGGGCACAGTGGTTTCTGCAGATCCAGACAGATATTCTTTATTAACAGAAGGCTCTGGAAGTGGTTTTAACTGGATCAGCCCGTCAGTAATTAACTTGGGAGGAGACAGTTTGAGTTGATTCAGACGTCTTGTCTAAAAGCATCTCAAAGAACTGACTGTGCCTCGGATGACGATGGAAAATGAATTCTCAAACTGGAACAACCAACAAACCACCAACATTTCTACACTCCAGTTTCCGAATGGCGTCCCCTGCATGGGTCATGTGATTTCCACTAACACTCTCTGAATGCAAGTGTTTTTAATGGTCGCAAACTTGTATCAAAAAGGTATTAAAAGGTGATTGCGCAGGCAGTTGGAATCCATTAGTCCGCAGTTCTGTCTGGCAGGGTTCCAGGGCTTGACTCGCTGTTTATTTATCACAGAGGGCCTTTGTTGGAGCCAACCCAAGCCAAGCTACTGTGCTGGAATGAAGGGCTCCTCACAACAGCCAGGAGACTTGCAATAGCACGAAGCAAAATATTTACTGAATGCAGAGCTGGGGCAGGTTTATGTAGACTGTATTTCAGATAGGGATGCTCAGGTAAGCACTCGAGTTCATGGCTGTGCGTTGCTGCTGAGGCAATCAGTTATGTGAAGCAGGCTGTAGAGAAAAGTGCCCCCCACCCATACTGGGGGTCCAGTGGTTGAAGAAAAGGGCTTGCTACCAGGAGGTTCCCGGCTCAGCCACCAACTCACTGTGTGTGTCCCTGAGCAAGTCACTTAACCTTGTGCTCCGTCCTTCGGATGGGACGTAAAACAAACGCAGTCCTATTGTAAGTGACTCTGCAGCAGCAGCAGTTGTTGATGCGTAGTTCACCCCCTAGTCTCTGTAAGACTTTTAAAAACAGACAGCTGTAAAACAAAGATGCTTTTTTAAATTAACGGGGGCCAGCTGAGCGGCCGTCGTAAAAGGCTTTGAACGGCCAGCACGGTCTGCACAAACGCCCGCTGACCGCAGCAATGCCATGGGTGTGTGTGACAGGACACTCTGCTTGACCCTGGGGCAGTGGTCACTTGGAGGGCTGTCACGTTTTAGGACAGGGGAAGAGTTGAAAGAACAAGTGTCTTTGCAATCAAAAGATCAGCCCCCAGACAGCCAGTAGGAGATTTCGGAAGCACAAGCCTGGGTCTGGTCTGTGAATCCGGTGCTGAAACATATGAAGTGCAGTCGGCACTTCCTGAAGGAGGTGAGACATTAAACCCAGGTCCTGCCAGCTCTGTAACTGCATGCCTTTTGATACAAGGCTTCATTTTGGGCATGCAGTGCGTGTATTGGTTCAAAGCAGGGAAATGAAACCGTCTTGTGATTGCAGGAGAATTTCAGAGCTCCCAGCCAGGAGCGCTAGCGGCTCCAATATCTGCCAAGTCCATCTGAAAGTAATGAATTCCATACGTCCAGCTTCATAGAGAGCAGGCTGTGTCTCTGAAGCAGCTCCTATGAAACTTATGTTGCATTAGAAACCGGTTGATGAAATAGATCTAAGAATATTTTTCCAACCCCAGTCCACTAAATATACAATAATCTAAGACCTGTTATAGTTCAAGCCAGGCTGTAACACAAATAATGTGTGTCCATCTCAGATCTCACTGGCTTTCCTAGGTCAGACGCCTATATCCAAATCGACTTCCAGGGCAGTACAGGGTTACAATGCAAGATTCATATTTAAATACAGTATAGTTTACAGTAAGTGCAAATAATACTACTAAAATAAGAACTAGCATGCAACAAGTTAGGATTATAACAAGTTCTATCTACAATGACATAGGTAGGTCAAAAGTACAAGTCTAGTGTAATTGCACTGAAAAGCCATTCAGAGTTGAAAGGAGTGTTTTGGGGCCCTGGCTGGAACAAAGACACAAGCTGTTTGGGACTTGCAGGACTGGGGCTTTGCAAACCACAAGACCCAGTTGCTAGGATGCCACCTGGAGAGGGCTAGCAGTGCCCCAGTCATAATTGGAATGTTGCCTTAGAGGAGTAATTCTTGTGTCTCCATGACAATAGAACATGTGCTCACCTCAAGCAAACCAAAAACTGCCGTCTTCATCGACAGAAGTGGGCATTAAAATGATATTATTCATTTAGTGGTTTATTTCGTTTTGTAGAACCCTGTCAATTGAGAATCGAGGGGGTAAAGTGGTAAAGCTTTAAATATAGCTTTGTGTCATGGCTCATTTACCCCAGATGGGTGAAAGTGAAGTACAAGACACTATTATGTGATTTCCACAGTTGGGCCACAGATGAGGGATAAAGTTACAGCCCCACGTGTGGCGATTATAACTGGGGTACAGAACTGACCCTGATTTAACTAATCTTTGGGGTGGCTGTTTTAAAAAATGCCCTCCTCGATCTCTTCAGCATCTGCTTGTGCTGGCTGAGGGTTCCTACTTCTTTAACAGAGCTTTCACAGATCTGTGGCCGAACAGCCTGTGTGTTGTACAGCAGTCACAGTAGGGGGGGGGTGACTAAGACAGTTTTAATATTGGAGCTCATCTCACTGTAGAGTCCCATTCCTTCCACTAGAGGGAACCATTTCCTAGACTGGCATCTCTTACTGGTGATTCCTGTACAGTACTCTGCACATTGAAAGAAGCTTATTACTGTGCACACAGTACAGTACTTACTGCTCTATACAAGGAATTCCATGCACAGTGGGGTTGGGGTGTCGTAAGGGATTTAATCGAAACAGGTGAAGTGGTGCTGTGTATTGACAGCGTCCGCTCAGCATGATCAGTCACCCCGTCTCGCTTCGCACAGACCCAGCTTGGATGATCAGTCGGCACCTGAACTCTTCCCAGGATGCACCAGTGTCCCGTGGGGTCTGTGTGTGATTAGTCGTGTCTTCAAAGGGGACGTCAACACTGCTCTTATTGTCCGAAGGCACATTCCAGGATACAAATCACCGGGCTGCTCTTCTCGTTTACTGCAATCCTCTTTCTATTTATTTCGATTTTCTTTTAGAAGCAGCAAGTTTTCCGAGAGAGAGAGTCCCAGGGAGGGAGTGCAGGCCGTCGCAATAAAACTAAAACTACATTTACAATTATTATTGTGTATTGGAGCCCCATCTAAAATAACACTATTCAATAAAAAAACACTTTCTCTCTCTCTCTCGCTCTCTCTCTCAGGACAATTACTCAAACACAGTCACACACTGGTGCTGAAAGGATAAACAAACCTGCACACGGAGCTCAATAGACGTCTTTAAAAGCTGTGACAAGAAGTGACATTCCTCAGTTTAGGAGAAAGGGAATTCTTGTGGGTTGTTTGCACATGTGCAGATCCTGTTTTTAAGGGCTGAATATTTTACGATCCTGTAGTTTTGTTTTGAGGATAGTATCGCATGTTTTTTTTTTCTCTGAGTAGGTTTGCACTACGGTCTCCTTTCCAGGGTTAGTTTTGAGTTTCACAAAGCCGGAGGGCATTGTACTTCAAT
This sequence comes from Acipenser oxyrinchus oxyrinchus, assembly GCA_030684275.1. Lineage (NCBI taxonomy): Eukaryota > Metazoa > Chordata > Actinopteri > Acipenseriformes > Acipenseridae > Acipenser > Acipenser oxyrinchus. The sequence goes on from CM060300.1 coordinate 4,660,997, forward strand.
ACAAAAACATGAGGGGGGCTTCTAGAATTACTGAAAAAGCTCTGTGTGTGAGACAGTGAGTGAGTGAGTGAGCGAGCGAGCGCCACACAGCGGCTGCCTGCACTACTCCAGGACACTCTCATAAACAAAGGATCTGCAGTGTCGTGAGCAGAATATAGTGTATACTTACACTGAAGGGATAAACGCTGTGCAAAACTAGTTTTAAGATGTGCATTAATAGCTGACATTTCTCCAACAATAAACAAGCTGTTCTTCAGTTTCCACACAAACTGACCCACCTGGTCAGGTGCCTCCCCTCCCTTCTTGAGACCATGAAAATAAGTAAAAACCTCTGACCCAATACACTTCAAACGCACCCAGTCATCAATTCCAGGGTAGAAACTCAAGAGAGGCCGTAATCCGCAGAGCGCTTTTCAAAGAATGAAATCAAGTCTTCAGAAAGCAAATGTATGTGTTTATATGTTTTCAGCCCAGCCGTTTCAAAAGTTGATTCTGTGTTGCATTAAACTGCGGGTTCCTTCAATTCATGAGAGGAACCCCTTCAGTTCACAGGAGGATCTGCTGTGCAAGTTATAATCAGGCTCGTAAGAAAACACAGCCCATACGGTTTCTATATTATTATTAGACGGGGTCCACACGCTGTGAGAAAGGGAGCCTCCTGCTGACTTTGAGCCACAGCACCTCTGGGAGAATCTGGGTACGGTCCTGCTTTTTAAAACAATACAAAACCACTACTGTATATTTTCAGCTTTTATTTATTTATCTGTTTATAATTATCATTTAAAATTCAACATGTAATGTTGTCATATTGCAGTCATAATGACCTAAGACACTGCCCCCTAGTGTATAATGCAGTTAATGACACTGATAGTTGCACGCTGACTGTGTGCTCATAGTATACTTTGCATACTATAAATGTATTTATAATAGTATGCATCAATGGATTACCTGTGTATTCAGAAAACTATCACTAGACAATGGTGATATTTTTTTTTTTTTGCATATTCCATATTCGTGCCAAACTAGTAATTACTCATCATTAGCTTTTTTACATTCTTGGAAAAATAATGAGAAAGGCCCCCGAAAAAAAGTGTTGTGCCTCCTAAACCCAGGCACCCTCTAGACCTCTGGAGCCTCGCTGCTCTGGTGAAGTGGTGAAGGAGCTGCACCCCCGACCCTGCCATTTCACAGCATTCCTGAGCCCGGCACACAGAGAAGCTCATTGTGTGTGCAGAGAGAGAGCACACTGTGAGAGCACACACTCGCAGACCCGTCGGGATCACCTTCGGATGCCACGCATGGAAGCTGGAATTTTTTTTTTTTTTTTTTTTTCTCCTGCGACGCCAGCTTTTGGAAACTGGCCACTGTAAACACAGGCTGGCTACCAAACCCGGTCATTTCAAAGAAAGGCTATTTTTTTTTTTTTTGGAGGGTTAGAATTAGAAGGAAGGATGAGAGGGTTGTCTGCTCAATGGACCTGTATTTCTGCTGTTTTAAAAAAAAAAATCCTCTGTCGATCTTTCTTTTTAAAAAAAAGTCTTTAAATAGCTGCCGAAGATAGATAGGGTAGCTTAGTGCGGGGGGTGCAGGGCAAGGAGTCAGGATCTGGAAGTGCAATTCTTTATAATTCCCTTCTGTACATGGGGAGCCAGTACTGGTCCTGGGAGGCCACTGACACTCTAGTTTCGTTGGACTGTTTGGTTAACCATTGGATTAATTGATACTAGATTGACATTTAATTTTTATTTGATTCAGTTAATCAGTATATATGAGTGAGAGGCTGAGGTAGCAGCAGCGTTTCTGTACAGCCCTCTGCTCTTGGTGCTTGGTGGTTTCTATCTACTGTGTCTCATCTCCTCACTTCTATTGTGCACACCTCACCCGGGGTGCTTGCCTCTAATTTATACGATGCAAATAGATAGCAGCCTTTAAGAATCTGGACAGACGGCCCAGTGTTTGAAGTACTGCATGAACTGAGAAAGAACATTGGCAGTTTTGCAAATGTCTTGAGCGCTGTGAAGGCTGGAGATGAATGGAAAGCGTCCAGTGGCAGCGTGGGGAGCCCTGCTTGGCTCCGCTGCTCCCCTCCTGCGCTGGTGGAAGAAGAGACTTATTGTTCCCCAGCTCTCCGGTTACCCCAGGAAGCAGGACGGCCGCGGACATCAATAACTCTCCTCTGAGAACCCAGGGAAACCGCAGGGCTGAGTTATTGAGGGCTTTTAATAAGCCCACCTGACAGCGTAGCTACATCAGTGCCAATCGATGAGGAACAGCTCTGCAGTATAAGACAGGACTCTCATTAGAAATGTATACAGTTTAATACCCAAGAGGAAGGAGAACTCCTACCATGATCCACTATGCTTTTACCATGTGTACAGGGAAGGGGGGGGGTTATTGTAATCCTTATCATGATGTATTGCGCGATTACGATGTAGTATATAAAGTAGGGCCAGGTAGACTGAGATTAGTACTAATCTGTGAAACCAGCTTTTCATTATTTTATTTTATTTTTTATATTGATTTTCTTTTAGCATGCTGTCTCTATACAGGCCTCCCCACTTTGTTTGTTTTCTAAAGCCTGCCCATGCTGCCGTGTGACGTCATGAGCACAGCTTCCAGGAATCGAGGGGGGCTGCTTGCTGTGTTAATTCTCTGTGGAGCTGAAGCGCAGAGTGAGAGTCAGAAGGGCCAGTCTGTATCTGAGAAAGCTGCAACAATGCTTGGCCACTCCCCTCTCCGGAATGTCATGGAAGGCCTGCCTCTTGATTGGCTCCTGGTACAGTTCTGCTCCTGTGCCTCTGCTTTCAATTAGAACGCATTATTACACTCGCATGTGTAAACTGCTGCTCCTCTGGCACACTGCAACCACTGTGGCTGGAATTAAAGGGCCAGTGTCCGATTTTTCACGCAGCACACACAAGGATATTATAGTGTATCTACATAAATTCAGCTATGAAGGCATTAGAGTTAGTTATAGACGGTATTTTGTGTTAAGTTTGTTGCGTTCCTATAAATATTAAAGCCAAGTTTGAAACACAGTAACACAGACAACGGCCAAGGACAAATCTGTGAACAGCATGAGTGCATGTATTGTTTGGACTCCTCTCTTAAATCTATGCTGATAATCCCTTGCCCTGTGAGTAAGTGGGCATGTTTCTGAATCTGGCTCCTCACTCCTTATGTTGTGTGAAAGTGAAGCAGGGTGCCGAGTTTAGAAGTCAATTCCCCCCCCCCCCCCATCAACACAAGCAATATGGGTGAAGTGACGCTGCCGACAGGCTGATTTAAAAGCTGGAGTGATAAGAGAGAGAGACTGTTGATTTGAAAGAAAATTACAGTGAGTCAAAATAGATCCAAGCTTATCCCGAAATGACTGCTTCCCTCACCTCCTCCTCTCCCACTTTCTCTGTGCAGCTGGGTCATTACCCCCCTCCCAAGACTCGACTAGGACTGCCTGGATTCCTGAATGAACAAACTGCCTGTTGTGAATCCGTCACTCCCTCTAATCCAGTCTAACAGCAGGGTGTGGGGTGGGGGGCTACTCAGAACCTGAACCAAAAAACACAGGAATATTGCAAACATGAACAGCTCAGGAATAACCGCTTGTATCAGGTGTGTCAAACTCAGCTCCTGGAAAGGGCCGCAGTGTCTTCTGGCTTTCGTTCCACTCCGATCTCTCAATTCCTTTATGGGTCTGATTATTCGATTAATTGGACGCATTTTATCACTTCTCTCCAGGCCTCAAAATGTTTTATAGCTAGTGTACCTTGAATCAAATACATTTTTTAAATCATCGACTGGAAAAAAACAAAAACCTTGGAACAAGTATTTAATGAGATCAATTAAGTTAGTTTGAGAGCTTAAGCCAGAAGGCCCTGCGGCCCTCGGGGACTGGAGTTTGACCTGGCTTAGATTTCACTTTGAGAGGAATTTCTCATTCATTTAGAGTGGTGAGCAGCAAAACAGCGAAAGCCAAGGGTTTACAGTGACAACCTTTACAATGAAAACCGGGCATTGTGCTGGTGCTTCTGATTCAGTTTGCACCACTCCTCCGTTTTATGGCTTACAAATACAGTTGTGCAAACTTGAGAGTCGTTCTGCATCCTCACTTACTCAACTCTTTTAAAAAAAAAAAAAAAAAAAAGAATTAAACTGATCGTTTGTAATCCTGCCGAGTCTGAATCTGTTTGCAATTCGGAGAGCTGTAAATAAGATCATGCTAGTAGGAAAGACTTTACGAAACAGCCTTTTTGATTAGCATCAATCCCCATCCCATTGCTGGTTTTATTGCATGAGTTGTTTTCTCAGATCAGTACAGATGTTGCACAGATTCCATGCAGAACGTACTGCACATTCCTAAGAGGTTTTTAACAATGAGAAAAGCGTTCCTCTTTCTCGCAGACAGTGGCACATTGTTAACTGCAGTTCCCGCAATCCCTCCCTGTTGACTCGTTGACATTTATGGAGCTCGCTGCTGTAACCACCTCATAATGTATTTCCTTACCCAGTGGTTTAATCAGACACGTTAATGGGGATGCAATTACAAAACAAAACCAAATGTCCTTGCTTTTCCCCAGCACTGCAGAGACTGCCGTTCTGAAAGCTTGTTTATTTAATTGAGAAGAATGACAGAGAAAGATCCAGAGATATCCTGCTTTGGCAACTAAAAGAGAGACAGAGAGCAATGCAAGGAATATACTCAGATCACACGCAGTAGTGTGCAATCAGTAGAAACAATAGGTACTCATCTGTGAAAATGTCAGACCACTTTGTGCTTTAATTGAGGCATCTTGAACAACTTCTAAAAATTCTCATCCATTTTACCATTTGTGGCTCTGTGTTCCTTTTCTCTTACTATTTTGAATTAATTACACGTGTGGCCCATTAAAGTCATCGATTAAATTAGACTCACTAATTGCCTGTTTCATGTTGCACAGCAATTCAAAACTACAGAAGCAACGAGGTGCTCTAATCAGTCTGCACACTGCTGTGCATTATTTAACTTCTGATTGAGGATTGGTGATTACAAAGCTGTGGAGGGCGATATAATCCAAGGCTGTACGGACAATGCTGGCGATTCCTGAGTGAAGCAATGACAGCTGATTCAGTGGAGGTAGATCGTTATCATGGAGAGCAGGGCTCTCAGTGGAGGAATGTGCTGCACAATGCTGGCATTGAGAGTGCAGGGGAATGTGGGCTGCAGGGGTGAGCGTCTTTGCTCTCCTCGCTGAGCGGGAGAGGGGTGAGGGGTCAGTGCGGCGGGACATGCCTTGAAAAAGACATGGCAGTGGACGAGCCCTGAGTCAACATTCCAGCCATCTACATATAGACATGGAGCACCTGTCTGCTCCCTGCAGCAGGGCAGCGGATCAGGAGCCTTTAATCCTGATTAATAAGGCAAACCGGATGCTTGGTTATATAGTCCCAGTAGTACAAATCAAAGGATGCTGTGATGAGGTTGTTTGATGCACTGGTGTGGAATGGGTTACCTAGCCATGCTGATGATGCTGAATCATTGGGATCCTTTAAGAACCTTGTTTTTTAATGTCAACCAGCTACAAGGAACCAGACAGGCATTAATGGGATGAATGGACTCCTCTGGTAAATGTTCTTACTGTCTTATGGCAGTCTGGCTCCGGTGCTGTGTGGAGCATAGCGGTGGTGTTTAGTAAGGGGTTTGAGAGCAGTCTTGTGACTCGGCACAGAGAGAGGTTCAGGGAGAGTACAGAGAGGAGCATTGATCCAGCACTGCCTCTCACACACACACAGCATCCCAGGAACCTCACTCTTCCAATCCAGGTCAATTCAAGCTAGTCACTTATCAGGAGAGAAACAAACTTAAAAAAAGGGTTTATTTACAAGGGAGTCCCGGCAACACAGCAGCATTTGGGACCAGTTACACAAACTTGGATAACTGTGTGTGTGTGTGTGTGTGGTATGCAAATAAATAGTTAAGGAATTGGTGACGTCATAGCAACGCATTGTTCAAATGAGTGTACTTGGAGAGAGACATCAGGAGTTACTGCCAGACGAGGGCCTCTATTCATCTATGGCTTTAGCCTAGCATTGTGACGACTCCAGAGATCCCAACAAAGGGGCCCATTCATCCCCCTCACCTGAACCGGCTTCATTAGGAGAGCGGGAATCAAACCCCCCATTCACTGAGGCAGGTATTGCATTTCACTTGGTGGACGATCCCAAAGCTGGGGGCGATGCTTCAGAGTCCCTTTATCATAAGCGGAGATCCAAAAACCGATTTTCAAGCAGCCCCTTGCAAACCCGGCCGCTAGGTGGCTCTTGTAGAGCGTGGTCTTCGTGACCTCTGCGTGGTGGTTCTGAGGACTGTGTGATTTGGAGTTACAGAGAGGCCGTTCTAGTGCTCTGAATAGTCTTCCAAGCTGAATAAAGCCTGAATGTGCCAATGAGCTCTTCACACCCTTCAATCATATTCCTCACGGTGTTACAACTAGACATAGCTAACAACATAACCATGCAGATTACTTATGCATCATTATTTACTGTATTTTAGAAGGGGATCATTTCGCTCGCTAGTATAAAAAGAAAAATTGATTTTTTTTTTTATCTCATTGATACACTTGATGCACCATGTAGTTATTCCCGGAGTTAAGCATCTAGCACTAAGACTGAAATCTCTATTGAAAATGTCTTCAGTCCCCCTGCACTCTACTGTTGTATGATTGTGCTGTATTATTAATTCTGGTGGAACATCTGCTTGCTGGAGTCTGTGAGCATGTTTTTTTGGATTTGCTGTCACCCACAAAGCTGTGTTGTTGTGGACGGACAAGGCTGTGTTTTTTAAAGCTCACGTAGGCGCTGCTGGCTCCCTGCACAGTGATCAGGACTGAGAGAGTTCCTGTCTGAGCTCGGCTGAGATGGTGCCTCCCTTACAAATCGTGGCAGATCATTCCACAACTTTGGGGCTCCAGAGCTGAACGCTCTCATTTGTAAAAGCCCCAGCAGTGATATGACCAACTCGCGGCTGTGCAGGTGTGTGCTGCTTGTGAAAGCCTTAGACGAGTTGAATTAACGGATTGCCTGCACTGTGTGAGCATAGCGGTCTGAAATACTGCAAAGATGTTTTATCTTTCTGCAAGGCAGTAAGATTTCCAAACCGTTTCCAATTTGTCCACAGCAGCTCCTGTTTTCTTGGGCTCAGCTCAGTAATGAGAGTCTTGGCTAATCCGAAAAAGCTTTCTGCACACATTACAGTCCCTGTTGGAGTCTCACTCGCCTACTTGGAAAGCTAGTTAGTGGGACAGGCCCAGGGGGTACTGCGCAGCTCTCAAGGAGAGCCTTATCAGTGTCCTGCCATCCTCTTCCACACTCTTGTAATGCGAGCTGTCGTCTGTCCGGAGCCCCCTTGCAGACCCCTTTGTTGTTACCCTGCGCTTTCTCCTCTGATGGGTTTAGCAGACGTTCTCTTTCTCACTCTCTCACATTGTTCTTTCACCCTGAGTCCGCTGTTTAATTGTATTTAACATATTGTTCCAGGATAGAGCATCCACTATCAGTTTTCTTATGGTGGATGAAGTGCTTTGAATTAGGTTCCTTGTACAATAAGAGGGGTGTTAAATTAAACTTGGGGGGGGGGGGTATTGCAAATTGCAGGTTAGCTGGTGATTTTTTCAAAGGCAATCCGGGGCAGAGGAGCTGTACTCTATTAGTTCTAAGCAGTGGCACTTGTGAACATGAAAAGCATTTTTACCTGAGCGCTCTTATTCTGAGAACTGTTGAACTTCCTGTAGAATGTGAATCTCCCTTGTACACCCCCCCCCCACCCCCAATCTATAACATCTGGCTCCAGTCGCACCCGATCCCAGTCAATGAGGCCCTTTGTCAGGAGCCCCCCTCCCTTCTTCAAATGCATTTGATCATTTATTTATTCCCGGTCTCTAAGGTGTACCACAGCAGCTTTCCATCTCGCTCTCCCTCCTTCTCTCACACACACTCGGATACACATATGTTGGTTTATAGAGGCTTTTGCATTGATTCCCAATACAGTGTAAATGTACTAGTCTAAACTCCATCATTCAAGTTAAAGTTGGGGCGAAAGGAAATCCTGGTAACGCATTGAAAGTTTTCCTTAAAAAAAACAAAAAAAATCCTTAAGTTACCTTGTTGATTTTTATTTGCTTTCCTTATTCCTAACCTTGTCCTTTTATACACCCCAAACCCTGACCCTCAATTCTCACCGTTTCCTCTCTCGTCACGTTTAGATTTCTGTGTTTTTTTTCCTTCACGTCACACACAGGCGCTCCGGCTCTGTCATGATTTTTCTTTTGCCAGTTCCCAGTATTAGCCTCCTGCTGCCTGACAAGACTCTTGTAACCGGAAGGAGCCCTTTCACTTTACCAGCTAAATTACAACAAAGCAAATCTTGTACCTTGTGTGTGTCCCAGAGCTGCCCTGACTTCTGCCCAAGCTGGAGTGAAGTGATCCACAGGTCTGAGACAATCCCATGCATCGCATTCACGCTTTCTGTTTGGCTGATGTAATTAACGCTACCGTTCACTCGTTACAGTAAATCCCTACGTTGTCTCCCAAGGTTCTGAAAGCTTACATTCACGCAAGTTTTCTCTGAGTGTATTTTTCATTTAAAAGGGACATTTTACTGGCTTACACTGTGTTATGTTATTTGTTTATTTAGCAGACGCCTTTATCCAAGGCGATTTACAGAGACTAGGGTGTGTGAACTATGCATCAGAGTCACTTACAACTACGTCTCACCCGAAAGACGGAGCACAAGGAGGTTAAGTGACTTGCTCAGGGTCACACAATGAGTCAGTGGCTGAGGTGGGATTTGAATCGGGGACCTCCTGGTTGAAAGCCTGTTTCTTTAACCACTGGACCACACAGCCTCCCTAGTGTCAGTGTCTCTGTCCACTATTGTTTTGTCCTGCGGATGAGATGTAAAACCGAGGTCCTATTGTAAGTGACTCTACAGCAGCAGTTGTGATGCATAGTTCACCCCCTAGTCTCTGTAAGTCACTTTGGATAAAAGTGTCTGCTGAATGACTCATTAATACTAATAATGAATACCTGAGCTGTCTTGTACAGTTTATAGATAGGTGACCTGCTTACGCTGCCTGGGTTCAGTTGTGTTACTGTGGTGCGGTGGGCCTCTGCGAAAAGATTTAATTACATCGGTCTTGCTGTTTCAGATTCCTGACTGTCACTCTTATTTTTCAGTAGCTATTTCACTCCTCTCATTCTCAAAACAGTAGTATACAAACTCTCTCTCTCTCATTTTTTTTCTGCTGTTCTCAGGGAAGTCTGAAGTGCTTGAAATTGTAACACGCTGCGAGATCAGGCTGGACAGTCAAACCTAAGACGAACCAGGAGACACTGGGTGTGTGAATTTTTTTTATTCCCTTAAAAATTTCAGTATAATCCTGCTGTTGCCAAAAGGCTTAAAAGCCCCACTTTAGCCTCCTTCTCTCTCTCTCTCTCTCTGGGTTTGTTACCTGATATCACACTGCCTGCTTTGCACAGATCCAGCCCTCTGCTCTCTCCAAAAAAAAGATTCAAGTGAAGCCAATGTTTCTGTAAAGCTGTAAAGAAAGCTAGCGTCGCGGTTGAGCAATCAGCTTTTTCGCTTTAAAACCTGCTTTTTGCAGCACCTTGCACAATGGCAGGTTTAACCAGTGCAGTGCTGGAGAATTGCAAGTGATGGCAATGTCGTTTCACCGCTTCGCTGCAGTCTCACTGCCACGCTATTTTCCAGTCTGACTGTTAACTCCCCCATATTCAAACAAGGACAGTCTCCCCTAAACATTTAATAACCTGCCTAAACACCACACTGAAGTGCTGTTGATTTAAATAGGCCGTGACAAGAGGCTTTGGGTCTCAACATCTGGGTCCACTGGCCTGTTAGCCAGCATGGCTGTGTGTGTGTGTGTGTGTGTGTGTGTGTGTGTGTGTGTGTGTGTGTGTGTCAGTGTGTGTGTGTGTGTGTGTGTCAGTGTGTGTGTGTGTGTGTGTGTGTGTGTGTGTGTGTGTGTGTGTGTGTGTGTGTGTGTGTGTGTGTGTGTGTGTGTGTGTCAGTGTGTGTGTGTCAGTGTGTGTGTCAGTGTGTGTGTGTGTGTGTGTGTGTGTCAGTGTGTGTGTGTGTGTGTGTGTGTGTCTGTCTGTGTGTGTGTGTGTGTGTGTGTGTGTGGGGGCACATCTCACGTCTCTTAGTTGTAAGCAGCCCAGAAGTTCATTTAAAAAGCGGTTTGTTGGTTTAACTTGCTGAAATGGGACTCAGCCTCAAAGACTATGCGATTGTCGGGGTTTGTGTGTATAAAGTTAGTACGGCCTTGGGATATTCAAAACAAACCGTGTGTTCACCCTTTCTGCATTAGCCGTGTTCTGTGATGTCATTTCTTCCACTGTTCGCTCTCTCTCTCTCTCTCTCTCTGTGTCTCTGTTGCTCGCTCTCTCTCTCTTTCTCGTCCTCCGCTTGCATTCTCTTTGATTACCTTTCCAGATACTCCTCCGTCCCAGCATGCCTTCTCCTCGTCCTCTGTTCCACACTTACCCTGCTGGTGAAAAAACATTGGGACTAATGGTTCAGATTCCTCAGATTAGCCAAACCCACTCAGTACGCATCATTGCTTCGGAAAAACTGTCTTTTATAGTCCAAAAGCAGAGATTACTTCAGATGTGATTGAGAGGCGATTGCTGACAAGAAGTCTCCACCCAGTGGAAATTACCTGGGTAAATAAACAAACAAATACAATAAAAGGCAGTGTAGAATGTCCAGTATCATATAAAGAGTGTAGAGACTCCCTCTATGTGACCCTCGATATCTCACTGGCATGCTTCCCAGGTATCATTATAAAGGGGTTGAAAGCATTCTTCATTGTGCACACAGTCGTTATCTGTTATCAGCTGTCCTCACCTGCTTTCTGGAATTTTTTCTGCTTTTTTAATCTTTCTGATTAGCCCTCCCTTTGGACTGCGAGCCAGGAGATTCTTTTTTTAATTGCAGCTCGCTCAGTGACTGTGTGGCTTTGAGACCCTGCTTTACTGAGGCAGTACTTCAGACACTAGCTTGTAAAATGTGACGCCGAAATGAAAGCAGCAAGAATTGACTGCAACAGAATCAGAGAATCTCAAGCAAAATCACAGCATAATCAAATTTAGCTGGAAAAAAAAAATACAGCATTAATTCAGTCGACGTGAAGCAATATATTTGAATTTGATTCATGAAACCTCAATGAAATGTTCTTTCAGTCCAAATATTCTATCGTAACTTTTTTCACAACTTTTTTATGTATTGTGATCTTGCCTTGTTGCACTCAGTGACTGTCGTTGTAGACACAAATTGTCTTCATCCTAAATTGTTACTTCTTACCTCGTATTGTATTCTAGTAGTATTTGCACGTACTGTAAACTGCACTGTATTTAAATATTGTTTTTTGCATTGCAACCCTGTACTCCCCTGTAACACCTGTAAGTCACTTTGGATAAAAGCGTCTGACAAATAAACTCATAATAATAAACTAAAAATGGTGACTTGGGGTGGAGGAGGGGGTCCTGACGAAGGTGAGATCAGCAAGGGGGAGCCCGGCCCCTCTCCCCCACACTGCGCTGTTTAGTGAGCCGATGACACAGCTGAAGAAAGGGCCTTTATCCAAACTGGTGCCACAGAGAGAGGGGCTTTCATGCAGCAGCTCTCCCGGAACCAAAAAAAAAAAAAAAAGGAAATACTCAAAATAAGCTGTGGGACTTAAATACTACATGTGTCACCCCTGGTAGCAGCTTAAAATAAGCAATGATACTGTTAGTGCATTTCTCAGTGCTTGAATTTGAATTGGCTTTTTCATGCACACCACTGAATCTGTGGGGAACACAACGTTGTGGAATTGGTAAGACGCACTGTAAATAATGTTGAGTTGCTGCTGTGTACTAGATTAACGATGCTATGTATTAAGATCATGCTCCTGTGATGTCTCCCATTTGAAGTGGGGTTGTTTTTAAAGGCTCCACGCTGGTGTATCTTGAAAGCTCGTTCTGCAGCCAGGTGCTTCACGGGTGGTTTGTGGCAGTGAGAGAGCGGCTGTGCTCCCGGTCCGTCTCCATCTTCCAGATCTCACTGTCTGCACAGGTAACTGCACAGCTAACACACCATAGGTAAATCTGCACAGGTAACACAGCATAGGTAAATCTGCACAGGTAACAGCACAGGTAACTGCACAGCTAACACAGCACAGGTAAATCTGCACAGGTAACTGCACAGCTAACACAGCACAGGTAAATCTGTACAGGTAACTGCACAGCTAACACAGCATAGGTAAATCTGCACAGGTAAGTCTGCACAGGTAACTGCACAGCTAACACAGCACAGGTAAATCTGCACAGGTAACTGCACAGCTAACACAGCATAGGTAAATCTGCACAGGTAAGTCTGCACAGGTAACTGCACAGCTAACACAGCACAGGTAAATCTGCACAGGTAACTGCACAGCATAGGTAAATCTGCACAGCTAACACAGCACAGGTAAGTCTGCACAGGTACATCTGCACAGCTAACAGCACAGGTAAATCTTCATAGGTAAGTGCACAGGTAAATCTGCATAGGTAACACAGCTCTGCAAAAAACAATCGCACAGAGCAGAAACGGCATTTACTACGTGTTTGTATTACAGCCAAGTAGTAAAAATAAGATCGGCATGCATTGTAATATTATCTCACTATATATCCTATTTAAACTGTCCCCTGGTATATACTACTGTTAACTACGGCTAATGAATATTTTACTACTTAAGAGGGCCAAAGTTGCTAAGTGTAATTGCATTGAAAAGTGAAACTGCATTTACTGATTGGGTTCTGACTGTGAGGACAGGTACAGTAGTTAACAGTGCAGCAATCTAGTGGCTTGGAAGTACTTGGCATGTATAATGCCGGGTTCGACACTGTGAAAGAAGGCTTTATACCTGGGGACGCCACACAGGCACGGCTGCAGTGGATCTCAGAGGAGCCTCGACCCTCGTCTCCAGCAGCTACCCTCTGCATGGAAGGTAAATGACCACAGGAGTTACAGTAGGTATACTCTTCACATCCTACTGAGGACCAGCCTGCACGGTTTCCTCATTGCCCTAACAAAGGAGGTACTTGTTTAATAGATCTAATTGGACAAGCAGATTCCGTAAAGAGGTTTATTTTAGGTCTAGCCTATTATGAAAGGCAGGTCCTGTCTTGTCTAATTTTCTGTAGTCCTACCTTGTTGCTTAAAATGAAATTTGTAACATCTGGATTAGTTACATAAACAGTTCCCTGAATCCTTGTGTGTGTTTCAAATACTAATGCGCTGCTGGAAAGTGCAGACTTAAAAATCCAATGTGACCTTCGTGTGGAACTCCTGTAAAAAGCTGCAGTCGATTTTCCTCAACTTGGTATTCTGTTCTTGAGAGCTTTTCAACTTGCTTTTCTAGCTCTGATTTCAACTTGCTTGGAACAACATTGGGGATAATCAAATAAGCATGTGACTTATCTTGTGAGCCGCATCTCCCAGCCTTTGCAAGCGACGAGCAGTCGCTGTGTCTCCTAGGAGTCGCAGAACTCTCCCATGATTCCAAACCGTTTTCTATTGCCCCTGGTTTACAGGAGCCAGGTAGGGCAGTGCAGCAATGCTAGTAAGCCTTCCATACCAACAAATCTAGCGAGTGCCAAATATTTTATCTGCAGTGTTGATGTTGGCAGAAATAAACGTGCGGAGATGAAGTTATGTAGCTTCTTGAATCTATGTCTTTACACGGGCAGGCTACCTGTGTGTGTGTGTGTGTGTGTGTGTGTGTGTGTGTGTGTGTGTGTGTGTGTGTGTGTGTGTGTGTGTGTGTGTGTGTGACAGCTACTCCTGGCTGATCACGAAGAAACCCAGCTTTACACCTGCACTGTGGGATTAGGAGCAGGGAAAGAATTCCGGTGTCGGCAAATCGCTCCTTTCAAACACAGTGGCTGGGATTTGTTACTGGAGACCTTTTCAGGACACGATAGGAAGTGATTGCCACTCCAGCCTTAATAAATGAGATGCCTCTCGAAACGTTTATTATCGTCATAATAACAATAACGCACCCTTTAATCGGTTCATAACGTCACCAACCTGCTGCTCTGCTATCCATTGTGAGCTTGTCTCTTTTTCTCTTGTGTGCCCAGCCCTCCCACTCGCTCCATAAACCTGCCACTTCAGAATGCCTGCCCTCCAGGCACGTCCCAACACTCTCCTGTCACTCTCGTTTTCTCAAACTGTTTGCCCCCGAGTCTAGGTATATTCAAACTCCTCAGAGCTGTTACTCATTGCGTGAGACAGCTGTTGTGACTTTTTAAACATTTTACTGGATTTTTCAAATTCAATATACGAAAGTGCAGTTACAACACTCTGCCACCTAGCTGCGCTGTGTGCTATGCAAATAAACCCCATCTTTGCTATAAATATTAACTAATTTTAGTGTGGATACTAGATCACACAGGTTGCACCAAGTCCTGAGAAACAGTAGGCATGCTTCGCCTTGTCTCTTGCACTGGTCCTGAATGACTGCTGCAGTTACAGAAGTTTCTGGCCGCAGTAAAACTCTATTAAACGGGAGCACCCACGCTACAAAAGGCCTATGTAGAATCGCAACTATTTTCGTCCAAGTTATGGCAGGCGTGGTGAGTACAGAGCTGCTCTTTTGAAATTGCTGCATTCTGCCTGCTCTTTCTCTCTTATTTACCAAAGTGGTTTTCTTTTCAGGGTTTGGGATTACAGAGTGCGAGCAGCTTGTGCCAACCATGTGCCGGCACGCTGTGTTTATGTGGCGGGTTTGCCATTGGACAGAAGAAAATAACAGCTCGCCACATGGAAAGCAGTTTTGACATTCGTCTCGTTTGTAAAACTAGTTTGTAAAACTTTTTAAAAGCTTGCAAAGTGTTCCTTTCACTGCAGCGACCTGGTCTTTAAGGAACTTGCTACAAGGCCCATAGCTGCATTGTGTTTGTGATGTGCAATACTGTACATTAAACCATGGCTGCACTGTGGAGGTTTGGTGGTCCAGTGGTTAAAGAAAGGGGGCTTGTTACCAGGAGGTTCCCAGTTCAGTCCTGGCTCAGCCACTGACTCACTGTGTGTGACCCTGAGCAAGTCACTTAACCTCCTTGTGCCCCGTCCGTAAAACCGAGGTCCTATTGGAAGTGACTCTGCAGCAGCAGTTGTGATGCACAGTTAGCCCCCAAGTCTCTGCAAATTGCTTTGGATAAAAGCCTCTGCTAAATGACTAATTAATAATAATAATAATAATAATAATAATAATAATAATAATAATAATAATAATATATCTTGTATAATAATGGTCCTGGTGCACTGCAAGTTGCTATGCATGGCCCTGTGTAATTGTGTAATGATGTGCCCTTGTGACTAAGCTGTGTGATTATCAGCTTGGGCTGCAGTGCTGGGAATGGTTGCCTTGTGATGTCGTACAACTCTGTGAATGTCGAGGCGGAGGTTGAGCCTGGTTACCCAGTGGAACTGTGGAATAGTCGTTTCTTTTTATGAATGAAAATGCTTCGAGCTGCTGGAGGAATGCAAGCTCTGTGCTGGGTTCATCTTGAATAAACAAAGCTGGATGCCAGATATTGTGCTGCAGTTACTAAAAAAAAAAAAAAAATTGCATCTGATCTATATATAGACCGGAGAAGTGGCTTAATATATGGATTTTATTAATTATACAGGGTCTTGTCTCCTGCGTGTGTATAGAGTAGCCCCATAGAACAGTTTGATCTGGGCAGGGTAGTGACGTTTCACAAGCTCATTAAGGCTACCCTATCACCCTTATCATGGGCATCAATGGAAAGCCATGATTAGTCGTAGCAAGAGGAAGGCAGTTGTGGTGCTGCATCGCCCCCTATTGACAGTGTTGGGGTTATTGCTAAACAGCACGGCGCCCCCTACAGGCAGTACTGGGAGTCGGTCCAGGCCGTCCCTCAACACCCCCACACCCGGGTACTTTATTTTTGGCCCAAAAGAGAATATTTTCTAAACTGGTCCAGCACCCCGGCGAGCCGCCTTCCAGGCGTGTCGTGTCGGGGGCAGTCTTCGCTGTTCTGACTTCTTGTGGGATGGCAATTACAAGTGATGGATTGTGTGATTTGGATGCAGTGTTCACGGCTGGTGCAACATTTGGCAGCGCGTTCATTCTCCATGCCATTCCAACCCTCCAGTCCACACCGGCACCTGTACCTACCAATCTGTGAGTGCTTCTGTAACATAGCCACCTGCCTGCTAGACGGGACCCCAAATATATACAGATAGAGGAATCTGCATTCCACTGGAGATGCACTGAACAGGCACTGTGAGACACTAGCCCAACATTACGAGATCGCCCCGATTTCCAGCACAGCTGAAATGACCTGGTGTCCTCCTCTTTAAGAAGAAGCAGCGACTCAAACCCGTTCTGTACCGGTGGCCACTTCAAGAACCTCACCCCTCGCAAGAGGCAACACCAGTTTACTGTCCGAGAGAGTCAGGAATTGTGGCAGCCTGCTCGGGGCTTGACAGCCCGTTGTGAATGCCCCAAACCTGCTCCTCAGAGTTGGGATGAGAAGGAAGCAGTGAAGTAAAGCCGTCCAGTCTCCAGCTTCTCTGCTATCAGCGCTGAGGCCTGGAATCTCCTCCAGCTCTCATTTATATAGACAGCAGGCCACACTCTCTGCCTCTCAGCGACGGGAGGGGATGACGGACAGGTTCTGGCTCCGCCTACCTTCCACTTTCTACTCCTCCCCCTCTATCCCCTGTGAGCCAATCAGGAGGGCTGGTTTTCTAGGTTATGTTGAAACTGTTAAATTGATCTTAAAATTTGCAACTTTTTTTTTTTTTTTTAAGAAGGTTGACTGTTCATTTTTTTAGAAGCAGAGGATTTCTTAAAGAGAATGCTGTGTGTAAAGTATGTATGAGTTTGAACTAGATTGCTTAGCTTAGTTGAGTAAATTGTACCACAGGGCCAAACTCTAGATGCAAATATTTACCCCACTGAAAGCAACTGCACTGTTATAATGCCAGACCCCACCTGTGCAATAAAATCTCAGACTACTTAAACTACTTCAATCAATTTTTATATCACGCTACACTCATTAAGGCTGTGGATTGAACTGGGTGGGAAATTCAGCCTTGGTCATTTTACTGTTATACTCCTAAAGTTTGGAAACCAGTCTGTAAGCAAAGCTAATAGCTAGAAAACCAAGAGACATCTATTGAAGGGCTTTTATCAATTTAGAAAATGTGTTTGAATGTGTTCTGATTGACACAACAGTATATGGACTAGATCGGTTCTGTTCCTGTATAGGGATAGCTTGTACAGGTTTCGGGTCTGGCAGTAATTACAAGGTATTTTAATCGTTGATTGCGTACTGTATTTTACAAGGCGTTTATTTATAGAGAAGGTAACTCTACCGCACTAAATTCACTTTAATAATCCGCCGTGTGATCTGTATCAAAGAGTAAAACTTTAACAAATACATTTTAGGAATCAGAAACTTGAATAATGAATTGCTCAGCGTTACAATACCGTTACTTTGTCATTAACCCAACTGAAATAAAAACATTTTAAAAAAACGAATTTATTAACAACCTGTTTTTTTCGGGGGGGGGGCATTTTCTAAAAAAGTTTCACAAATGATAAGCAATTATATTTTCACTCTCAAGGGTGAGCTGAAAAGTTTCTAAAAATGAAAAGTTTACAGACGCGTAAAACGAGTTAACCTGTGAATTGCCTATGGTTCTGAAAAAGGCTGTACATCCATTTCTATTACAGAGGTACGGGGTCCTGGGTCCCACACTCCCTCACAGCACTTAGAGCCCAAGTTAACAGAACTAACAAAGCAAACAACTTTTTATATGTGCATAGATCGATTTCTATGTGATTGGTTGCATTTCTTTTAAAAACCAAAAACCAAACCGCTTCTCTCTTTTTCTCACCAACAGTACTGCTCACCAATTATTATTTTTTTCTCTCCAGGAAATTCAAAAGCAAGAAAAATCTAAGATACCGGTACCCATCAAATCCAACAAACACATCTGACCAGACCGAACGAGAGATATTTTGAAGTAATATTATAAATATTAGCGAGTGTCTCTCAGGCAGGGTAATTGTCGTTAATTCTCCAACGTGCAATCCCACGAACATTTTTTTTTTAAACAGAAACATTACAAACAGCTCTCTCTTTACAAACATCTATAGTATTAAATCATTTATTATTATTATTATTATTATTATTTTGGGAACGTATATTCAATAAATTCTAAACTAAACATTACAAAAAAAAATATACAGTTTGAAACGATTTTTCAGCGCTGTGTGTTAAAATCATTTATTGTATAAAAATAAAATAAAAAAAACAAAGAAGATTTTAAAATACAGTTGAATCTGATGCACGAGTTTCCCCTGCTAAGTGGATTCTCCACCTTTGCAGCCGCAGACCCGATCCCAGAACGGAGCATCGCATTTGGAATGAACCGCAGCCATTTACCAAAGACGCACACAAGTTCTTATTGAGAAAAAACTAAAACAGAATAAAAAAAAGTTCTGAATCTCTGAAATGTATTCCTGTAAAAGAACAAGAACTTTTGAACGAAGTTCTGGGCAAGTTTGCAGAGACGGGCAGAGAGAGTGAAGGGGGGGCGCATCTTTTTTTTTGGGGGGGGGGGTACCCCCTCTGCGCTAGCTCTGGATCGGAGAAGGAGGGGTCTGATATAATGGGGAGAAAAGGGAGGGAGGTAAAGGCTCGGATTTCAGCTCGACTGGGGGGTAGGGGCTGGCTTCTATTCGGAGATATACGAAGACCATTGAAGGAGAGCAGACATAAAACCGAGGTGCCTGGGCGAGAGCGGACAGTACTGAGTTTCTGCTGGGGCCTGGTGCTGGATTCTCCTGTCGTCTTCTTGCGATTGACTGTATGAAGGCTCGGTAGTGACTGGGGGAAAAAAACACACGCTTCTTTCGTCCTTTCTTCATTTCTTCCTCAAAGGCCCTGCGTGTCTAATATTTAGACATGTTCAGCTTTGTGGATTCAAGGACTGTTCTGCTTCTTACAGCGACTCAGCTCTGTCTATTAGCAGTTGTCAAATGTCAGGACGCGGAAGTCCGTAAGTTGCATCTTATTTTAACTTTTTAACCGCAAAAAAAAAAAAAAAAGTTTGGGGTTCCTTTTTTCTACTTTTTTTTTATGTAAATCTATCTTGCGGAAAACCTGGCAAACGGAGAAAAATAACCTTGGAGCCTGCTGCTGAGAAATGATGTGGTTCTCACGCGTTTGTACAATTACTTTTCATGCACTTATTCCGCCAATTCTGTGTGCCAGAAATGCACTTGATAAAAGTTTCAGTGGTTAATGCATAGCTTGTTTTTTTAAGTTTACTTGCATTAGAAGTATGTATGTATTTGTTTAGTTTGTTTTACAGAGTTTGCCGAAGTAGAAAAAAAACTAACTATTATATTAAAAAAGGAACACCTGTAACGATGGGGTTGTCTTATAAAATAATTGAAAATGATTTAGTTATCTACTGATGGGGGAACAACACAATCTGTAGAAAATAATCGCTACGCACCGGGGGGTCTGAAGGTATAAGTTTTTGGGTTTAACCGCAGCAGTTTGAGTGATATCGCTTTCCTGTCTATTAGAAACTTCTGGAATGTTTGCTCTACGTTTGATAACAGTGCAAATGAACAGCTTTAAATAAGTTGCCACGGTTTACTAGCGTGCGGGAATACCCCAGTCTCTGCTCTGGGGCAGTTTCCAAGCGTCGCAAAGTACAATAAGTAGTTGCTAAGACGGCTCGGAGTGTTGGAAAGGAATGCGGGTATTAGAATCAGCGCGCTCCGGTGTAGGCAGGATTCCGAGCTTATTAAAGTTCCATAGGCACTTTTTTTGATTTTGGTTCGCGGCGGATGCTGTATAGCTGGAGCAGGGTTGCTAGCTGAGCGATAGACCAGCCTTCCCTGTAAACCCTTTGAATTCCTGTGCAGAGATTGATAGATGGGGAGGGGTAGGAGGTTGGAGTGCACGTTTGGAGACCACCTGCGGGTTTTTACTATACATTCCGAAAGCGTTTGGACAGGCTCGCACTGCACACAGCCCTCTTAAAAATAGACTTCAGACTAAAAAGCTATCCGGGCTGAAGGCCCTTTATGTGAGCGTTAAGTGTTCAAGTGCAGAAGGGCAGATCGGGTCTTGTTCTGGAGTCGAGCATCGCCCACAACAGCGTGCCGGCTGTGCGAGGATGTGTGGATAGGGATAAGTGGGCATAGCAGTATAAATGTTTTGTCATGTAAACATTATAAGCATGTGTTTGCACCGCTGCTCAGTGTGAGGGCACTGTTCCAGTTGTTTGATTTAATTAATTGATTAATTCATTGCTGAGAAGGAGCTGCTTGTGGTGGAGTCAGTCCAGCATTAATATTCCATATGCTTTTTTTTTTTTTTTTTTACTGTTTCCATCTGTTTTCTAGATTGAGAGAGAGAGGGGGAGAGAGAGAAATGTGAGCCTTTTTTTTCTTTGGTTTTTTCCCCCTTGCAAATCCTTATACCGGTACGTCTAGACCTCGGGGTCGGTGTCATCATTTGGCTTGTCTTTTAGAGTAGAATAACGCCTGTAAGCTTAGGATTCCCCCTTTGCAGCGGCCCCGAGTCATAAGAATAAGCTTTTCTTCCTGAAAACTGCTGAAAGATATGTGCAGACGTGCAGCGCTTCAGAATCCTCGAGAGCTCAGCTGGTCGCGGTCACGTGACCCCAGGGTGCCAGGCTCAAAGGGCAACACGTCTTGATTGATAGATTGACAGGTGTGGGTGGCTCTTGGATCAGGTATATTAATAGTGATGGGTTGGTTCGTTTGAAATGTGTTTTTTTTTTTCTGCATTGTCAATTTCTGTTTTTTTGTGGATTAATTCTTGTTCCACAGCTAAAATTTGAACACTGTCTCCTCCAATGAATACACGTAAGATTAGAAAAATGTCGCTTTAATACATTCTGTATGGACACGATATATATATATATATATATATATATATATATATATATATATATATATATATATATATATATATAAACACGAGTAGAATCATGAAATACCCGTGAGTTATATGAAATAATAAATGCAGTATAAATGTAATATATTCATAAGTCCGCGTTCCACGTGTGCCACGTGACGTGCAGAACGCACATTTCTCAGTAATACAGCTCCCAGTCAAAGCTGCGCATTCTCCATTGTTCGGCGCCTCTTGGCTGGCAGCCTTGGGAGCGATGCTTTCCAGATGAGGTACACCGCGCCCCCTGTTTGTTTAAGCAGGTACCTGTGAATCGCGGCCTCAGCCCTGCTGTGAAAGAGCCCATTCATAAACCCGGAGGTCCGCTGGGTTATCCGAGGGTGACCCGGCCGCTAAGGTAAACAGCGGGACGGCAGGCTCCTGTTCTGTAGAATCAATACCAGTCCTGTAAGAGCTCAGACGTTCTCCAGGCAGGAGAAGTTAAATATCCTTCATGCGATTTACATTTCGTCGAGCTTTTTATATATTTAAATACTACCCTCCCATTCTTATTGGCAAGACTTCTGTCATGCACTTAAATTGCCCTTTCTTGATTTAGTTCCAGATTCAAGTCGAATAACCCCAACAGTTCTAGTACTTTTATTTTAAATGTCAATACTATTGCTATAAAGCTATATAGCATTCACGCCTGTAAAATGCTATAGTTCCTTCGTTTAATAATCCGCAGCGTCTCCTGTTTTGTAGTCTGGTTGCACGCGTTGTGTGTATATTTATACTCACTTTGTATATATAATTATAGTAAAAGGACAGTACAGCTTCTGTTAGACCCAGACTGATCGTCCTTTGATGTGAATGAAAGGCTTGATAGTAAGTAAACGAGTGCCGCCGTAGCCTCTAACACGGCTCTCTGTGATAATAAAAACAAAAAATTAAAAAACAAAAAACACAAGCACCACAGACGAGACAGCTGGCATCTTCAAAGTAGCGTCTGCAGCTTCCTGATCCCGCTATCGGTGCAATGGGGGAAAACCAACACGATACTAATACGGGGTAATACTGCCTCCTCTTGGCAGGCTTTAAAATTGCATCCTATCAAAAGTCCAGGCAAACGCTTTTTCTTACTTAGTTTATTGCAATTTTTTTTGGAGGGGGGTACTTTATTGCATTTATTGTTTTGTTTCAGGATTTTTTTTCCTATTTACAAAAACAGGAGACAGGGATGGGGGAACGTGGGATGAATCATATAGCAGAAAGATGATGCTAACGCCATGACCTCTCTTTTTCATCCCCTCAAACCCGTGCGTGCTTGTCGCGCCTCGCCAGCTGGCAGCTGCACGCAGGACGGCCAGAGCTATAGCGATAAGGATGTGTGGAAGCCCGAGCCGTGTCGAATCTGTGTGTGTGACACCGGGACCATCCTCTGCGACGAGATCATCTGCGAGGACATTAAAGACTGCCCTAACCCCGAAATACCTTTCGGAGAATGCTGCCCCATCTGCCCCGCCGGCGAGACCTCCCCCGGTGGTCGTAATTTATTTATTTTCTTTGCATAAATAAATTACTGTTGTTTTCTGTTGTATAAATAAAAACCCGTGGATGACCGGACTCCAAACTCACGAGTCCTGACAATCCACGGCGTTGTATACAAACAAAGAAACCAAAAAGACACTTCTAACTTCACTTTATACACGCATAGGTTTATTATTATTATTATTATTATTATTATTATTATTATTATTATTATTATAGTCTTGGATTCAGAATAGTACAGTTCTCAGTTGGCCTTGGATATAATTATTTATTTATTTAGCAGACGCCTTTATCCAAGGCGACTTCCAGGTATTTCAGGGCAGTACAGGGTTACAATGCAAGCTTCATATTTTAAATACAGTGTGTTGGCAGAATCACATAGGACTGTGCGCATGTGGGATCTATTATGGAAACGCCTGGGTTTAAGACGTGGGCCAGTTTCTTCCCATAGCGATGTCTGGTGCTTTAGACAGAATACCTCGGGCCTGATTTAAGAGAGGAAAATACAAAGAAATGAAACACATGTTGGGCTCGAGGGACATTTCTGCGCATGCATATTTCCACGTGCCCAATAAGAGAAAGCGGCTCCGGTATCCGTGCATTGGCACGGGCCCCCAGTATTGATGGCATGGCCCGGGTAATTCGTGCTTTAAGCCATTCCTTTGCAGAATTGTTCATTATTCTGCGCTGAAAGAATGCGGACGAATTCAAAAGGTTCCAGAGACTTCCCCTTTTTTATTAGTTTTACTTTCAACGATGTATAAAGGAGCTCACAGTGAACTCTAGAATTAGAAGTGGTCTTTTTAAACCCTTTCCGACACCAGTATTATTATTATTATTATTATTATTATTATTATAAAGAATGCCTTGACATTATGACCGTCAGTCCCTTTATATAAACGGTCTATAGAATATTCCCTATAAATCTAAATGAACTTGGACGGTCTTTGCGAGCCTGCAGAAACCGTCCCAAGCATTCCTGTAGCTTTTTTTTTTTTAATCAACAGGCTCAAACTGGTGTAAGGAACGGATGAACTGAAAGCATTCATTGAAGTGTACACTCTCATTGCGATTTACTGTTTACTGCACGCACGCTAGCTTATGCTTTCAACTTGCTTTATAAAATGCATTATTACTAAGATATGTATTGTATTTTGCATATTCTCCTCACACATGCTAGCAATTCTGTTACCTGCTTCAATAACAACCCCTTTCTGTCTTATTCAGACAGTGGCTGGCGCTAAATAAATAAATAAAGCAACTTAGGTCTTTCATTATTATTATTATTATTATTATTATTATTATTATTATTATTAGACTCTATTTGTTTATTAAGCCTCATAGCCTGCTTTGCACAGCCGCTGCTAGCCGCACGTGCACCCCATCAAAGATAACGCATCTCCATGGCTACCGCGGTGCTCGCTCTTCAGGGTAGATGGGTCCCCCGCCTCTAATTTAGTTAGTTTGTATTGAGGCTCCGGTCACTCCTTCCCTCTCTTCACTCCTCGATTAGGTTGTTCCTGTCCCGTCTCTTGGTAGTCGACGTGTTAACGGGTGATTTGTGTCTTTACTCTGTTTAAAAAGAAAAAGGCGAGCGTTATTAACTTGTCTGTGTTTGTTTTGTTTTTCTTTCAGAGCAACCTGGTCGTAAGGTGAGATGATTTGAACGGTTTTTCGTTTGCTTTTAAATCTTCTAAGTGTTTATATTACAATAAGGAAACATACAACAACAAGATTATTATTATTATTATTATTACATTTTAATCCATTTTCTGATGTAGTAGTAGTAGTAGTAGTATTTGGTATTATAAATAAATCAAGGAAATTAGTTCAAACTGAAACCTTTGTTTGTTTTTCTGCTGCAGGGACAGAAGGGTGAACCAGGAGATATAACCGATGTAAGTGTGTTTTTCAATCTGGAACAATTCATAAATACACCAGTTTAAAAAACAGACCAAGAATCAACAATGCAGCTGTTAGAACTCCTATCCCCCAATGAGCTCATTTGCAAATGCAGGATCCCTAGCAGTGCGCACCTTTCTATATTTTGTCTACACTAACTGTAATAACCATCACTGTAGACACCGGATATATTTCTAAGACCTGGCTGAAGCTCTAGATGGAGCCCCACCGCCTCTCTTTACTGTGTGAGAGACCCGCTCCTCCTTTCTCATTAGCTCTCTGTTTATTTGGCTCTGCAGGTTGTGGGACCAAGAGGACCGGGAGGCCCAATGGTACGAGTATTTTCAATCATTTCGGCCTTTTTTTATACATTTTTGTTCCAGCTTTTCCAGCCTCGAGGCTGAACCCCAGCGCCTGACGCTTTTCTCGTTATTTTCTTTACAGGGACCTCCAGGAGAACAAGGACCAAGAGGCGAGAGAGGAGACAAAGGTGACAAAGTGAGTATTAAAAACCATCGAAGCTGTCAAAAAAAAAAAAAAATTAAACTGGGATTCTAATGACCGGCAATCTACCCGACCGCTGCATCCCTGTAATAAAAACAGTGGATTCACAGTAGAGGATAAACCAGGCTCTCTGCAAGCCTTATAATAGGCAGCAGTGAGCAAGGTACCAATGACCCTCCGAAACATGAGAGCATGAGAACTCATCACACCCAAACTGTTCTTTAGTTATTTCCTGTGTGACTGATTTGCATTGACTGTCGCTGCTGCTTTCCTAACCCCTCTCCCTCTCCTCCTCCTCCTCCTCTCCAGGGCGGGCCCGGCCCTCGTGGCAGAGATGGTGAACCCGGCACCCCTGGGAACCCCGGACCCCCTGGACCACCCGGACCCAACGGTCCCCCTGGCCTTGGCGGAGTAAGTACTGACCCACACCCAGCAGAGAGCCTCCGCAGGCAGTGTGACTGCCTGGAGCGAGGCTGGCGAGGACAGGAGAGCCCCATGAGCTGCAGCGCTCCAGTCCACAGACATGCTGTAGGAAACAGAGGTTCCTCCTCCCCTGCTCTTCTGCTGTTATTAGTGAGACACCGCAGACTGGGGTTCATACCTAAACCGGACTGGTGCTTAAAGATCTCGAAAATATTAAAATGCGTGCTTGTAGCCACCTGGTGGTAATATATTTAAATTGCACTATTACATTATTAGCAGCTGTTATTTTTTTTAATATAATGTGCAAACTCATACCCAAGTGCCAAATAGGACATTGTAGGACTGTCAATAGTTTGGCAATAGCACCCACTGTCTTCCTGTCCCATGACGGCTAGCATTGTAAACAGCAACGGTTGCTGTGGAGACGTCCTCTGAACCTAACGTTGACATTTTCCTCCCCTTCTCTCCTGCAGAACTTTGCTGCTCAGATGGCAGGAGGTTTTGATGAGAAAGCTGGTGGTGCTCAAATGGGCGTGATGCAAGGACCAATGGTAAGATCATCCCTATTACAGACTGCTGCCCTCTACAGGAAGGGAGGGGAGTCTCTCCATTTTTAAAGTGGCCAGCTGGATGCCCAAAGCCTTGCGTCTGAGTTTGTTAAGGCAGGAGAGTTTCATGCGAGGCCAACAGCGCATCCCAGGATACTGACAGCCCCTTCTGCACAGTGAAGCTCATTGAAGCTTGTTTGTGTTCAAACATATTTAATATTTGGACTCAGTGTTGCTCTCAGTAAACACCGAATGAGCCACACAAAGTAGCGGTTTACTCCCGTTAACCCTCATGTGTTAGTCTTGAAAAGAGGCCAGTGGGCCCTGTTCCAGCAGCAGCTTTCAGTGCTGAGAATGCCTTTGTCCAAACCAGGCTTGGCAGCCACTAAATGGTAAGGGCTGATGACTTAACCTATATCTGCCTGCCACTCCTCGGCCGTATTGGGTTTGCAGTTCAGCGATCTGTGGAGAAAGAGGCTTCCCAGTCAGCCATGCCCAGCATTGCATTGCAGCCAGTTTCTTTTAAGAGAGCACCAGAAAAAAACAAAACAATACACACTTTGCAGACAGATCCGCAAGGTGTGTCTCATAAAGATTTTAATGCAGTGAATTTATGTTGCCCGTATCCTTGCTTCCTTGGCTAATGCACGCTTGTTTGGACAGACCCTCTGGATTGTAGGATACAGGTTCTGCTCAAGGAGTCGGTGAAGCACAGTATTGCTCTTTGTCTCTAACCTGGATTCTTGTTTTGTTTTTTTAGGGCCCCATGGGTCCCCGAGGGCCACCCGGCCCCACTGGCGCTCCTGTAAGTACCTCCATTCTTTACAGAACAAAAAGCCACACATCTTTGTATTCAGAGGACACTTCTAAGGAGTGTGCTAAAAAAGCAATGGAAGTAAAATGCTGAATTATTTGTATAAGAAACAGCGGCGATTGTGTTGTATTTCAAACACATGCAGCCTAAACAAAGCTTACATACCACTTTGAGATCATCCAGACCCAACGTGTTATTATGACCCTTTGATCTTGTGTGTGGTTTTAGACAGTCCCTGGCAGTTTTTAGTTTCAGAATAGTTATTGGAGGGACGTGTCATTGCAGCGTTCCACACTGAAATAGGGGCTTGTTTGACTTGATAAAAAGCCTTTGCTGATAATCTTCTAAAGAAGCCTGGGTAGGTCACACACGTGCACACTGCTTCATTAAACTGGCACAGCCCAGGTTGTTTGACCGCTGGAGCGCCCAGCTTGCTGGCCTCTCCCTGTGCCTGGGGAGCGGACGAGTGTAACGGTTTGTCTCCTGTCTGTGGATTTCAGGGCCCACAAGGTTTCCAAGGCAACCCCGGAGAGCCTGGTGAACCCGGAGCTGCTGTGAGTATCAAAGCCACGACTCTGAGCCGCTGAAATAAAGACGAAATGACAAGCGCTCTAGTGAAGCGAGCCAGTGCAATCGTGTCATGTGCAAATCAATTAGGAATTGGCAGGGAAAGGAATGGCCGTATTAAAATACCAGTTTAACAGCTGGAGGTGGCACAGGATTAATGTACCTGTAAATCCCTATTGCAGTGTTAATCTCACCAGACACTGCCAAGTTAAATGAACAGTTACACAACATGCAATATTTATTATGACTGTGCTTTATGTAAGTGCAACATTTACTAATACTGCATCAGAATAACTAGCGAACAAACTGCATACATTTAAAACGGCTAATATGAAGAGCCGTACAGTAACCCAGATGCAATGTTCTGCAGCTTATGAATTCTACACTGGAATCCCAGTGCAGAGTGATATAGTGTTCCCGACAGTGACTGCCCCCTGCTGGCAATGCCCTCTTACAACAACTTTTGTTTTTCTTTAGGGCCCCCTTGGTCCCCGTGGCCCCCCTGGACCTTCTGGCAAACCTGGTGAAGATGTGAGTACCTTCCTTGGCATGATTATGATCAACATTGTCATGCAGCTTGTTTCTGCAAAGAGCCCTGCGATCTGAACCTGCAGTTCTACCATTCGGCCACCAGGTGGCACATTTGCTATGAAGTCGTCAGAGAAACCGCACTTGCTGCATTTGTCCACCAAGTGGTGCTATGCTCTAAATTTTTTCAAACCGATTACAATTAAAGTGATTAATTACAATGGGCAGGAGATACGATTCTGGGTTATATTTTCCATGCTCCTCCCTAGTAAAATGTTTGGAATATAATCTTCCAGTACTAGCCAGGACTGCATAAAGTGTTTCAGTGTCTAACATGTGAGTTTTCTCTCTGTCTCATTCAGGGTGAAGCTGGCAAGCCTGGTAAATCTGGAGAGCGTGGCTCACCTGGCCCCCAGGTAACGATCTCAACAGTTCAACCATTCCTGATGACTCTTCTTTTTATACATTCATTATTATTATTATTATTATTATTATTATTATTATTATTATTATTATTATTATTGATGCTGAAACTCACCCTCTACCTTCTTTCTCTTTCCTCCCCCAGGGTGCACGTGGTTTCCCAGGAACCCCTGGACTCCCCGGGATCAAAGGTCACAGAGTGAGTGTTTCCGGATGGCCGTTTTGGATGTGTTATTGCATTGCTCAGCGTTTGCAGATCTGTGCACTCCAGCCAAGGCAAACCTCTTGCTAACCCTCTCTCTATGTGTCTCTCTCTCTCCTCTGCAGGGTTACCCAGGTCTAGACGGGACGAAGGGAGAGGCTGGAGCTGCAGGCTCAAAGGTAGGAAGAGCACAGTCGTTTATGTCCATTAGTGATCATCTTTTTTCTTTTCTCCATTATGCATGAGTCCTTCCTTGCCCTGTCTCTCACACTCTCTCTCCCTCTCCCATCCTGCAGGGTGAAGCTGGTTCTCCTGGTGAGAATGGAGCTCCCGGTCCCATGGTGAGTAAAAAGATCATTTCAGTACCAGTCCTGCCAGGTCTGGCTTCAGAAAGTCGGGTCTCCTGCTTCATGAATCTGCCTCTCATTGGGAGCCAATAGGAATCGGCACAAACCAATATGAAGACTTACCGGAGTGGAATACTGCCGCCCAGTGCAGTGCATTGGTATTGCAGCGTTGATAAATCGATGGTTTTTCATTTAGAACTTGGACCGCTGTCTAGTGGTCTTTTAGAAGAAGACAGTATTCAAATCCAACAGATCTGTAGTAACGTGTGTTTCTCTCTCCTCTTCTTTCAGGGTCCACGCGGTCTCCCCGGCGAGAGAGGGCGTAATGGACCTTCTGGTGCTGCTGTGAGTGTCTCCCTGTCCCATTCTCCACTCCTCCACTCCCCACTCCTCCACTCCCCTCTCCCCTCCTCATACTCCCCTCCCCATACTCCCCTCTCCCTCCCCATTCTCCACTCCTCCACTCCCTCTCCCTCCCCCTCCTCCACTCCCTCTCCCTCCTCATACTCCCCTCCCCATTCTCCACTCCTCCACTCCCCTCTCCCCTCCCCATTCTCCACTCCTCCACTCCCCTCTCCCCTCCCCATTCTCCACTTCTCCACCCCTCCCCATTCTCCACTCCTCCCCATCCCTCTCCCATCATCAACGTCTCCCCACTCCTCTCCCCATTCTCCCCTCCCCATCCTCGAGTAACCTGGCACAGCCGATCCGATCAGAACAGACTCTCCCACCCCCCCAGACAGACAGATAGATTTCCCCACTCCTCAGAGAGATGAGACCGGGGCAGCGTCAAGGCTTCTGTTTTTAAACACTAGTGATGCAGAAACTAAAAACATTCCCTAGATCTGTCAGTGGCTGAGCTGAACTGCGATTCAGCCCAGGGATCTCTTGGGACCCAGTCACTCTGTACTAACCACTGAGCCACACGACAGTCTGTGGCAAATGCAGGTTACACATACAGGCAAATACAGGTTACACATACAGGCAAATACAGGTTACACATACAGGCAAATACAGGTTACACATTCACAAAGCTGCCAGTCATCTACACAGCCCTGTAGTTAAAAAGGGCTTTTCATTTGGCTGTGTGTCTGCATTAAATTGGATGCAAGCTAAGCCCTTGTAAATCCCATATTAGTTTCTCCAGAAAGCAAAACAGCATTATATCAGAATCCCAGCAGCCAGTGTGCAGGGATGCAGCAGAAACCAGGAAGGAAGCAGCTGTGCTGAACGCAAGGAGTTCTGGTTGTTGTAGTTTTTAGTTTACTTCCTGGCCCAGTGTAGACTACAGTTCTGCATCACGCAACATTCAGCGTTGATAACTTGCAACCTAATTTAACTGTGTGTCTCTGCCTCCCCCTACAGGGTGCTCGTGGTAACGACGGTCTGCCTGGTCCCGCTGGTCCTCCCGTAAGTATAAAAATAACGAAATTAAAACCATGAATGCATTACCAGCCATCGATAAATACAACATGTGCAGATTACTATCCCAAAGTATTCAGTCCTTACCGAAGGACTGCAAATCTTAGAGAATCACATTAAACCTTGCATTGTTCAAGTTCGGCGTTCGCTGTTGTATTGCGACATTGAATGCAGCGTGCCGGTACAGTTAGTGCTCTTAGCTGTAGATAGATACATTTTACTGCAGTGTGTTTCAGCTTTTATTGTGTGTCTTATACAATAAGTATTAGCTATGTCAACACTGCAAACCTGTATACAGGTCTAGCAAAGATAACTCCTTTGAAAACGTAAGTTCCTTAGCTGATGTATGAAAGAATGCCACAGTGAATGTTCGGAGTGGGAGCCCCTGCCTCATTTCTCTCTCTCTCTCTCTCTCTCTCAGGGCCCCGTGGGTCCCGCTGGTGCTCCTGGCTTCCCTGGATCTCCAGGTTCTAAGGTATGTGTCTGGTCAGGCAGAGCCAGCCTGCCAGCCTGCAGCGCCGCAGAGAGGGAGCGGGCAGAGCCAATGAAATCCCCCTGAGAGCTTTCACTGTCTAGCCACAGCGATCCAGGGGAGGGACAGGAAGGGAAGCACATATTCAAAGGGGCACATGCTGAGAAGGAATGGCTGATTCTGAGAGAGATAAGCCTTCGCTGTTGTAGGATAACTAGCCAGAGGCTGCGTTTTCTTGTTGCGGAGCTGCATTCTTTCGGCCGATCTTGGTGGTTGTTTTTCAGAGTTTTCAGAGCGGTAGTGAAGGGAGGGGTGGGGTTGAGAAGAAAGATGCAGTGTGAAAGTGTGTTAGGAGCTGTTGAGTTGACGTGAGTGAGGAAAGGTTTTTCTTGGTGAAAGGGGTAAAGATGAAGATAAGTGTACAGCTACGGCCAAATGTTTATCACCCTCTGGAATGAACTAATTTTTGCTTCATAAATAAATAATGTTACGTTAACATTCCAGAAAATGACTCACGGCTTTGTACTTCCCCATGTACTTAATGAAAAACTGAGAAAGATCAAATGTGACATTTTGAAATCTAACATGAAATAATGCACTACGATTATGACTTCCGCTAGACTTCTTTTTGCGATATCATTTTGTAGTTTCTTGGACTACATGATATTTAATAAAATATAAAAGTTTTGTTTATATATATATATATATATATATATATATATATATATATATATATATATATATATATTTTATTTTTTTTTTTTTAATGATGTCTCAGTCCTAAAATTGTAGGTGATACTAAACGCTTGGCGGTCGCTGTAGCTCTAAAGTTCAGTTCTCTATTCTGAAAAAAGCCCTGTCAGGTGTGTATGTGTGAGTTTAATACTAATTGGTTGTGATGTTTGGCTCCAGGAATCTTTTAATTAAGAGCTTGTTAAGTTTACAGGGAATCTCAGGTCAGGGGTGGGAGGGGAAGGGATTAGCCGGCTGTTTCTCTCTCTCCGAATTCCACAAGTTTTCAGCTGGAAAACTTAGAGACCAATTCAGCCTCTCTGCTTGTTTCTCCATCAGGGGTTGAGTTCCAGCCATTACCATGGTGACCAGACAGCCCAGAGGTCTAACTTGGCCATAGCGAAAGAAAAAAAAAAAAAAAACACAATAAAATGAAACAGGGCAAGAGCTTTTTGTAAGAGCGAGCGGGGAGTCATCGAGGGGACAAAAGAGCTACCATGTGACTTCTTTGGTTCCGGATAATCAGTAATAGCTAACCCCCTTGTTCCTCCTGAATGTACTTATTCAGGTTGCTCCCCCTCCTCCCCCTTCACGTCTTCCACCAATGAGAAGCAGTGACAGAGCAGCCAATCCGTACGAAGCTCAGAGGAATGAAAGGGGCGGACAGCGGGCGCTATTGGCCGAGCCAGTTGGTTCAAGTGTTTCATTGGTGGCTCAAATTAAAAGGAAATTGCCAGCTAACCACTTGGCCCCATAGTTCTCCACCTGCGAAAAACCTTTCTTGGTCATGTGATCTCGGTGATGTCACACACACACAAACAAACTACAATCCTGCAAAGGAATTCCATTCACGTACTTTTATAGGCAGTCTGCCCCAAGTTGAGGCTATGACCTTTCCTGTGAGCTCTGATTGGCTGGCCATGTTATGACTTCAGAGTGGGCGTGGCCTACAGAATCATAATATTTAGATGAGTTGCTGAGTGTATTGGCGCCGATCCCTTATTGCAGGTCTGGGGCCAATTATACACTTGGCTGAAAGTACTGCACTTTTGGGACAGCCCCTTCCTAACCACATGCCCAGCCTCTCACATGTATAAATGTCTGAGGAAATATGTATGGCTGTTAATCAGAATTGAATTGGTTTCCATGGCATAAAACAGTTGTTACTGAATAAGTCCAGTTAATTAATTGGCTTAAAAATACAATGAGAAATGAAAATATTTCAAGAGGTGCCTAATTTAACCAGATGACGTTATGAATGTAGGCTTGACTGTTCTACTTAATTTAACAACAAATGATTTACTATTATACTTAATTGAACAAGCAGAGACACTAGCCAGGCACTGGAGGCGATCTCGAACAACAGTAGCTCCTAATCCCTTTCTCTCGGGACCGCTGACAGCGCCTCATCACCAGCGAACACCACAGTGTGTGATCCGAGCCTGCGTGCTCCTGCTTCTGTGCCTGGATGAATGAAGTGAGGACTAACCCCCTGCGTGTGTCTCTCTCTCTCTCTCTGTCTCGCCCCCTGCAGGGTGAAGCTGGTCCCACAGGTGCACGTGGTCCCGAGGGAGCTCAGGGCCCAAGAGGCGAGTCTGGTACCCCCGGCTCTCCGGGCCCCTCCGGCGCTTCTGTGAGTCTCTTAAAGGACAAGATATCTACATCTTCATCGCTGTGACGTTCCGGCTATTCCTCTGACTCTGTGTGTCTCTCTTCCCTCTTTAGGGTAACCCCGGTACTGATGGGATCCCCGGAGCTAAAGGTTCAGCTGTAAGTATTATTAATGAGTCATTTAGCGACTTACAGAGACCAGTGGGTGAACTGTGCATCAACAACTGCTGCTGCAGAGTCACTTGCAATAGGACCTAATAGAATGCAATATGAAATAGCAACAATTTAGGGTTACAGCAAGTTCTGTCTACAGTGACACAGCAGTGCAATAATGCATTAGCTGAGGATCCAGTAACATGGTGATGAGGTTCAGGCAAGGCCAGTGCAGAGTAGAAAGGGGTAGATCAAGAAGCGTTTGTTTAAAATTGTGGGGGAAAAAAAGGTAGCTGTAATTTTAGCTGTAATCAAAGGTAGCTGTAATTTTAAATCACAATGGCTTTGGAAGAAAGTAATGAAAAAGGTCCCAGGCAGTGCAACACAAAGGAATTTAAGAAATCCAATCCGCCATAAGCGATTGCATTCGCTCGGGGAATCTGAGTAAGTGGCTCCCTGACTCTTAAACAGGTGAGCAGCAGCTGCCTGGGCTGGATGCGTCCAGGCAAGTCATACCTTCCAGGAAATTAGCAACCGTAGGCAAAGGCTGTATCAGCAGTGGCGTGTGCTGCCACCTTCAGGCCAGGACTGGAACTGTGACATGCAGAGATTGTGACTGGTGAATTACTGTGTCTCTGCTTCCCTCTATAGGGTGCTCCTGGTATTGCTGGTGCTCCCGGCTTCCCCGGACCACGTGGACCCCCTGGACCTCAGGGTGCAACTGGGCCTCTCGGGCCAAAAGGTCAACAGGTAGGTAACCCCCCAAAACTGTGCCAGAGCCCCCTTTGAACTATTCTCACTCGGGACTCACTGCTTGTCATTGCAGTCCACTGTGCTGCGCCACTGAAGACACGCAATACTCTTATAAACTAAATAGATAAGAGAGTAGATGTACTGAACAGAAGAGAGAAGCAGATGTAACAGCTGCACCCGCAACATGGGATCTTTTCTTAAAGAACCACAGGCAGGTTATACATTGAAATACAGATCCAAGTATCACACAGCAATTACACAGGTTAAGACAACCTGCAGAGCTGAACCCTTCATCTTCTAGATGCATCAGAGGAAATGGTCACGTCACTTCAGAACTCTGGTGTGGAGTGCCATGGTAACACCCGTCTCTCTCCCTCTCTCTCTCTCTCTCTCTCTTGCAGGGTGACCCCGGTATTCCAGGATTCAAAGGTGAACACGGTCCCAAAGGCGAGCACGTAAGTACACCTGCACTCCTCCTGCTGTCTCCTCGGAAGGGCTGGGTGGATTGAGAAGAAACATAAGATTTCACATCCCCTCCCCAAGAAACAATTCAGCAGAAATAATGCAATTTCAATATGTAGCCACAAGGTGGGGGTCATGTGTTTCTAAGCACAGTTGGTGCCGCCTAATCAGGATCATGATACTCA
The DNA here is from genome assembly GCA_030684275.1 of Acipenser oxyrinchus oxyrinchus. Classification (NCBI taxonomy): domain Eukaryota; kingdom Metazoa; phylum Chordata; class Actinopteri; order Acipenseriformes; family Acipenseridae; genus Acipenser; species Acipenser oxyrinchus. Next base: position 4,695,593 of record CM060300.1, read on the forward strand.
GGATTTCTGCTTAAATGGGAGACGGTTCTTCCCAATGCTATTTATGTGGTTTAATTGGGACGTCACTACATTTACTTGAGATAGTATTTTCAAATGATGAAGATCGCTTTTCAGAGCAAGACAGGTTCGCGTAGAGCAGTGCAGGGAGTACGTGATTACACTGTGACTTTCGGATATTACGTAAACCACGTTGATCTCTTGAAGAAGGAGGAGTCTCCTGTGGTTTCTCAGGCTGCTGTTGCAAAGAAAGTTGGCTTGTCAACATCGCTGGTGTCTCACCTTGTGATAAGATGTTTCATCAGTTTTCATTTCATGTAGAAATAAAAACAGCGATTTAATTTTATTTAGCATTAAAAAAAAAAAAAATTGGGACAGCCGCTTATTCGGGATATTTTTACTTCTCCGGAGGCGTCCCGATAAAGCAGCGCCGACTGGATCTCGTTTAAAGAACCCGCCACCAGGTGGCATTCGTGCTGCATGACACTCCCAAATTCTGAGAAGCCAAGTTTACAGCGATTGACCACACGGTGGTGCTGTGCACTACATTGAAATCCAGTTAGAATTAATTGTGCAAGCAAAACAATGAAATGGGAAATTAAGAGATCCCTGACCGGATCTCTATTACAGCTAGAATTTAATTAACATTGCTGACGCACAGGCTGTTGGCGTCGGGTGGTGGTTGTGTTTGTTTGTGACTAATCAGGCTTTGTTCTGGACGCCCCACACAGGGTCCTGCTGGTCCTCAAGGTGCCCCCGGCCCGGCTGGAGAGGAAGGAAAGAGAGGCGCCCGAGGAGAGCCTGGCGCTGCCGGCCCACTCGGACCCCCCGGAGAGAGAGTGAGTGAAACTGAACACTGACACCAGAACCAGAGCTGGGAACACAGGCTTCAGAGCACAGCTAAACTGAGCTGGAGTCCCAGCTGGAAACACAGGCTTCAGAGCACAGCTAAACTGAGCTGGAGTCCCAGCTGGGAACACAGGCTTCAGAGCACAGCTAAACTGAGCTGGACTCCCAGCTGGAACACAGGCTTCAGAGCACAGCTAAACTGAGCTAGACTCCCAGCTGGAACACAGGCTTCAGAGCACAGCTAAACTGAGCTGGACTCCCAGCTGGGAACACAGGCTTCAGAGCACAGCTAAACTGAGCTGGAGTCCCAGCTGGAACACAGGCTTCAGAGCACAGCTAAGCTGAGCAGTATTTAAACTCAATAATATCTATTGAGAACTATAGCTTTAAACTCAGTAATATCTGTTGTGAACTATAGCTTAAAAGCCAAGCCCCTGCTTTTTCACAAGACTACAATACTGTATCATTCTCTCATATCAACTTCAAACACTTGATCCTAATTGAGAATCTGTATAAAACAGAACAGAGTCCTCCCTGTTAGAGATTCATGTTGGTTTACCAATGCTAATCTCTCTCTATCCTTGTTGCTAGGGTGCTCCCGGTAACCGTGGTTTCCCAGGTCAAGATGGTCTTGCAGGTCCCAAGGTAAGAACATTTCTAATCCAGGATTACACCCAAACTTTTTTATTGCAAATAATATAAAGTGCAATTACAACCCTTGGCCACCAGGTGGCATGTGCGCTACTCTAGAATACGTCCCAAAGACGCAGTTACAGCATGTGACCACCAGGTGGTGCTCTGTGTCATGATGAACAATGTTAATTTAAATCAGCAATTATAAATACGTAAGAGGGGATGACAATGTGCAATTAATCATTAAACATAATTCTTTTTTTATGTACATATCCTAACCCTTTGTGGTACGTACTTGGAGAATCTAGTGTCTCTATCCTAACAGAAAGCTCTCATTCTGCACATGAAGTGCATCAGGATGATGACAGCTGATCAGAATCAATGTGCCGCTGAGCCTGGTGTGTGCAGTGACTGACTCCCTCTCTCCCTCTCCCTCCCTCTCTCTCACAGGGTGCCCCTGGCGAGCGTGGTCAGCCCGGTGTTGGCGGTCCCAAAGGTGCCAACGGTGATCCTGGCCGCCCCGGAGAGCCTGGCCTGCCCGGTGCCAGAGTAAGTACCCACCTGTAGGCTTGGTGGTCCGTTGGTTAAAGAAAAGGGCTTGATACCCAGTTCAAATCCCGGCTCAGCCACTGACTCACTGTGTGTGTGACCCTGAGCAAGTCACATAACCTCCTTGTCCTCCGTCCTTTAGATGAGACGTAAAACAGACAAGGTCCTATTGTAAGCGACTCTGCAGCAGCATAATTCACCCCCTAGTCTGTGTAAGTCGCTTTGGATAAAAGCCTCTGCTGAATGACTCATTAATAATAATAATAATAATCTCCCCTGATCCACTCCTGGACAGCAGAGAACGCTGAGGAGTTGGGAGGGTGTGGGCTCAGCACAGCCAGACAAGGAAGTCTCCAGCTCTCCTGGTAAAGCAGTTGGCCGGTGGATTCAGAAGTCCTCTCCGATTCCTCCTTTACTGGTGTCTCTGCAGTGAATTGGGTGGCTGATGGCTGGGGCGGGTTTAGCTAGTTGAGATCCGGTTGGTGTGGGAGATGATCCAGACCTCACCAGTCAAGCTAAAGCAGTGGATCCCTTGGACTGCAGCTTGCTAACCTCTTTTTCTCTCTGCTCTGTCTGTAGGGTCTTACTGGTCGCCCTGGTGATGCTGGTCCTCAAGGCAAAGGTGGTCCATCTGTAAGTATTGTCTTTATAATGAACATGCAAGATATGTAAACATATACACCTGTTAGATTAGTCAAAAACTAACATGGAAATGCATTTACTTGCATGCTTCTTCTAGGAGGCAAAACAGCATGAATACACACAAATCCTCTTAAAAGATACCATGAATACACCTCTAAGAATCAGCAAGCAAAACTGAGCTGCAGTAAACCTGTATTGGGGGTTTATAAAGCTGCAGGATAGGGAGCCAGCCAAACCTGAGTGGTGAGAGCCAGCTTACTCACACTTAAATGTGCAGTGCCATGAACACACAGACAGAGACAGACACACATCTATAAATATATATATCTGCTCGATTGTGATTGTGTTCTGATGTCTCTCTCTCGCTCTCTCCCTGCCCGCCTGTAGGGTGCCGCTGGTGAGGATGGTAGACCAGGACCCCCCGGCCCCCAGGGTGCCCGCGGTCAGCCTGGTGTTATGGGATTCCCCGGACCTAAAGGAGCCAACGTAAGCGTGCCACTTCAACCCACCTGTGCTGAAGATTGTTAATATTGTACTGATAGTATTGCAACAGATTAATTAAGCAAAACTGCTTGTAAGCTTTGTTGAAACGATGTGGTTTAACTCCTCTCTGTGTCCTTTTTTGTTCCTGTCCAGGGTGAGCCCGGAAAGGCTGGCGAGAAGGGATTGGTTGGCCCACCAGGTCTAAGAGTAAGTCATTAACCTGTTTTTATATGAAGACTGCGCATTCAGAGCGCACCTTACCCTGTGCAAACACCGGGGGGCACTGTTCACTATGTGAAAAAACAGTGAGCTGCGAAACTAGCTGAGGATTGAAAAGCCCTGACGCTGTGAGATGAGAAGAAAGCAGGAAGCAGATGAAGAGGCGCGTTCCATACTGTGCCATGAGAGAAAGCAGCCCTTCTAAAAACTAACCACAGCCAAGTGCGTTGAATCCTAGCATGGTAAAGCATAGGCAATCATTGTAAAGAATAGCGAGGTATAGTAAAGCATATTAATAAACATGGTACGCTATGGGAAATGGCATAGGACATGGTAAAAACTGCAAAAACACCATGTTTTTACTACAAACTTACAGACATTACAACAGGAGCGACTGCAGCTAGCAAACTCAGGGCCTTTCATATCTGCTTACACTTGCTCACAGCCAGCACGTCACTACTGCAGTCTGTAATGCTTCGTATTCAGCTGTAGCAGTTGAAGGAGTCTGTGATGACAGTGCACACCAGAACTACTCCCTGTGAACCCCAGCTAGCGAGGGAGGGAGGGAGGGAGGGGAGGCTCAGTGGTGAACAGGGCCGTGTCTCCTTTGCTGTCGTCTCTTGCCCAGGACTCACGGATCTTTGTCTTCTTGCACGCAGGGTCTGTCTGGTAAAGATGGCGAGACCGGCGCTGCAGGACCCCCAGGCCCGTCTGTAAGTATCCTCCTCACTCTGCAGATTTCATTACACAGTCATTTTATTACAAGGGCAACGAGAAAGAGGTCATCGAAATCCCACGTGTGAGAACCGGTGTCATCTTTTGATATTTGAGAGGGTTTCAAGCCAGTGCAGAACAGCAGTGAGTGGGTTTAAATATGGGACCTCTTTCTGATAAAGATGCGTTTGAAAAGCGCCCATGCATTGAGCAGTAATGAACTGTAATATATAATAATATATTTTAATATGCCAGACCTGTTGTCTAACTAAGATGTTTCATTCCATATTGTTCTATGTTCAATTATTTAAAAAAAAAATCCACCTATGAAATAATTAACCATTGCTTGTTTTTACAGTTTTGCCAAATACTGAATTTACGATACAGTCATTAGATTTTAAGTGAATTAGTGCACTGGACTGACCACTTGTGGGAGCAATTCCAGCCCTGTCCACTAGATTGTGCTGACACTAATGCTGCTCTATATTGATGACGGTGAAGGTCATGTGATTCCTTGTCCCTTTTCTCTCATTAGGGCCCAGCTGGCGAGAGAGGAGAGCAAGGTCCCCCAGGTCCTTCCGGATTCCAGGTGAGTGTTTTAATAACCAGATATCCTTTAATTGCACTCAGTGGTGTATTTTAACACACTCTTTGTCTTGCACCCAAACTGATGGAAGCCTTTTCCTCTCCTGTCTGATTGCAGGGTCTGCCCGGACCTCCCGGCCCCCCAGGTGAAGGTGGCAAGCCAGGTGACCAGGTGAGTGACCAGCCCTGGAGCAGCTGAAGAGCTAGCCCAGCCTCGCTCACATAGGGGTTAATCTAGAGAGATATATATCTAGGGATAGGGTTAATCGAGACACATCGGGATCTGAAGCCTACTAAAGCTTAACAGTGTAGCTAGCATCTGCTGCATTTTATTGGACCAGAATCATATGTTTTAATAACTTTAGTTCTTTTTCTCATATATTTGAGGACAACAGTGCAGAATTAAAAAGAAAAAAAAAAACCTTTGTTTTTTTTAGTATTGCATTGGATATTTGTCGAGTTTGTAGGTTCCTGATTCCTGAGCCTGCAGTCGGTGACACAGTGCAGTACCTGTATTAAACTGGACCTCTCTCTCTCTATATCTCTCTCTCTCTCTTTCCAGGGTGTTCCCGGAGAAGCTGGTGCTGCAGGCAGAGCTGGTCCCAGAGTGAGTTTCCTCCGAGCCTCCTGCCTCCTCATTCACTCCCCATCACACGCCATAGCCAGCAGCTTCCACTGAGAGGAAAAGACATCTCCTTTGATACGCAGCCAATCCGTGTACTGAGAACTGTACCAGAGCCTCTCGAGATACAAGCTTCTACAGACACTTTATAATGCACTAGAGGCTCTTTATAAAAAAGCAGCAGGCATGCCATGGGAATGGGGCTGTGTTTAAACCTTACCTTAAGAAGGGGGTTTGCTTGTTACCCAAGTTGAAGGAAACATTGAGTTAAAAAAAAAAACTTTCTAAGAAACCGCAGTTACAACACACGTCCATCAGATGGCACTGTGTGCTATGGCGGGGGATTATTGTAAGTGAAGGGACAGTGAATTAAAATAAGACAAATGTTTTCAACTTCAATATCATAAGTGACTCCTGCATGTGCATACACACCAGAATTGCTCCTGACTCTAACCCCCTCTCCCCTTCTCTCTCCTGGGCAGGGCGAGCGTGGTTTCCCTGGCGAGCGTGGATCTCCAGGTGCTCAGGGTCTTCAGGGACCCCGTGGTCTGCCAGGAACTCCCGGAACTGATGGTCCCAAGGTGGGTACCCCCTGTCCCCATCTCCTTCGCCATGCAGTGGCATTCAACAAACACTCCTACAGACTGGACTGGGAGAGCCACTCTGAAAGATCACCTAACTGATGGAGGCTCTCTCCCATTATCATTCTTCTCCATCTCCTTCTACTTCTCATTATTATTATTATTATTATTATTATTATTATTATTATTATTATTATTATTATTATTTCATACTGTTATATGTCATTTAAAAGTCTTCAGCTCAAAGGGATTGATGTCCTCTCAGTGTCTGAGCAGTATTGTAAAACTTGTTGCAATGCCCTCTGTGTTCTTGTCTGCAGGGTGCGACCGGCCCATCTGGTGCACTAGGAGCCCAGGGACCCCCTGGCCTGCAGGGAATGCCCGGTGAGAGAGGCGCTTCTGGGATCTCCGGAGCCAAGGGTGACAGAGTGAGTATCCCAGGCACACCTGATACCCGCTATGGGGGCATTATCAGCAACCAGCGTGCCCGCTAACACAGCCTGAGAACTCATACGTTTTATCCCAAAGCCAAACAGCAACACAAAAAGAAGTTCACAAAACAAAGCAAAATTATAATGGCAGTAAGACCCCCATGTACTGGCACGACAGCGCCCCCACATGGGCAGCGTAATAATAACAACAGGATGCGCTTAGGAAGTTTCATAGGAGGTAACGAATGAGTCGTTGTTAGTAATTCTCTGCAAGGTGACCTGGCTGGGCTCTGTTCAGGTGTTAACCCTTGCTTTGCTTCTCTCTCTCTCTCTGACAGGGTGACGTTGGTGAGAAGGGACCCGAGGGAGCTTCCGGTAAAGATGGTTCACGAGTGAGTATCCGCCTGCTGGCAATGCAGGCCGGCGCTGCACTTTCATACCCAGTGCTTGACTGCTGTTGAACTGATCGCTCACCGAGTTTCTCTCCCTCTCTCAGGGTCTGACTGGTCCTATTGGTCCCCCCGGCCCAGCTGGTCCTAATGGCGAGAAGGTAAGAACAGAAACAGAAATCCAGCAATATCTATATATATATATATATATACATACACTGCTGTGCAAAAGTCTTCACATTCAGGAGTTACAGTATATATCGATGTTCTGATCATCAACAATTTACTCAAATCCTCCACTAGTGTTTTCCACTGTTATAACAATTCTGACTGTTATTAATACAGCTTAGTTTGGGTGAGAGGAAACCAAACTGGTCATTTAGCAATCTTATTGATCAGAATCTTCAAAAACGTGTGATCCCAACAACTCAAAGTAAACTATACATGAGCAGCTAATATGAAGTGTTGTAGTAGCTAATCCATCCCATTTAGCCAGTGCTTCTCAACAGAGGGGGGGCGCGCCCCCCATAGCAATCTAAAGGGGAAGCGTCACAGCATTGTAGATACATATAGATAGATAGATATATACATCTCATAGTCCTTGATAAATCATTTGATACCAGCACAGCCCCCAATAGTGCATGTCCAAACAAAATATTAGAAACTGAGCAGCTAGTGTGGTACGATAAAGATTCACACCCACAGTACACATAACTCCCACTGCCCACACCCACTCACTCACACCCTTACTGGTAACAGTGCCTGGTAGTCTGATGTGCCACCAATGCCCTCTTCATGACCACTGGTCCACGCTGAAGGGCTAACAAGCCTCACTCCTCCTCCCTCCAGGGGTTTCATCCTTGTCCTTAACGACAGTGTGCAGTGTGATGCTTGCATCCACATGTAAACCCTGACAGCTCTATCAGCCAATGACAGCCCCTCTCTCACAAGCTCCTGTTGCACAGTGTGATGAGTATATAACACATGCTGACCTGCTGCTTCTTCTTCTTCTTCTCCTCCTCCTCCAGGGTGAATCTGGTCCCTCTGGTCCTCCCGGAGCTGCTGGAACCCGCGGTGCTCCTGTAAGATTTACTGTTTCTTTTTATACAACCGGTACTTGTATTTACAAAAAAAGAAAAACATTTCAAGATACTTCTTTAAATAAAAAAAAGGTTACGCATTGGCCTAGTGACTCCCTGGTTCCTGAAGCAAATCCTGGGACTCGAGTAGAACCTCAATCCTGGAATAAGCTGATGAACAGGGGATGGAACTGATGCTGTAGGTTGCAGCACGGTGCTGTTTTTGATTTAAGTTCAATTCACTTAAAATAATAGAATAACATTTACAATCATTGTTTGGGAAGCTAAGTCTTCTAGATCTTCTTTTTTTTTACTGAAAGTCCAAGGCCTTGCAGTTGTGGGAAAGCCTGAGTCTTGAGTATGACCTTTTCCCTTTCTCCTTTAGGGTGACCGTGGTGAGAATGGTCCCCCTGGCCCTGCTGGATTTGCTGGCCCCCCTGTAAGTATCTTTCTGTAAAACACACTTAAGATCCGGGTTTCGTCTTTTAAAAACTGAAGACAGCCGGAATCAAGTCTTCTCATGTAGTCAAGGCAGCTTTGTCAAAACCCTTCCAGTTATCTTTGACTCTGCAGATAACATTTATAAATACCAGATTTGCATTCAGTTAGAGGCCCAGATATAAATTAATTTATATAGCATTTCCTGTACGAGGCTTGGCTCTGTACTATGAGAGTGATGCACTTGATGCAACGATGTTTACGGGTAGCAAGCAGAACATCAAGTAACATTATCATCTAGCACAAATAGACGATACTGCCTGTTAGCAGTTTACTGTTATTATCTTGCCTGGAAGGTTTGAGTGGATGGCTCAGCTCTGTCTCTCTTCCCCTCTGCAGGGTGCTGATGGCCAGCCTGGTGCTAAAGGAGAGCAAGGAGAAGGTGGACAGAAGGGAGATGCAGGTGCCCCCGGCCCACAGGGTCCTTCTGGCGCTCCTGGCCCACAGGTAAGAGCCCAAGAGCCTCGCACAAGCACAGAGTGCCATGCAGTCTTGAAGGGGAGCCGTGGTTTCACACTGGAGCGGGCGCTGAGGGCTGTGTAACAGTACAGTAGCAAACTGCAATGTGACGTCAAGGGATCTCCCTGTTCAGGACTATTGCTGTAACCGAATCAATGGTCTTACCTGTTCTGTTCTGTTCTGTTCTGTTTAGGGCCCAACTGGGGTGTCCGGACCTAAAGGTGCCCGTGGTGCCCAGGGACCTCCTGTAAGTATTTTTTTCTTTTTATAAAGAAATGATGCACACAACAGCTAGCTGAAAATACTTCCACTCTTGTAGTAAAAAAATACATTTGAGATGTCTGCAGCGTTCTGAAGCAGCGTGGTAGCTCAAAGCTCCCGTAAGCGGTTTCAGGACCACAGACAGAGCTGTGGACCTGCTACAGCTTGGCAGACTGTGAGCGGAATTGTAACTCTTAATATTTCAGTACAAATAGTTGCTTTTTAAACAGATACAGTAAGTAGCTGTACATTCTCTAACAGTGTCTGTTTCCTCTCGTTCTCACTATAGGGTGCAACTGGTTTCCCTGGAGCTGCTGGCAGAGTTGGTCCTCCCGGCCCCAACGTAAGAAAACATTTCTGATCCGGGTTCGAACGGGGTACAGCTCAGTCGTTTCAGGGTTCAGTCCCTTTAGACGCAAACCAGAATGGCCTACAAATGAGTAGAAGAAGAAAATACCACACAGCTCTCCTTGAGAGAGAGAAGAGACAGGGACACCAAGCAGAATACACGTTATAGACTCAGAGCGGAGTTGGTTTAGCCACTCTGTCCCCATTCTAAAACTGGGGATTGGGATGGTAGGGTGATTTACACTGTACAGTGTTGCCCTGACATTGGAAAGCAAGCATATTTGTCATATGGTACTATCTAAATAGAGCTGATAGACTTGGAGACTTGTGCACAGTATTATACACATATCCTGGTTTGTAAAGGCGTAGCTCAGTGGGTTTAAGCATGTTCCAAGGCTGTGCTTCAATGGCGGGTCCTCATGTCTCTGGTTCCTCCCCCACCGCAGGGTAACCCCGGACCCTCTGGTCCTGCTGGATCTGCTGGTAAAGATGGCCCCAAGGGCGTGCGTGGCGACGCGGGTCCCCCCGGTCGTGCTGGAGATGCTGGTCTGCAGGGTGCCGCTGGACCCCCTGGAGAGAAGGGCGAGCCTGGCGAGGATGGTCCCCCTGTGAGTACCCCCAAAACAACCCCCCTGTCCTCTTGCACTGCCGCGGCCCCGGTCTGTACCTGACCACTCTCTCTCTCTCTCTCTCTCTGTGTCTCTCCTGTGCAGGGTCCCGATGGCCCCTCCGGTCCTCAGGGTCTGGCTGGCAATCGTGGTATTGTTGGTCTTCCCGGACAGCGTGGTGAGAGAGGCTTCCCCGGGCTTCCCGGCCCATCTGTGAGTATCCTGAAACCGTCCACGTTTGGCCTCCAGTTAGCTCACACATAACGTACATCTGTACTGCCACAGCAGTCCAGTTATTCCATTAAATGACCATGTGAAGAAGATGACTTTGATATGACAGTATGTATAAGGACTTGGCCTTTTCTATCTCAGGAACTGCAGCTCTGGCGAGTTTTTACATCATAGAGTGTAAGCTTATTTTATAATGTGTAAACTGCACAGTAAAAGGGTTTATATAAAAATCTGTAAGAGTCTGTAGATGAGCAATCAAATCCAAGCTCAGCCTTAGTGGAAAACACGCTCGCTTCTGACCAGCTGTAAAACTGTGGCTTTAGGACTCCCATCCACCGATGAGAAGCTGCGTGTCAGCTAGGCCAGGCCAGGTATGTCTGCATATGTGTATAACCTGCTCCCCTCTGATATCTTAGGGTGAACCTGGCAAACAAGGAGCTCCTGGTGGTGCTGGAGACCGGGGACCCCCTGGACCTGTCGGACCCCCAGGCCTGTCTGGACCTTCTGGAGAACCTGGCAGAGAGGTGAGTACAGAGACCCCGGCCGGCCCGACACGCTGCGCGCTGTCTGAGACTGCAGCGGCTCTACTGCTGTACACTGTCCTTACTTACACTGCGCCCGTCTGCAGTACAGTAGAGATATGCTGCTGCTGACTGTAGTTATATATACAGTCTGGCTGTAGCTACAGAAATGTGCAGTAATACTGTACAAAAGACATCTGCCTGAGTGGGAATGCTATGAACATTACACTGTCTGACTAGCTGTGAACACTACACTGTCTGACTGTAGCTGTGAACATTACACTGTCTGATTGTAGCTGTGAACATTACACTGTCTGACTGTAGCTGTGAACATTACACTGTCTGACTGTAGCTGTGAACATTACACTGTCTGACTGTAGCTGTGAACATTACACTGTCTGACTGTAGCTGTGAACATTACACTGTCTGACTGTACCTCTGAACATTACACTGTCTGACTGTACCTCTGAACATTACACTGTCTGACTGTAGCTGTGAACATTACACTGTCTGACTGTAGCTGTGAACACTACACTGTCTGACTGTAGCTCTGAACATTACACTGTCTGACTGTAGCTGTGAACATTACACTGTCTGACTGTAGCTGTGAACATTACACTGTCTGACTGTAGCTGTGAACATTACACTGTCTGACTGTAGCTGTGAACATTACACTGTCTGACTGTAGCTGTGAACATTACACTGTCTGACTGTAGCTGTGAACATTACACTGTCTGACTGTAGCTGTGAACATTACACTGTCTGACTGTAGCTGTGAACATTACACTGTCTGACTGTAGCTGTGAACATTACACTGTCTGACTGTAGCTGTGAACATTACACTGTCTGACTGTAGCTGTGAACATTACACTGTCTGACTGTAGCTGTGAACATTACACTGTCTGACTGTAGCTGTGAACATTACACTGTCTGACTGTAGCTGTGAACATTACACTGTCTGACTGTAGCTGTGAACATTACACTGTCTGACTGTAGCTGTGAACATTACACTGTCTGACTGTAGCTGTGAACATTACACTGTCTGACTGTAGCTGTGAACATTACACTGTCTGACTGTAGCTGTGAACATTACACTGTCTGACTGTAGCTGTGAACATTACACTGTCTGACTGTAGCTGTGAACATTACACTGTCTGACTGTAGCTGTGAACATTACACTGTCTGACTGTAGCTGTGAACATTACACTGTCTGACTGTAGCTGTGAACATTACACTGTCTGACTGTAGCTGTGAACATTACACTGTCTGACTGTAGCTGTGAACATTACACTGTCTGACTGTAGCTGTGAACATTACACTGTCTGACTGTAGCTGTGAACATTACACTGTCTGACTGTAGCTGTGAACATTACACTGTCTGACTGTAGCTGTGAACATTACACTGTCTGACTGTAGCTGTGAACATTACACTGTCTGACTGTAGCTGTGAACACTACACTGTCTGACTGTAGCTGTGAACATTACACTGTCTGATTGTAGCTGTGAACATTACACTGTCTGACTGTAGCTGTGAACATTACACTGTCTGACTGTAGCTGTGAACATTACACTGTCTGACTGTAGCTGTGAACATTACACTGTAGCTCCGTAAAACTGAAGTCTAACTTCTGTACTTGCAAAAGTATATTTTGACTGTAGCTACGAAAATGCATGTCCTGACTGTAGCTGCAGAGTAACACCATGACTGACTGTAACAATGAAAATATGTTGTCTGACTGTAGCTACCAACACACACACTGGGTCTGCCTGAATAGCTACAAACTCAGTGTCTGTCTGGAGCTTGAATCGCACACACTGTGTTTCACTGCAGCTACAAACACAAAGTGTCTCACTGGAGCTTGAAGCGCACACACTGTGTCTCACTGGAGCTGTAAACATACACTGTCTGTCTGTTGCTCTGTACTCTAACTGTTGCTACAAAAACACATTGTCTTTGCTTTGACTGTTTACTCTGAATGTACAGCAGGAGTAAACATACACTGCCTGTAGCTGTATACTCTGACTGTAGCTTCAGTTAAAAACGCTCTCTCTAACTGCCTGACTGTAGATACAAACATATACTCTGACTGTTGCTACAAACATACATTGTCTGACTGTAGCTTCAATCGCGCACACTGTGCCTAACTGTAGCTGTATACTTTGACTGTTTACTCTGACTCCAGCTGTACACTGCATCCGACTGTAGCTTCAATCACACACTGACTGAAGTTGTACATTGTCTGGCTGCAGCTACAAACATACTAACTTCAATCGCACACACTATGTTTGACTGTAGCTGTATACTGTCTGACTAGTTACAAATACTCTGAATGTAGCTGTATACTGTCTGACTGTAGTTACAAATACTCTGACTGTAGCTGTATACTGTCTGACTGTAGTTACAAATACTCTGACTGTAGCTGTATACTGTCTGACTGTAGTTACAAATACTCTGAATGTAGCTGTCTACTGTCTGACTGTAGTTACAGACATAAAGAATGTAAAAGATAGCTGTATATCAAACGCACGCACTGCTTATTTCAAAATAGATTTGCATAGTCTGTGGTGTAATATTTCTAACGCTGCCCCTTTTCTCCTTACAGGGCAACCCTGGATCGGATGGTCCTCCAGGTAGAGATGGTTCCGCTGGCATCAAGGTGAGCTTCCCAGCTTGGGGTGTGCAGGAGATCTGCCCTAACTGCAGCTAGAGACCATGGTTTACCTTGCTGGACACTCAACAGGCATTGATCACAGACACAGACTAGTACAAGGATATTGGGATGATAATGCATGCATTACAGAAACTCAATTAAAATACAATCCCGATTTTTAAACCCGTGTTTAACAGTTTGTAGTTTTCAGCGAGGTTGCCTGTGTGCAGTGCACAGGGCTGGGGGGGTGTGGTCTGCAGGGGTCTTGACAGGTGTGCTTTGTCTCCCCCTACAGGGTGACCGTGGTCAGACAGGCCCAGCTGGTGCTCCCGGTGCCCCTGGCGCCCCAGGATCCCCCGGACCCGTTGGCCCAACTGGCAAACAAGGAGACAGAGGAGAGTCTGTGAGTGCCACCCTTAACCACGCCATCGCTGCGGCACAGGATGTCACACGCTGTGCATTGAAAACTACAGCAGGGGATCTTGTAACCGGTTCTCTTTCCTTTCCTCCAGGGCGCACAGGGACCTGCTGGACCTTCTGGCCCCGCTGGCGCTAGAGGAATGGCTGTAAGTGTCACCTTCCTAGACAGAGATCCATCTGTCTGTGGTATCTAGCTCTGTATAAGAACACTGTACCGCTTTCTGAGCATGAAGCTGATGGGAGTGTGTGTCTTTGCCTCAGGGACCCCAAGGACCCCGTGGAGACAAGGGCGAGGCCGGAGAGACCGGAGAGAGAGGACAGAAGGGTCACCGTGGCTTCACTGGTCTGCAGGGTCTTCCCGGACCTCCAGTAAGTCACCCCCTTTCGCTGCCGTCCGCAGGGCGTGCTTCTGAAGCATTCAGGTATCGTCATGCTCCACTGCCTGCTGTGAGTGACCCCCCCCGTCTCTCTCTGTCTCTCTCTCTACCTCTCTTCGTAGGGTACTGCTGGAGACCAAGGTGCTGCTGGTCCTGCTGGCCCAACTGGTGCAAGAGTGAGTACTGACCTGCGCGTTCCCGATTGACGTCGTATTGATGGGCAAGCTGAGATAGGGGCAAGCTGCAATGCACAACACACATAAATACAACACATATTAAACAGGTGAAATGGTAGCAGAAAAGATATAACTGCAGTAAGCAATCTCAGCCCAGTCTTTCACCGAAGGAAACAAGCATCAGGAACAGGGCATTAAACAGTAAAACAGCAAACCTCGTCGAGCAAGCTCTGGCAATGAAGTCCTTGGTTCACACGCACACACGCCACACATGGACTGGGCTCTCTGTTCCACTATCCTGTCATACTGGTGCACTGGGCACTTAGACCCAGATAAGCCTCCTGTTATTAACCTTTTGTTTGTGCCCCCTTCTCTAGGGCCCACCCGGCCCCGTCGGGCCCCATGGTAAGGACGGTTCTAACGGCCAGCCCGGTCCTATTGGCCCACCTGGTCCTCGTGGTCGTTCTGGAGAAGTTGGCCCAGCTGTAAGTACCCCTCTATAAACCTCTTGTACAAGCAAGTCCTATTCACCGTGTCTCTTACAACAGGAGGTGTGTCCCCCTGCTCTCCTGACATCTCTTCCCCTTTCTTCCCTGCAGGGTCCCCCTGGTAACGCCGGACCCCCTGGCCCCCCTGGTCCTCCCGGCCCCGGAATCGACATGTCCGCCTTCGCCGGGCTCGCCGCTCCCGAGAAAGCCCCGGATCCCATGAGGTACATGCGGGCCGACGAGGCCTCCAGCTCCCTGAGGCAGCACGACGTCGAGGTCGACGCCACCCTCAAATCCCTCAACAACCAGATCGAAAACATCCGCAGCCCCGAGGGCTCCAAGAAGAACCCAGCCCGTACCTGCAGAGACCTGAAACTGTGCCACCCCGACTGGAAGAGCGGTGAGAAACGCTCTCCCAATCACATTGCTGTCCTCGCTGTCAATGCTATTGCCTGTGAAACTCCTACTGGAAATCCAACCCCTTGAGTGAATCCCACTTCTCACTATAATCGTTAACATTAATTAGTCATTTTAGCAGATGCTTTTATTCAAAGAGACTAGGCTGTGAACTATGCATCACAACTGCTGCTGCTGCAGAGTCACTTACAATAAGACCTTGGTCTTACGTCTCATCCGAAGGATGAGATTGTGGTTAGCCTGTGTTTTAATTGCACTGACTATACCTGTAGCACTATAACCGCAGTCAGAGTGGGGTTACTGTTATAATAAGGGATCTTGGTGCAGTTACGGTACAGTAGCAGTGCAGTGAAACTGAAGCTAGCAGGGAACCTCCTCGTTATGGAGACCTATTCCGAGCCCTTGTCCCTCCTTCTCCGCTCTGCAGGAGACTACTGGATCGATCCCAACCAGGGCTGCGCGGTCGATGCCATCAAAGTGTTCTGCAACATGGAGAGCGGGGAGACCTGCGTGTACCCCAACCCAGCCAGCATCCCCCGCAAGAACTGGTGGACCAGCAAGAGCTCGGACCGCAAACACGTCTGGTTCGGAGAGACCATGAATGGAGGATTCCATGTAAGTGCCTCGTTTGACTTGCTGCTTAAACTGTCTCAAAAATAACACACACTAAAAAAATAACTGCCTTCAATAATTACAGATACACAGTTGTTTCATTGACATTGCAAGCTCCTAGCGTGACACCTTGCTGAAGCTGAAGTCAAGGTTGGAGAGCGAATGGGTCACACACACACACATGGCATGATCCTGTCTCTTTGCTAGAAGCATTCTGAATACATGTGAGCCCGGAATGAGCAACACCCACCCTGACCATCTCTCTGTCTCCTCCTGCAGTTCAGCTATGGTGATGACAGCCTGGCCCCCAACACTGCCAGCATCCAGATGACGTTCCTGAGACTGCTGTCCACAGAGGCTTCCCAGAACCTCACCTACCACTGCAAGAACAGCATCGCCTACATGGACCAGAGCGCCGGCAACCTGAAGAAGGCCGTCCTGCTGCAGGGCTCCAACGACGTGGAGATCAGAGCCGAGGGGAACAGCCGATTCACATACAACGTGCTGGAGGACGGCTGCACGGTGAGTCAACAGCGCTGGGGGGATCAGCCCGGGCTGTGTGAGCCAGGGAGCAAGATCAGCCCGGGCTGTGTGAGCCAGGGAGCAAGATCAGCCCAGGCTGTGTGAGCCAGGGAGCAAGATCAGCCCAGGCTGTGTGAGCCAGGGAGCAAGATCAGCCCTGTGCAGTGTACCACTTCAAATACCAGCTTTTAATTTGGTCAATAATAATAATAATAATAATAATAAAATACATTTGCAACAAGGTAATACTTCTTGCACACAACATTATCAGTACGCAGAACCCTAGTGAAGTCGGCTGTGTTTGCGGGGGCTGTCCTATGAAGTGTTTGGTTTATGCACACCTGTATCACATGCTCTTAGTTCCTGAGTCGGCCTGCATGTAATTCACAACGAACACATTTGCAGCTAGATAGCGCTTCTCGTTTCTTGCACAGGTGAGCTCTGTGAACAGTATCCAAGTCCCACAGCTTTTAACACGCTTGTTTTCTCCTCTTGCAGAAACACACTGACCGATGGGGCAAGACGGTAATCGAGTACAAATCCCAGAAGACATCCCGCCTGCCCATTGTGGACATTGCACCCCTAGATATCGGAGGGTCAGACCAGGAATTCGGCGTCGACATTGGCCCAGTCTGCTACTTGTAAAATAACTTAATAAGAAGCAAGAAAAAGTTCAAACAAAACTCACTCACACTCAAAAAGAAAGCAAAACAATCTTAATTTTTTTTTTTTTTTTTTAACGGACGTTTAAGTACTTTCCAGTCACTCCTAGGACTTCTGCACTGAATGGCTCCACGAAATCCCACCCGCGATCCTCACAGCTTCCAGACTTCCCAACACCGGGGCTGGGCAGACGACCTACGAACAAACGCTAACGAGCAAAAAAAAAAGAAAAAAAAACTAAAAAAAACTTGGTGTTGTTATTTATTTATTTTCTTCCTGTAAGATTCAAAGGGGTGAGAGGTGTGTTATGAAATGGTTTGTTAAGAAGTAGCCCCCTCTCTAGAAACCCGCCATATCAGTGTCCCTCGTCCGCCCCGTCCGAGCAAGTGCAGGCGTTCCTACTGAGAGCAACGTCACAGTTTGTATCTGCAGAAGTGCTGTGTGTAATAAAACAATGGTGCTATTGTTGTAAAACAGTCTGTAATTTTTCAACAATTGATATAAAAAATGTTTTTTTGGAAAGTACATTTCGATCTGGGCTTTGTTTAATATATATATATATATATTTTTCCAGTGCGTTCGCCATCCTTTTACCTGTCTTTTTTTTTAATTTTTTTTTTTATAAATTCGCCTCTTCAGTACCTTTTTAAAAGACAACAGGAAGTGTAGGTCCTTCCATATATATATATAGTATATATATATGTGTGTGTCTGTGTGTATATATATAATATATATGTGTGTATATATATATATATATATATATATATATATATATATATATATATATATATATATATATAAATACATCTGCAAACTTGCTTCTTCCTTGGTTGAATTTGTTTTTTCTCTTCTTTTTGAAAGCTACCTCACACTAAGTTACCTTGAAGCACAAACCCCCAGGCTGTGTGTGTGTGTGTGTGAGACTCCTGAGCTTGGTGGGTTTGTTAATGACTTTCCCACTCATCAGAAGGTGCTACACGCTCTCGGACCCCCTCCTCACCTCCTCCCCACTCACACCACCGCGCACCTCCCCTCTCCTCTCCTCCTCCCAGGCCCGAAGCATCGCGTCAGGCGTCCAGTGGCTGAGCGATGAGTTGAGAAGCATTCAGCCCATCCCTGCTGCTGTACGATCACCGCTTTCTGAGCACGCTGAAGACAAAGTCTTTGGATGGATAAGATATCCCTCGGGCTGCAACGAGGTGCCTCTGTGTGCGTGCGTGCGTGTGTTTGGTGGTGGTGATAGTTTTTAATTAATGTAAATTGGAAAAAATAAATAAATCAGCAGGCGAGTTGGGTGTCGGTCATTCAAAAGCTCAACCCAGAAAAGGTGTGCCAGAGAACTCTCTTCCTTCTTTTTTTTCCTTTCTTTTTTGTTTGAATATCCCTGATTTTACTTTTTGATGATTTATGTGCATTACCGGTTTGTTTAAATTTTTTTTTTTTTTTTTTGTATAAACTAAAGGGGGGAGAACGATAAGAGGTAGATTTTTGGGGGGCAAATGACAATTAACTTTATTTTCATTTTTTTTTTTTTTTTTTGAGAAAAAAGGAAGTAAAGCAGAAATGAAATCCTGTACTATTTTGTATATGTAAAATAGCTGTTTTTAAATATTTGCAATACTGGTTTTGAGCATGGTAGAGTAGAACTTGACACAGTACCCGTCTTCACTGACACTTAGCCTCTTCTTGTGAAGTGATTCTGTCACTGTAATTTTCTGTTGTTATTTTTCCTCTCCAGTCCCACCCCTCCCCTCCTTAGCAATAAAAAGTAGAAGCTTTTCTATAAACAAAAAAAAAAAAAGTTTGTTTTGATTTGATTTTTTTCCATTTGTATTAATTTTTCCGACCTATGATGATGTAATCTCTGTTGAATGATGTTTAATCTGGGGTATTATCTTGACAGAAACCCCCTCCCAAAAAAAAAAAAAAAAACAACACCGAATAAAAATTAATTAAACAAAAAAAAAAAACACACAAACCAACAACAGAAGTATCTCTATTCCTGGTTCTTGTTGTCTTAAAGCAGATTACACCCGCAGGACAGAGGGCTGATCCTCAGGGTGGTGCTTTAGCACCGAGGGTCCCCTGGCTGTGAGCTGGCCTGGGACAAGAGAGGGGCATGGCTCTACCGAGCTGGGGATCCCAAAATCTGGGTCAAAAACTGGAAAAGTATAACAGCTTCCTGGAAGTTTTCCAGAAGCGGGCTCAGCTTCTCGGAGATTTTTTTGACTAACGGCTGCAGTTGCGAATCTAAATTTATTTTTAAAAGTCTTGAGAAATATCAACCCGCTGTGGAGTCAAGATAATTATATAAATGTGAGCTGTTAAAAATACAATCACGTCGCCCTTAAAATAACACCATCAATAAATAAATACATAAATAAAAACACCATCAAGCAGAGTAAGAAACTAACAAATGTATTTGATTTTATCGAAGGTTATTTTACAGTGAAGCAATAACTTTACGATGTACAACTTTGAAGAGCAGGTTCAGAATGACTTTAACAAGAGTTCATAAAGAAACATTAATGAGATAAAAGGAGCAGAACCTCGTCGGAGATTCAGCCACCTTGAAGCTCTCTGAAAACACACCCCGTTTACAGGCTCCATCTCTGCTTAACTATGTACAGACAACTGCAGCATTACCAGGTCCTTATGCAACACAAATAACTATGACATACAGTCGTGTGCCAATGTATCAGAACACCTCCACTCATTGAAATCCTTTATATACCTGCCTGCATGAAAACCTCTGGGTGCGAGAATTTCCGCTCCGTAATCGGCGATATAGAATTAATAATAGGCACTCGTATGAAAATGTTAGACCGCTTAATCAGGCGTCTTAAATACACTTCTAAAAAGTCTCCTGCATTTCACCCTGTGTGGCTCCGTGTTGCCTATTTTGACATTTTCCAAGATTTTCAGTTCCAGTGGTCTGATTTAACAGCAAATCAAAACCACAGGAGCAACGGGGTGCTCTGATACATTTGCACACTAATAAATACTTTTTTTGTGTTGCTAAACATATCTTAAACTTCTCATAGATATAAATTCACAAGGCCCCTGCATAGTTGGAGGCTTTAAATAAAGCAATTTCTCTAATATATCAATTCCTGAACAAATATGAACCCTTTCTGGTTCATCCAGCGCCTGCTTTTAAATACAAAAAAAAAAAAAACTATAACAGGAAGAGGTCAAAACCAACTGAACAACCCCTCCCACTAAAATATGAAGTTAAAACAAGCTTGGAAGCATAAGGCATTCCTGACATAGACAGCCCTTCTTTTCAACCGAAATTCTCTGGTTGCAAGTTTTGCTTTCTTTACAGCAAGAGGAGAGGGAGAGATGCCTCGACTCTCACCATAACAGCTACCTCAACCCTTTCCTTCATTTAAAGCCTCAAAAAATATTAATCCGTTTGCGGCTAGACGTCTAGGTAGTTTACAAGCGTGTATGAAAAGCACTGTCTTGCCTGCAGAGTCGCTGGGTGAGTGTTTTTAGTCTGTACTGGGTGTACTGGTTTTCTGTGCTCACAACGCCCCGGGCTGCAGGACCGGTGCTCGGTGCACAGTGGAGTTGGAGCCGCAGTCGATGTACCGATATGCTTCCAGGGAGTTCTGTGCAGAGCGAACCATGTAGGAGGTCTTCACTGAGGTCCTGGAGAGAGAGCGAGAGCGTCCCGTCACACACACACACACACACACACACACGTCAGGTACAGCCGTTTCACTTTAAAAACACAAGAAAGATATGCTAGCTGTTCCTGCATTGTCTAGTTACTGCTATTAACTGGACCACTTAAACAAACGTGCATTTAAAACTACCTAAGAGGAGCGAGAACTGCAGCCGTGAATCTAGAGAGACCCTCTAGAGGTGTGTCCAAAGGGTTTGCAACCCCCTATAGAATGAACCCATTCCGCTTCATAAGAGCCCAATGAAAGCTGCCAAATAACATTACGTTAACATACTGAATTACAGACCAATGCTTTGTAGTTTTCCCAGATACTTTAAATTTCTAGGCGATGCTAAATGTTTGGCTGTAGCTCTAGATGCAAAGGGGTAAGTTTGCTGTCTGGACCCCCCTCCACGATATATCCGTAGCCAGCGATCAGGCAGGAGAAGGAAATGCCTGGAAGAAGCAGACAGGACTTACTGCATGAAGACCACGATGTTGTGCACCTTGATGGTTGCCATGGTGCAGAAAGTGCTGTGAAGGGACGACAAAAGCAGCTTTTAAAATCCCTGATCCGAGAACCCCCTTGATCCACTCCTGGTTTTACTAGGAGTGTAATCAAACACACCTGAGCTTGTTACCTAGGCTAATGAAGTTCCTGGAAACCCTATCGCTATCAATCTGCCCTCACCCCGATCTCACAGCATCACACAGCCTGCTAATCTCAGCAGTCCTGGGCTGGCAGAGCAAAGTGCACTGTGCTTTATCAGCAGTTTACCAGCACTAAGCAGCAATAAAACTAAAAATAGAACGATTCTTCACTTACTAGACGTAGGACAGGCTGCCACTGATCTCCATGGCAACGGTAAAATTCACCTGAACAGCAAACAGAGAGGAGAGAGAGGTCATTGAGAGTGCCAGCTCAGCAGGGCTGGGATTACACCCACACAGAGGCAGGTTAAGATATTTAGTCATTCGGCGGACGCTTTTATCCAAAGCGACTTGCAGAGACTTGGGGTTGAACTGCGCATCACAACTGCTGCTGCAGAGTGGCTTACAACAGGCCCTCGGTTTTAACAGCGTGCCAGGGGGAGGGGTTACCTGTCTCTGGCTGAGCGGCTGGATCTGCAGCACGTTGCTGAGCTGCTGGGTCCCGATCACAGTCTTCATGTAGAGGACCTGGCTGGTCAGGCTGTCCACTGACACGGTGTAGAAGTTTGGGTTGCTGATGTTCAGGGTGCTCTGCAAACAGGAGGAGGAGAAGCTGAAATGAGTGTGGCACCCTCACCGACCCTGCTCGCCCCCAACCCTGACCCATCACCCCTGACCCTGACCCACGCTCTCACCGTCATGTTGATGAAGACCTTGCTGTTGTTGCGGTCGAATTGCACCGTCACCACCTTGATGCCGTCGTCGCTGACCAGCACTGACCGGGGGAAGAGGAAGAACGCCACGAGTGCCGAGGCCAGCAGGCACAGGACCACCGAGAGGACCACGTAGAGCTTCCTGCAAGCAGCAGGGGGAGCCAGAGAGAGAGAGAGCGCGCTTAGCCCAAGCAACGTGTGTGCGCGTATGTGTGCGTGTGTGTGTGTTTCAGATATTGCACAGTGCGTGCGTGCGTGCGTGCGTCTGTGTGTGCGTGCGTGCGTCTGTGCATGCTTGTGTGCGTGCGTCTGTGTGTGCGTGCGTGCGTCTGTGTGTGCGTGCGTGCGTCTGTGCATGCTTGTGTGCGTGCGTGCGTCTGTGCATGCTTGTGTGCGTGCGTCTGTGTGTGCGTGCGTGCGTCTGTGTGTGCGTGCGTGCGTCTGTGCGTGCTCCAGAGCTCCAGAGCTCGAACCCTTACACCCCCACTCACGTTCTCTGTGGCCGCAGTCTCTGATCGCTGTAGGGGATCAATGCGACCAACTCGTTCACCTGCCCTGTGGGAAGAGAACAAAAAAAGACCTTAACGCAGGGATGGAAATAAGACTCCCATTGCACAGCAGTGTAATTCATTCCTGGTTTTGCTGTGAGTTTAATAAGACACGCCTGAGCTTGCTGCCTAGACACACTGGGGCTAATGAAGCTCATAGTAAAACCTGGACTGGGTGAAACTGCTGTGTAATAGGAGTCTTATTTTCATGTCTGTTATAAGACATGGGGTCTGTATCTCTGATCTGTTAAATTAAGATGATCAAGTTCATCTAACTGAGTATATATATATATATATATATATATATATATATATATATATATATATATATATATATACACACACACACACACACACACACACACACACACACAATGATGGATATTTCCAATCCATGTTTCAGCTGGTCCTGTTAAAAAGGGCATCGCCAAAATAAACGTGTCCATGCAACTTAAACCCCCACAGAAACGGCTTGACGCCGAGGCGAGCTGGTTCCATACCGAGACGCCTGCTAGGCAGTCCGGCGTGTCAGCGTCTGGCTCCCCGAACTCACCGGTGGGGATCCGGCCGGTGCCCTGGCAGGTGGGACACGTGATGCTGTCCCTGCCGGTGAACTCCACATACGGGAACTGCGCGATGTCGTCCTGCCTGTCCTGTCCGTCCAGCGAATCGTCGTCTTTGTCCCCCTCCGTGCGGCTGCTCTCCGCCAGGGGCCGGAACCCTCCGTGGGACAGACACGATCCCATGGCGGGACGCTGCACCATTTAAACAGCCGGCTGCTGCTCCTGCAAGGAAAACATTACCGCTGTGGCCAAAAGGTTTTGCATGACGCCTCTATAGAATTAATAATGTTACGCCGACAGGTTGAAGTTACATATCGCTTTGTAGTTTTCCACAAACTGAAAAAATGTGACATTTCGAAATCTAGCACGAAACACTGTACTGCTACTGTCGTTTCCGGTAGACTTGTGAGATACCATTGCGTAGTTTCTTAGATTGCATGACGTGAAATAAAATATCGAAATTATGTTCATACAGGTGTACCGCGTAGTGCACACCACTCCTGTCTGTCAGTCAAAGCATGCGTTTAATCTTAAAAAGAAAAATCTATGCATGCAGTGGACTGTAGCTTGCTGGCACTGAACTTAAACCAGTTGTTTCAACACACGGTAACTGCCCTTGTTCTTGAGAGCGGTGCTATACAGTTTCACCTCCTTGCACAGTAGAGATCTAGTTGCAGAGACGCGGTCTCGATTCAGCACGATGTGTTCTTCTTTGCTTGCTGCATTCCCCCCCGGTCCCGTTCAGACTCTTGCAGCGGCGAGGTATCTCTCATAGTCCGTCACTTCGCTTATTTGCTGCGCGTGATGGTACAGACAGCTCCCTCGCTGTATGTTTATCACGCGCTACGTTCAACTTAAGTGTTCTGGAACGTTGCTTCCGAAGCTTGGGGAACGGCGGAGGCGGAGTCACCTCTCTCACGTGACAGGGGTCTCTGTGCGTTTCAAAGCACTGCGCGCTGGCTTTGCAACAAAGTCTTTTCTGCCATTGCCTGCATTAGAATGAGCGCCCCTTATTCGTGTTGTGTGTGGAAGTTAAAAGCGAGCTCCACCCTGCATCAAAAGAGCAAACAAAACAAACACAGAGCAGGAGCTTCTCAGAGTCTGCAGCCTGCGCTGTTGAGTGTTGAGCGGGCGTGTGTCTATACCAGTTGTGCCCAGCAGGGGTCAGCATTGTCCTTCGTTTCGCCTTTCCATCTTCTTCAGGGGGCACAGAAAGCTGGTAGGGGTGCTGCATTCTGTGGCCCGTGGTCCGGATCTCTCAGCGCTTGTGACGTTAATCTATAGATTTGCCGATTTAACACATGAACAGTAACAGAAATGTCCATGAAGTATGAGACAGTGAAACAATAATTAGCCGTAAATAAAATGAATAATATAATTGTGAAATCAGAATATAACAGCGGCAGCGAGTGGTCCCGGACCGCTGTGACGTCACATCGCAGAGTGGTCCCGGACCGCTGTGATGTCACATCGCGGAGTGGTCCCGGACCGCTGTGACGTCACATCGCTGAGTGGTTCCGGGACCACGGGCCACTCTTTTTTTTTTGTGTGTTGCACTGTGTTTGCTTGTCTGTGTGTGTGTGTGTGTGTGGGGGGGTGTGGGTGTGGGTGTGTGTGTGTGTGTGTGTGTGTGGGTGTGTGTGTGTGTGTGTGTGTGTGTGTGTGTGTGTGTGTGTGTGTGTGTGTGTGTGTGTGTGTGTGTGTGTGTGTGTGTATGTGTGTGTGTGTGCTGTGTGCGCGTGTGTGTGTGTGTGTGTGTGTGTGGGTGTGGGTGTGTGTGTGTGGGTGGGTGGGTAGGTGTGTGTGTGTCAGTGTCAGTGGAAGAATGCATCGCATCGGCTTTCCAGAGAGTCAGGAGCGCTTCGAGAGACGTGGCTGTCTTCTCATTCAGTAAGCAAGCCTGGTCCACGGACAGGGTAGTTTTATTGTTTGTCTATCTGAAAGATAATTAAAAAGAAAGAAAGAAGAGACAGAGGGGCCGGATTCACAGCATCACAGTGTACGAATCAGTGGCGCGGGTGCGCCTCTCTGAGGTGGCTGACTTTCACATGTGTTAGCAGTTAGTAAAGCAGCGACGCAGCTAGCTACCGTAAGGTAGGTCTATCCATTAGGAAGAAAATCAAACGATCTGTGGTCAAAAAGCAATATTACTCTAAAGCGGAGGGCAGTATTGCATGATTTTATTTTTTTCTTTCCCCTTGTCCATTCGACCTCCTCTGTGTATTTACGGGACCTCGCGCAGGTCAGCTCGGGAAGGACGTCACAGGTGACCGTGTCGGGTTCTGATTGAGTTGCTAGTGTCAGCTATACTTTAAATATATATATATATATATAAAATACGGTGTCTATCTATCTATCTATCTGTCTATC
>CM060300.1:4726135-5046135 GCA_030684275.1 Acipenser oxyrinchus oxyrinchus
GGAGTTTGCATCCCTGGATTTCATTTGAATCAGCTGCTGCATTTATCGGTGTATCTCGCCTTCAGAAAGGTGAGGTTATTAACACTTTTGAGGGTGAGGGTTGGGACTGTGAAAGATGCCAGCGTGGCGCTCTCTGTTATCTGCTTCCTCGCACGCTCTCTAGTCCAGTACGTGAGGGAGCCTGGGCCTCGTGACCCCGCGCTGACCTCTCCCTGTGAATGGTTTCCCCCAGTCCGTGGCAGCTCTGTTTGACGTTGCAGTCTGCTGTTGTGTGTACCGGACGGACAAGCTCAGCACATTTAGGAAACGTGTCTGGCTGCTGTTCATATAAAACTCAGCTTTATTTATAACATTTCCATTTGACTTGGATCACTCGGAGTTGTGTGTGTGTGTTTGTTATTTGACTTTGAAATGCTGTGCGTTTTGTTTGTACCTCCTTGAGGGTTTTCCTGAGCTGTCCGCAGGGGTGATTTGACTGCATTTTGCTAATCAAATGTTAAACCAGCTGCTAAGTCATGTGAGGCTCAATCTGAGCAGAAGAAAAAAGATTTGTTTAAAAAAAACAGGATGTTGGATTCCAGCATGGTTGTCTATGTTTTTTTCCAGCTCTAGTTTTTGCATGATGAGTTCAAAAGGATGTACAGCTGTTTCCCTTGCATGGTTCAATGTGCTGGACAAAAAAAAATGCCATCCAAATGCACAGGAGCAGAACAGCATGCTAAACGTCATGGTCCAGTGGTTAACAAAAGGGCTTGTAACCAGGAGGTCTCCAGTTCAAATCCCACCTCAGCCACTGACTCATTGTGTGACCCTGAGCAAGTCACTTAACCTCCTTGTGCTCCGTCTTTCGGGTGAGACGTAGTTGTAAGTGACTCTGCAGCTGATGCATAGTTCACACACCCTCTGTAAGCCGCCTTGGATAAAGGAGTCTGCTAAATAAACAAATCATAATAAGAAGTTATTTACTTCTAGTTAGCGCTGAGCTGAATTTAACCCTTATCATTGTTCTCAGCTGGCTTCACATTTACAAGACCAGTTACGTCTGCAATAAAATCAGGTGTGTGTGTTTTAACCGACGTTGATCCACTCCTGGTTTTACTAGGAGTTTAATAACACACCTGAGCTTGTTACCTGTACACACTGTGACTAATCAAGCTGGTAGTAAAACCTGGAACGGATGAAAGGCTGTTCGCCCCGCTTGGTGTTTATAAATGCAGGTGGATGCTGCTGCTCTGGTGAACAGTCCTGATCTGGCTCGCTTCTAGAGATGAAAAGAAAGCGATCGAGGCAAACCACAGCAGGGCTCCTCAGATAATAGGGTTATAATGTGTTAAAGAAAAGGGCTTTGATACCAGGAGGTTCAAATCCCGGCTCAGCCACTGACTCCCTGTGTGTGACCCTGAGCAAGTCACTGAACCTCCTTGTGCTCCGTCCTTCGGATGAAACAAACGAGCTCCTATTGGAAGTGACTTAATACGTTCCTTAGGAATGAATCAAAAGAAAGTAAAGAAAACCTTTTTTTTCCCCCTTCTTGTGTGGCTCCCCTGAGCGCGGCAGGCTCTGGCTGTATAACGAAGCACAGAGTTGGCTCTGGTCACTGGGAAAGTGCTATTTGTGACTTGGCCACAGTGTGTTCACAGACTCAAGCTTCAACTCCAAGCACGCAAAGTTTATAACAACAGGGTGGATGCAGTTCACATTGCTTCCTTCACAGGCCTGACTGAAGTCCCCCAGGCTCTGGGTATCTGTATTTATCCAGTGCGGAATAAAATCTGGTGTCTGTATGATTGTCGCTGGGAATGTTGCTTCAGCGAGACTCTGCTGACCCTGAGCTGAAACAGAAACAGGCTTTGTAACCCAAGACAGCTGAAACCAGGGCAGAAGGACACTGCGATTAAGAGATGCACGGACTGCAAGCTGATTGCTTACAGATGTTAGAGGCGTGGCGCTCATATAGACTCTGTGCTTCACTCCTGTCCTTGTTGCAAGTGATCCTGGCCCTTTTTCTTGTCTGGATTAAGCTGGTGTCCTGATCTGTCGTGGTGCTTGTTTCAGAAGTTACTGATGCACAGCCCTGCCGTCTCTGGGAGCGCCCCTTAGCTGCACCATGGAGAGAGGACAGCTGCTGTGGATCCTGTTGTGGCCGCTGGTAACAGAGGTAGGGGGAAGTGACTCAGAAACCTGAAACAAATCCATGATGCCCACCCTGTAGTTGCAGTTGTCGAAAAACATTAAAAACCTTTATGAATGTCAAAGCATAGGGAAGCATAGTAAAGCATTGTAAAATTCAGCTTTGTGGTTAACAAATATTAAACATTACAAATCATGGTAAATGCATAGGAAAACTGCATTAACTAGAATAGAATACACTACTGCTTTTTCGTAATTATGCATTGTTACACAGTATTAGTGGCTGGGCGTATGATTCCAGTCTAACTCCCACCAGGTGAAATAAAAGCATTTCTCTTCTTGCTGTTCCAGCAGGTTCCTGCGGGGGTGCTGGTGTCCTCTGAGCCGCTGTCAGCCGTGTCTGCCACCCCCCAGTCTGTGGTGCCCATGGGGGTGTCGAGGGCACAGATCCTGTCTGCCCAGTTCGAGTGCTACCTGAAGATCCTCAGGGACCCCCCCTACCGAGGAGACGGTAACGAACCCCCTCCCCCGGTCCCGCTGGGCTGCCCCCCCCAGGGCTAGTGTTAGCAGAAGATTTTCTCAGTGCATGTTCTCAGTGAAGTAGCGCTATTATGGGGAGGTCTTCGAGCGACACCCCTGTTAAATTGAGTCCGTCCTGGCTGTGGGAAGCTGCCAGTCTCTGCTGGGTGATTTCAAAGGGCGGTGCTCTACAGCGCACCCTACTGGCCAGGCGCCACTTGATCTCAAAGCAGACACCTGCTGGGCTCCAGGGGGTGGCGCTGTGGAGCTCCTGGGTGTAAAGAGGTGATTGGCTTGGGGAATGAAGGACTCTGTCCTGAGCTGGCATTCTAAATCGATTTGGGGAGGGGGTGTGTGAAATAGTTTCCATTCTGAACGAGCGCTCCCTGTCCCAGGACCCTACTGTAACCGCACGTGGGACGGCTGGATGTGTTGGGAGGACTCCCCGCCCGGGAGCAAGGCTGTCCAGTTCTGCCCTCAGTACTTCCAGGACTTCGATCCCTTGGGTGAGTGACGTCCTCATCGCGATTGTAATGAATCTTGTGAAGTGAATCTCTTACTGCTATCCATGCGATTTTGCCCGCAGACTGTATACTGTGCTTGAGTTTTAATGAAAACCTTGGGGAGCAGAATTCCACACTTCCAGATCACTGGTTTATATCATAACTTTCAGGGATGGAAATAAGACTCCTGTTGCATGGCAAAACTCCAGGTTTTACTACCAGCTTGATGAGCCACAGTGTGTCTAGCTAACAGGCTCAGGTGGGTCTGATAATTAAACTCCTAGTAAAACCAGGAATGGATCACACCGCTATGGAACGGGAGCCTTATTTCCACCCCTTTGAGCTGGTTGTGACTGTGTTTTCTTTGCTGTGCTTGCAGAAAAGGTGACGAAGGTTTGTAATGAAGACGGACAGTGGTTTCGTCACCCGGAGAGTAACCGCACCTGGTCCAATTACACCCTGTGTTCTGCCTTCACCAGGGCCAAACTCAAGGCAAGACACATGTTTCAAAGATATTAAAAAAATACTTCTAGTCGAAACGTTCCAGGGATGGTAATAGGACTCCTAGTTCACAGCACTAATTCCAGATTTTACTAGGAGCTTGATCAGCCACAGTGTGTATAGCTAATAACAAGCTCAGGCGTTTCTTATTAAACTCCTAGCAAAACCAGGACCGGATCAAATCACTGCTGTGCAATGGGAGTCTTATTTATGTGTTACGTTTCGTTTGGTGTTTCTACATTTAAAATCTGGTTTGAATCATGATTAGGATGAAATATTGAGTTCAGTTTCCCGCGTACTGTACCTGGTCAGTAGACTTCTGTAAGCCAGTAGTCTTCAGTGTTTCCTGCATGTCAGACAGTGCAGAATCGAGGGAGTCTCTTCAGTCTGCAATGTGCTGAATGCCTCTTCAGTGTTTCCTGCATGTCAGACAGTGCAGAATCGAGGGAGTCTCTTCAGTCTGCAGTGTGCTGAATGCCTCTTCAGTGTTTCCTGCATGTCAGACAGTGCAGAATCGAGGGAGTCTTCAGTCTGCAGTGTGCTGAATGCCTCTTCAGTGTTTCCTGCATGTCAGACAGTGTTGAATCGAGGGAGTCTCTTCAGTCTGCAGTGTGCTGAATGCCTCTTCAGTGTTTCCTGCATGTCAGACAGTGTTGAATCGAGGGAGTCTCTTCAGTCTGCAGTGTGCTGAATGCCTCTTCAGTGTTTCCTGCATGTCAGACAGTGCAGAATCGAGGGAGTCTCTTCAGTCTGCAGTGTGCTGAATGCCTCTTCAGTGTTTCCTGCATGTCAGACAGTGCAGAATCGAGGGAGTCTCTTCAGTCTGCAGTGTGCTGAATGCCTCTTCAGTCCCAGCAGTTCTGCTAACGCAGTCTCTTCTCTTTTTGAGCAGATGGCATACAGCAAGTATTACCTGGCTATTACCGGACACTGCCTCTCTCTGGTATCCCTCCTCATCTCACTCTGCATCTTCTTCTACTTCAAGTGAGTGCGTTTTAAAATGATTATTATTATTATTATTATTATTATTATTATTATTATTATTATTATTATTATTAATGTTGTTGTCGTTGTTTTCCTTGGCAGGAGTTTGAGTTGCCAGCGCATCTCTCTTCACAAGAACCTGTTCCTGTCCTTCATCCTCGACTCCATCGTCACCATCATCTGCCTTTCTGCCGTGGCTAATAACCACGAGCACGAGACTCACAACACGGTACGGGCTTCCTGTTTACAGTGTCGCTGTCTTCCTGTGCCGGGCTCGGCAGCACTGAAAGAGTTAAACACTCAGGCACTGAAAGAGTTAAACACTCCAGCGCTGAAAGAGTTAAACACTGCAGCACTGAAAGAGTTAAACACTGCAGCGCTGAAAGAGTTAAAAACTCCAGCACTGAAAGAGTTAAACACTAAGCCAGCGATGCTAGCTGCCTGGTTTGCTGCTCCAGTTGCGTGTGTGTAAAGTGTGGCTCCTCCTGTCTCTGCAGGCCGGCTGCAAGGTGCTGCAGTTTCTGTATCTCTACACCATGGGCTGTAACTACTTCTGGATGCTGTGTGAGGGGATCTATCTGCACACCCTCATCATCGTGGCCGTGTTTGTGGAGGAGCAGCAGATGAGCTGGTACTATATCCTGGGCTGGGGTGAGTGCACGCCACGGAGAAATCAAACCGTCAAAACCTCAAAGTCTTGAGTATGGATGCCATCCTCCGCATGGAATTTGGAGATTTGCTGTTTTTAAATTTAAATTGAAATAATCATTTTAATAAGCAGAATCGTAAAAGTTCTGACAAAAAGCTATTTTCAAAATCGTATCGCTGTACACAGAAAACACAGAACACAAACCATTGCAAAGGTCGAATCACATTTAAAGCCTCCCAAAGCAATACATTTTGAATGCGTGCTGCAGTCCTGTGATGCACACGTCCCACAGCTGGTCTGTCTGTGAGTGTTTGTACCGGACAGCCCTGCACATTTAAAACACTCCGGTCCTGGATGAATGAAGCCACTCCTGTGATGCAGCCTGGTTTCAGCCTGGCTGTAGCGGTGCTCCTAACGTCTGTAAATCAGGAATACGGGAGGTTCTGGAATTAACGCAGCTGTTTCCCTCTGTGTGTCCCAGGATTCCCTCTGATCCCAGCCGTCATCCATGCAGTGGCCAGACTGCTTTTCTTCAATGACAAGTAAGAACGATCACCTGTGAAACAACACTGAGATCAACACACACACACACACACACTGTCACACACACACACACTGTCACACACACACACACACACATATTTTAATAATCATTAAAAATAGGTGAAGAAGGTTCTCTCTCTCTCTCTCTCTCTCTCTCTCTCTCTCTCTCTCTCTCTCTCTCTCCAGCTGCTGGATCAGCGCTGCCACTCATCTCCTGTACATCATCCACGGACCGATCTGCGTGGCACTGTTGGTAAGCACCAGCATGTTAGCGCAGAGCCCAGGGGGAGGGGAGGGCTGTTGTACAGAGAAGCGGGTTCATGTCAGAGCAGGGAGAGCGGCACTGAACAATCAAATACACCCGCAGTGTTGTGAATCTCACCATCAAAACTGGGGCACACCTTCATCCAATTTGAATGGACTGTGTGCCCAGGGTTTGGTGCGCAACAGACTCCTGCTGTTCTCAATTTTTTAATATTTTCAATGCTAATAAGAGATTAGATTCATTTGCATGCAGTATTTGTGCAGACGTTCGTTTTAAACGGCACACATCTGATGAAAGATACCCTACATTGCAGCGAACCTGCACCCCCATTCCCCACTGCAGTGCACAGATCACTGCACCCCCATTCCCCGTTGCAGTGCGTTGATCACTGCACCCCCATTCCCCGTTGCAGTGCGTTGATCACTGCACCCCCATTCCCCGTTGCAGTGCGTTGATCACTGCCTCTCTCCCCCTCTCTGCAGGTGAACCTGTTTTTCCTGCTCAATATCGTGCGGGTCCTCATCACCAAGCTCAAGCTCACTCACCAGGCTGAGTCCAGCGCTTACATGAAGGCTGTGCGAGCCACGCTCATCCTGGTACCCCTGCTGGGGATCCAGTTCGTCCTGTTGCCATGGAAACCGGAGTGGCGACTGGCCGAGGAGATCTACGAGTACATCATGCACATCTTCATGCACTACCAGGTACGCAGCGGCCTGGAGAGAGACAGGGGGCCGTCCTCAATACTGTTTACCATACCGGTAACACTGTAGTGCCCATGTCTGTATCCCATCATGCAATGCTGCATGCAATGCTCCACGGATAAGTAAATAAAGTAGATTTTCTCATTTAAAAAATGCTTGGGCATTACAGGGTTAAACATGTTTCGTTGTTTGCAACTTAGAAACAGCGGCGATTTATTCTGGAAGCAATCACGGCGCAGCCCCTTCACAGCTCTGACGTGTGCCAGATTACATTGACCTCTGTATTCGACAGGCACTTGGAAGTCCTTTTCAAACTGCTCCGTTTAAAAGACTTACTAAACCTGTGTGTGTTTTCGAAGCTGCTCTATGTTGTTGTTGAATGAATGTCAAACTTATGAACCGGTTTTGTGTGTCTCCTCAGGGCCTGCTGGTCGCCACTATCTTCTGCTTCTGTAATGGAGAGGTAAGCTGTGCCAGCTGCACATGTTTCTCTACTAACATGTTTGAGTTTGATCCAAAGCGATTTACAGAGACTAGGGGGTGAACTATGCATCACAAGTGCTTCCAATAGGACCTTGTTTGTTTTGCGTCTCATCCGAAAGACGGAGCACAAGGAGGTTCAGTGACTTGGTCACACACAGGGAGTCAGTGGCTGAGCTGGGATTTGAACCTCCTGGTGTCAAGCCTCTCTCTCTCACCCCCTCTCCCTTGCACAGGTCCAGGCAGCTCTGAAGAGGGAGTGGCTGCACTATAAAGACCAGTGCAGTGGAAGGCTGATGAGCAATGACTTGCACTCCACCTACCACACCAACTCCTCCGTGGCAGAGCTGAGCAGGAGCCATGGCACCAAACACAGCCCCAACGGCAAGAACTGTCCCGCGGGGGAGAGCGTGGCCCTGAAACCTGACGGGACCCTCACCTGACCGTGCCCCCCCCCCACTGTACCCTTGAACTGAGCACGGAGAGACTCAAGCTATCCGTCCACTTTGAAGATGTCCCCGTTGGACTTCTTTTGCATCGGCAAAATGGCTTATACTGAATATGGGCACCTGGGTGGAAATCTCAGCGTTGCATTGTGTAGCAATGTCCTAACTTAAAAAAAACAACTTTATATATAAACTGTTGCATTGTTCTTTTCTTATCAGAATGTATGTATTGCGTTTCCAAAGTATAGCGCACTTACCGTCTTTGACAGATATTTGATCCGGTTTTGCATTGATGCAGTCTTTATATAAATATATCCTTTGCACTGGTAGTTAAGCCCCCTGCATTGCTGCACTGAGTGCCACACAGATTAGAGATGTACTGAAATGCTTTGAAAGGCTGTGCAGAATCTCCCTGGATCTCCAGCGTGAACTGAGGGCAGTGCAGCGCGTGTTCTCTAGTGAGGTTAGGGACACTGGCTGTGTACATCAGTGACAAAACATTCCAGCAATGGGAATAAACACGCTATATATATTTATATATATATGTTAAGGATGATATTGATGTTGTTGTTGCTATTATATTATTTTTTATTGTCTGTATTAGTGTTACTTGAAGATTGTACTATAGAAAACTGTTGTAATAATATTTATGATAAATAAAACGAATTCATGGCAGTGTTCAGTCTTCTGAGATGATTTTGTCTGGTGCATTTCTGTCTGTGTCTGTTAGTGATTGTGGGAGAAAAAAACTTGATGACTGTGTCTCAAGATTTAAAATGTCTGCCACAGCTGTGTCAAATAACAGCTAACTGAATCCTTCTCATTAAAGGGCACATAAGGATCTTTTTATTGTGTTACATGTTCCCATGTGTTGCTACAGCTGTTTACGTAAGGTGTGTATATTGTTTTAATTTTTTTTTTTTAACATTTTGACCACTTTTTTAAACTTTTAAATTGCATTCCCTGCCTCAAGATGGCTTCCCATGTACCCGCATGGACCTCTCAGGACTACAGTTCCCATCATACTCCTGCTCACATATGTAACGGAGACGGATTTACCAGTGAGCAGGAGGATGATGGGAACTGTAGTCCTGAGAGGTCCATGTGGGTGCATTGAGTCAGACCCCCGTCTCAGCATGGCAGTGAAGTGGAAACACAAACTGTTCTCATCACACTGGAGTCTCGATGTCGCTGCGGTCCTTCGCTATAATTTAATCAACTAAACGAGGGATAAACATTTTTGCTTCCCAGTAGAGATTTCTAATGGCCGCCTCTCTTCATTCGATTCCAGCCCCCGGATTGCTTTGCTGGACTCTCTCTCTCTCTCTCTCTCTCCCCCTCCGCAGACCCCTGCTAATTTCTTGCTCCTCTTTGGAATACATTTGCTGGCCAGATGTGCATTGCATGATGTAGGGTATGATTGAAAACAGGACACACCACAGTGCATGCAGTGCAGCCTCATCTTAATATATAAAGAAGAAAGTTGGTGTGTCTGTCTGTTCCTTTCTGCATTCGGACCCTGCAGGAGCCATGGCAACCAAACTCTGCATGGCCACCAGCGGGGAAGGCAGTGGGTTTGAGGAGCTCAGTGGTTAGAGTGCTGGGCTGCAGCGTGGAAGGCAGCGGGTTTGAGGAGCTCAGTGGTTAGAGTGCTGGGCTGCAGCGTGGAAGGCAGTGGGTTTGAGGAGCTCAGTGGTTAGAGTGCTGGGCTGCAGCGTGGAAGGCAGTGGGTTTGAGTAGCTCAGTGGTGGGCTGCAGCGTGGAAGGCAGGGGGTTTGAGTAGCTCAGTGGTTAGAGTGCTGGGCTGCAGCGTGGAAGGCAGCGGGTTTGAGTAGCTCAGTGGTTCGAGTGCTGGGCTGCAGCGTGGAAGGCTGTGGGTTTGAGGAGCTCAGTGGTTAGAGTGCTGGGCTGCAGCGTGGAAGGCAGCGGGTTTGAGTAGCTCAGTGGTTAGAGTGCTGGGCTGCAGCGTGGAAGGCAGTGGGTTTGAGGAGCTCAGTGGTTAGAGTGCTGGGCTGCAGCGTGGAAGGCAGCGGGTTTGAGTAGCTCAGTGGTGGGCTGCAGCGTGGAAGGCAGTGGGTTTGAGGAGCTCAGTGGTTAGAGTGCTGGGCTGCAGCGTGGAAGGCAGTGGGTTTGAATAGCTCAGTGGTTCGAGTGCTGGGCTGCAGTGTGGAAGGCAGTGGGTTTGACTAGCTCAGTGGTTAGTGCCAGGCTGCAGTGTGGAAGGCAGTGGGTTTGAGAAGCTCAGTGGTTGCCCTGTATATGTCTCTGTATCTCTCAGTATCTCTGGCTCAGTGTATTTGTATGTCTCAGTGCCTCTCATTCTCTCTCTCCTTGTGAAATATTTTTCCCACAGCGTGGCCCGGCATCCACAGCCCTCGTTTCCTGTCCCAGGCATTGTTCCCCTTCCCAGGGGGCCGAGTGGCGGCGCTGGGCCTGTTCTGCAAGGGAGTGCCTTCCTGCGTTGCAGAGTCTTTCCTTCAGAACTGCCTCATGGACCCTGCAGGGACCCTGTCAGCCACTCACCGGTCCGCCCCCTGCCCTGCAGCTATTATCCAGCTGCTGCTGTTTTTAGATACGCTGGCTTTTCTATTTCTATTGGGGCTTTGAGCTGTAAACAGCTTGTTCAGTGATTTTTTTTTTTTACTGTTAACAAATATATTGTCCTGGTGTTACCAAATATTGCTTCCCCCGAAAATGTGTACCCCCCATGAGGTACAAACGTTTGTTCCTGCCTACATGTTTTTTTTTTTTAATCCTATCTTTATGTAAATTCTGCATGTACAGTGCTAGTAAATGCGAGCAATGTTTGCAGGCTGTTATCGTGTATTATTGTAAGTGAGACTGGAGCTGTCGGAGGGGGGGGGGGGTTGGGGGGTTTAGGGTTAGGGAAAGAGGTCTTTAAAATTCAGGTTTTAGTTGAAAATGCATGGATATAGACCAATATGGAAATATTACTTTGTTATAGAAAAAAAATAAAATAAAAGGGGCTACAAATATTCCTGAATATTGGTTCCTAGTGCACTGTTGGTCACATTGTTATTCGGATAGGATAGGTGTGATCAAAACGCACTCAAAGTTTGGCAGAAGGCGTGTGTGTTTCCAGTCACGCTATGTCAGTCCGCTGCTGGAATTTACAGCAAACACTCCCCCCTACCGGCCAGTTTCCGAACTGAAATAAAAAGGGTGACTGAGGTTCAAACGGGACAGCGGAACAGAAGAGCGGTTATTACAGGTAAAGCGCATACAAACTGTCTAGAAACAGTCTTCAAAGGGGTAGGACCGTGTTCATATTACAATTACAGAATTGACCATCAATTAATATCGTGCGTCTGTGCATGTATTGCTGTTCTAAGTTCACGGGACTGGTTTTGCGGTGTAATCTGCATGGATTTGGAAGCATAACATTAAAAAACGGGATTTTTAGTGTCCCGGGAAAGGATAATGCAATCCTGGGACATCTTCCTCAAAACCGGGAACGATCCATGAAAAACAGGGGCAGGTGGGAAGACTATTGATTAAGGTACCGCGCTGTGTGTTCCAAAATATTGAAAATTAAGGCGCAATTAAAAAATACACAGTCTTATTTATTAATCTATTAATTTTTTAGACCATAATAATTAAAGCGAAGAACAAAAAATTCTGAGGTCCCACCGAGATTTGAACTCGGATCGCTGGATTCAAAGTCCAGAGTGCTAACCATTACACCATGGGACCGGGTATATGCTACCGCGCTGCAAAGTACCCTTAAAAACCAACCCCTGCATTTAAAACTGCAGCAGGGAAATACATGCGTGTCTGAAGAATGCAAATAAATCGCTAGACATTACGTAATGCTAGCCTACGACATGCGGGTAACTAACTGCACAGCAACACTAACCCGCACAATGCGCTCCAATGAACCACGTCTTCCCCGTTTTTGACTGCAGAGTGGAAGCGATACAAACAACGCCTTTCACGGATATAATATACATGCAAATTATATATATATATATATATATATATATATATATATATATATATATATATATATATATATAATCTTTAAGAAAATATGAATTCGCCTACATCAGACCTACGTCATTAAAGCCGACACTTCCTCGCTGTGAATGTATGTTTGACTTCACCTCCCAGGTTATAAAAACAATTGCTTGTGCACCCGTACTGTTTCCTAAAGCGAGTATATAATAATCCGTTTGTTTAATTCCAGCGACGCATTGCAGAGTCTGTGCAAACTCGTGTTCAGCCACATCCGGGGTTTCGAATACCTCACCGGTCCCGCCCATTGATAGGACCGATTGGTCTACATTGCTGCCAATCAAAGAGCTGCGCGTTGACAGCTAGTGCCATCACGTGATGTGCAGCTGTGTGCAAATGTATCAGAACACTTGGAAGATTGCTAATTTAAATCATTTATATGCCTAAACCTCAGGGTGTGAGAGTAACACATACACAATATGCACTTGTGAGTAAAAAAAATATATATTCGACCACTTTGAGCTGTATGTGTTCCTTTTCTCTTACCGTTGCAAATCAATGCCATGTTGTGGCCTCTTAAAGTCGTGAAATAAATTAGACAATCGCTGATCTGCCTTTTTTTTTCCCCAAGATTTTCAGTTCCGGTGGTTTGATTTAATCCGCACAGCAAATCAAAACCACAGGTGCACTAACACACGTGAAGGGATGCTGTCTGAATTATACAAGTTAACCAGCCACCCGACTGTGACCGCACACGTGGAATTCATAAAGCACTTTATGACGGCAGATTACACTGTACCGCACGACGCGGGGTGACGTCATCTCCTATTTATAGCACGGGACATTTCCACGCCCCTTTTTTTTGTATTGGGGTTGCAACGCGCTTCGTTTGTGACGTCAGCGCGTTTGGTGAACTGTAATTTGATGAGAGCTGCTCAGACAGGGGGCGGGGGGAGCGGAACTGACCGTGCCATGAAGCGGCTTACATTAGAAAGGGAAGAAAATGGGTGCGTTCACGAGAGGCAGACTTTGCTAAGTCTGCGCAGATTCTGCAATGATTCTGCAAATGCATTGGCTACTAGCTCCGGTTCTGTGCAGATTCTGCGCAGAATGACGAAAGTCTGCATGTCCTGAACGCACGCAATGTATCAAGCAATGAAAAGTTCAGCTACACAACGCGTAAGAGAGCAGTGAAAGTGGTACTTGCAACCGCGCTGCCTTAGCCTAGGGCGCCATCTAGTGGAAGCTGCGCAGTGTGACAGAACTTGAAAGAGTGCAGCTGCTTTCTATCAGAAAGAGCAAAGAACTACATCTGCTGGATCACAGCGCCATTTATAAAAACAAATTAAACCACATATAAAATCAACATAACACCCAATTCACAACGATCAGGAAAGCTGTTAAACCCGCACCAGCCCGGCCTCTCGCGCTCACGTCCCTTCCGATTCTAATTGGGCAGGCTTCGGAACGGAGTGTCCCACTCTCTAGCCAAGTGATTGGCTAACAGGCTACCTGCCTTTTCTCTGTTCCACCAATGACAGAGCTATGCCTCAATAGGATGTGTTCTTTGTTTTGATTGGCTGAGGAAGCCCGCGTAGCGTAGCGTAGCATGGAAGACGTCGCAAACTCCAGTCAGGGTACGTTGTTTTTATTTGTGTTTTAAATTTTTTGATCTTATTCATCCGCATTGGATAATAAATAAATACACGTTTTCCAAAAACGTCTGTAAATAAATCAGTAATATAGCGCTGTCATTAATTTCGTTTTTAGTTTTGACATGTATGATCTATCACGGCATGTTTTTAATGGGATTTTTTCCCTGAAGAAAAAGGTGTATTTATTTATGGTTTCAATCTGGGTTATTTAGTTCAAACAAGTTATTCTGTTCATTTGAACGTGTGTTCTTATTTATTGATTTATTTTTATTCAAATATATACCGGTTGCGAGTCGTTTTGTCAAAACCTAATGCTAACATGACGGTACATATTATCAATGTATATCGACTCCCTGTGTCTTGTATGTGGACCGGCATGGCTGTTCGTGTGTTAGGGTTACTGTGAAAGATACCATGCAGCCAAATCATACAGAAAAGACATGAGGGAGCCCAGGCCAGCAGCCAATCACACGGGAGCATGTTCAGTGATGGATGTGAGGCACGGCGTTGTGAATGCATGATCGTATTAAAAAACACAGAGTATGTGACACGTTTCCTGCTGTGCACCGTTCATCATGGTGCATTTCTCATGCGTGAATTATACATCCAGTGATCGTGGGAGGCGAGGACTGCCAGCACAGACCAGACCTGCAGCGCGGGGGACAGACCTGCAGGGGGCAGCAGAGTGGAACTATGACTGACAAGTTTTGCATGGCCAAGAATCTTATGATTAAGACATTCATTAAAAAAAAAAATACTGTATATGAGCTTAATTTAGATCTTTTTATTTAACATCATGTAAGCAAAGAAACTACAAAATGATATTGCAAAATAAAAAAGGCCATAGTTGTAAATATTACACATAGTTGTAAATATTACAGTATTTCATGTTCGATTTTGAAATCTCCCAAGTTGTCTGTTAAGTATCTGGGAAAGCTACAAAGTGGTGGTGTGTA
This sequence comes from Acipenser oxyrinchus oxyrinchus, assembly GCA_030684275.1. Classification (NCBI taxonomy): domain Eukaryota; kingdom Metazoa; phylum Chordata; class Actinopteri; order Acipenseriformes; family Acipenseridae; genus Acipenser; species Acipenser oxyrinchus. The sequence goes on from CM060300.1 coordinate 4,740,443, forward strand.
ATTCAATATGTTAACGTCACCTTATTCAACAGCTTTCATTCGGCTTTATGAAGCAGAATGACGAGCCTGTCCTCAAAACAGGACAATGGCACTTAATGGATTAACTAACGTGTCCTCATAATCAGTCAGGAAATGATTTTTTTTTTTGCCCTGCAGGGTCATGTTGAGGGTCCAGGCTTCTCTCTCCTGCTGGAAAGTTCATGTGCAAGTAAACTCCGAGATCAGAAAACAGGCTTCGGTTGAACTCTCATTACAGAGTACGGGTGTCTTTCTGCCCTTGTGCTGCAGCCCCTGGGTGTCTTAACTACCAGTTAAGGATCGGATCATTGTAAGTCTATCCTAACTGCAGCGGTTAAAGAAAAGGGGCTTTGATACCAGGAGGTTCAAATCCCAGCTCAAGCACTGACTCCCTGTGTGTGACCCTGAGCAAGTCACTGAACCTCCTTGTGCTCCGTCCTTCAGATGAGACGCAAAACAAACAAGGTCCTGGAAGTGACTCTGCAGCAGCAGCAGTGATGCATAGTTCACCCCCTAGTCTCTGTAAGTCGCTTTGGATAAAAGCATTTTCTAAATGACTAAATAATAATAATAATAATTAGCACTGCTCTTTTATTCACTGCAGAGCTAGTGCGCCCGCATTTAAGAGTTTGTCCCGATGGATTTTGAAGAGGAGCCCCCTCCAAAAGAATGGGGGCTGGACCCCTTTTTCTTTATGTTTGCCAAACTTTATATCAAAGACATTCTGGAACTGAAACCTTCCAAACTAGGTCGGAAAATTCATTTCTATAAATCGCATCCAGTAACCAAAGTGGAAATCCTGGGAGTTGTGGTCTTCAAGCAGGAACGGGAGAAGTTCACTTGCTATGGAGTGGACGACGGCACTGGAGTCGTGAAGTGCTTTTGCTGGAAAAACAGCCGGCAGAATAAAGCTTCTGGCTCGGGTCAGTCCGTCGGGGGCTTGCTCATGGCCAGACAGCAGCAGGAGCTGCAGGAGCGCTCCACCCTGGAGCTCGGGGACCTGATCCGTGCCAGAGGACGCGTGAAGACTTACAGGGAGCAGATGGAAGTCTCGGCTTATTCCTACTGCAAAGTGGACGACCCGACGCTTGAAGTTCAGATCTCCTGGATGAGGGAGGTTCCGCGGCTCTACCAGAAGTATTACGACAAGCCCTGCCTGGGTTCAAGCGCTGGGAAGAGACCGGGCTACACTGGCGCGGATGGACCTCTGACCTTGAGCAAGCTGGTGGCTTTGATGGCGGAGCAGCTCAGGGAGTTCCTGAGGGAAAGCAGAGTGTCCACGTTTTGTCTACGGGATCTGGAGACCGTGGACTCTCTGGTGTCGGTGGCCTGCCGCCCTCTTGAGAGCGCCCCCACGGAGGAGGAAGCCGAAATAGCCGCCTCTAACGCGAAGCGAGTGCGCCACGTTTTCACGCACGCCGCTCAGAAGCTGGAAGAAGAGGGTCTGGCCTTCGTGAAAAAATGCTACCCGGTGAAAGTCTACCAGGTCACAGTGAAGGACCAGGATCTTCTGAGAGTGACTCGGCAGATCATTCTCGCCGACTGCAAGCTGCCTCGCAACGCTGACCAGGGCTGTCACTTCCTCGATGTTTTCAGGAGCGTGACCGAACGGTTCCGGTCTGTGAACAAGGCCGCGCTGCGCCAGGTCCTCGACGCTCTGGAGCTGAGCAGCGACATCGTCAGCTCCACAGGCAGCCACTACGTGGCTTTCTGAGGATCCCTGCTTTGTAGAAAACCAGGAGCTGCGAGCGGGTGTGCTGGCTTCCCAATACTAGTGGTTCTGAAACTCCAGCCTCTAGTCGATGCATCAGCAGAAAGGTTTTGGGATGCCCTCTTATGGGTGCGTGGAAGATAGTCCCGAAGTTTGTCAGCAACAAACCACTCGTTCCTAAACTTTCTCGTGTTCAGTGTAAGCCCCAACCTGGTGTTTTCCAGACCGGTTTTGAGACAGAGAGAGGCAGTCCGGCACTCTAAAGGCTCCTCCCTTGCATCGTTTGGTGCTGTGTCGCAAGTGATTGTATCTGAGCGACTCACGTTTATTCTACCCTCGCTCGCCTTCACAGAAAGCTTGGCAAACCAGAATTTCCAGTGTGGACAAGTATCTCCTTCCTCTGTAAATAATATGAAACGTTTGCATTCAGTTTGACTGCTCCGATAAAGATCAGGGGACACATTCAATAAATATCATATGTCATTGTAATATCATACACCACTGTGTCATGCAACACTCTGAATTCCACCACTAGTAGTATTTTGAATTGCTTCCTTATTTTAGTGACGCTGGTACTTTTAATTACGCTTCAACACTTCAAATTCACAGTGATCGTGGGAGCAGTGGAAATGCCACAGGACTAAAGCTAATGAGGGGAGAGGGAGAAATGCACAATCAGCTTTGCCATTTCCCCCCCCCCCCCAGATCCCTCACAGTGCGGCTGCTGGTCTGCTTATTTTTAGGGCATGGCTTTGAACATCATTGTGAGACGTTGCAGCTTCAGGGTGTTTAAATCGACTTATCTTGCCAAAAAAAAACAAAAAAAACCGGAAATCTGTCTTTATTAGCTCTTAACCTGTTTAGTCTACTGATTCCTAACCCTAATGTAATTACCCTCCACCCCACACACACACACACACACGTAGACACAGAAACACACAGATACTGACACACACACACTGATACACGCACACACACGCCCCTGGCCAGTATTGTTCTCTTTGTTTACACTGTGCTCCTCAGCCAGATCATCAAAACCTGTTTTTCATTTTTTTTCTTTTTTCAAATATTTGTGTTCATCGTGTGGAGCTCTTTCCAAAAGAACCCGGGTCCCTCCCTCCTCTCCGGTTACATAACCCCCCCTCTCCGGTTACATAACCCCACCTCTGTTTATCTCGGCTCTCTCAGCCCCATGAAACTCCACACAGCTTTTAGGAGGCAGACTGTTCAGGCACGTTGCTTTTAAGCGGTGCTGAAATTAAAAAGGGTGCAAACAGAATGCTTGCTTTCAATGTGGGGTTTTTTTTTTTGCTATGTTGCAACACCTAAGACCTATATGCCTTGCCTTGCTCCCTGCTTCTTGTGTCACGCTGTCGTCTGCACAGCACATTCTAAACAGGCGGAGCCAGCGGAACTCGGAACTCCGCGCTCCATGATGCAATAAAGGTGTCTCTGCTGGGGGGGGGGCAGTAGGTACAGAATGGCTTTCAAAAACAAAACAAAAAAAACAACTGGTTTTTATTGCATTGATCCGTTTTCCGATTTCCTGACAACCCCGGGGAGCACAAACACATGTCCAGGCCACCTGAAGGTCTGATAAAACGAATGACACACAGAGGCAGAGTGGAAGTTATTAAGTTAGTGTGGCGTGAACGATCACTTAGCGAGCTGCTGAAACCCAGGGTGCCTCTTCCCTCTCGCTCTTCTGCGCGAATGGATTTCTTTTGGATGAAGTCGATCAGTCTGCACGTGTCCCATTACTGAGAAAGGGTTGAAAACAACAGAAAGTTCCCGGAGATCTTCTTGCTTCATCTGCTAGGATGTTCCATGCAGTGTTTCCATGCACAAGCTTCCACTTGTGCCCTCTTCTCTGAGCTCAGTGTGAAGCGGCGTCTACCATTTTACCTTCTCTTTACCCTTGCATTACTTCAGTTTGCTTTTACCATGCTGTGCCCCAGTAAAGGGCGACCCGCCACCCAGCGCCAACCTCTCCGCCTGCAGCCCAGCTTCGTTGACTCCTCGGAAGAGATGATGTTGCACAAGGCAGGCAGAGTTATTTCTGGGCTGTGACGCTGCAGCATGACAAGCACCATGCCTTATTTTTCTAATGCTGCCATAAATGTGGCACTTAACGTGGAGTCTGAAGCCAGTGCTGTAACTCAATTAAAGGTTAACTTCGGATCAAGAGCTGGTTAGTTTAGTAAGGACAGACATTAGGGAAACGACCGGAGGTGATGAGAGCCAGCATATATATATATAGAGAGAGGTTAGATGCCCATTTTTTTCCCCTCCTGAACCTTCTAACGCCCCTCCACCCCCAGGATAAATTCTGCGCCCCCAGTTTGACAACCACTGCCTTAGAGGAGCAGACTTTGCATTGGACACAAAAGCAGGTTGCTGGACACGCAAGGAAAAGCCGTCTGTATTCAAGCACCGATGCAGCCCCTGCTTCAGTTAACCCGACAAAGGGAAGGGGACGTGTCTGGCAGCTGGTGCAGCAGTCGTTCGCAAGTTCGGCTTTTCCACCTTAATCACGCAAGTAGCCCTGGCCTGTGCTGAACCCTGGCACATTCGAAAAGCAGCCACAACTGCAGCTTGTTCAGAGCGTTATTACGCAAAGACACCGGGGCGCTGTACAGACGAGTGTGTGTGTGTGTGAGAGAGAGAGAGAGTGGGAGTGCTTTGTATTAAGCAGTTGCTGTCATCATGAGAACATTTTGTCATAGTCCTTGAAAGACACCCCCCCACACACTTTTTACCTGTGAAAGCATGACGCACATTCTTCTAAATTAATCATTCACCATGTTTACTGAGTGTGAAGATGCTTTCGCTGTGTATTTGACATTAGGAACAAGAGGACGCTTTTCCAAGGCGATATTTGAGGTCTCATCGCGTTACACGAGGCGCACATACACACACGTGTACAGCTACGTGTGGCGTGCAGGCTGGCTGATCTCGCGTACAGGGGAAGCAGTTTTAACAAGGGGAGAAGAACCTTCTCTGCAGGGAAACGGGGGTGGGGGCTGAGAGATCTCTTCAAGCAAATACCGTCCGGCCAAGTCAAGTGCAGTATTTTATGCACTCTCTTTAAATTCATGACGCACAGACTCGGGTTGTTTACTGAGCCAGCATACCAATGACGTCACGACACACCCCCGAATTCTACTGGTGGAGCGTTTCCGTGCGTCTTAGTATTGACGCGCACGGCAGCCAATTCGAACTCGAGTTTAAAGACATCTGGCCAATAAGCGACTGAGAGGCGGAGAGCTACTCAAAGCTGGATTGGCTGAACGAGGGTGTGGTTAACCCGGGAGACAACGCAGTACGCAGAGGGGACGGAGGGGGGTCCAGTAGAAATTGAGCCCGGGGCTGCAAGGAGACCCGAGCTGGTGAGCTGAACTGTAGTCCAGTTTGCTTAGCTTAGTTTAGTTTAGCATTGGAGAGGCATTTGACACGGGCTAAGTTTTTTTTTTGTGCTGCTGGTCAATTGCACCAAAAAAAAAGACAACATATCGAAGTTAAAAATAAAAAAAATATATATATATATACGTAAAAATAAATAGTTGTTTTTGAGGTAGTTGAGTACTATTAGCGGTTCTCTGTTATTTCCAGGCTGTCAGCGTGTGACAGGCTATATATACTGTGTGACAGCACAGTAACGTGTTATTTGCGATTGGTTTATCCGCAGAAATCTATTGGCATACCTCCAACGTTAAAAACGTACTTTTAAAGTATCAAAAACAAAAAAAATTGACGTATTTACTGTTTTAGTTCGTAAACTGTTGCACAAGACGATTAACACCCAACAGAAACCGCAACAACAACAAAAAAATACAAGACACAGGAAGCAGAACTCAAGACGAGGACGAGGGGTTGCGTTTGGGGATCAGCTCCATATATACTTCAAGAGAAGGTCATGCTTGTAGTCCAGGTCAGTATTGCTTTATTTAATAAATAACAACCTGCGCGCTGGTGCACACAGCACTGTCTGTGGGGTTAAGACTTGTATGTCGTTGTGTCCTGTGCAAGTGTGTGCATGTGTGTGTTGATGTTTAAATTATCTGACAAGTTCAAAGCTAAACAACGCTGCGTTAATTCTGATCCGGACCCAGTGCCAAAGTTACTCGGAAACAGTGGCTGCGCGGTTCAGTCACCAAAAAACCACCAAAAAAAAAAACTAAACAAACATGGGACGGCTAGTCGATACTAAGTTTTGTTTTGCCCAGCAATATATATTTTTGTAAGTACTGTTACAAAACCTAAGTGAAAGATAAATCTCTCTCTCTCTCTCTCTCTCTTGAAATATTAGATCCTATCTCATTCGCATTGATTCCAAAGTGATCGGTTTTACTGGTGTACATTAGTCTAGGTGACGTACCAGTGCCCCGAACTTGTTGGCTGTTCAGTTTGTTGATGTTGTTACGAGGCAGTCTTGACCGCGTGCTAGCCAGTCCTGGAAGCCTCCCTGTCACTTGGAGGAAGCTGTGCATTGCGTTTAACAGCAGACTCTGCCTGGACTGGAGAGAACAGTTTCACCACATGCATGAGAATGGCCTAACCAATAAGGCACGAGGGTGCAATCCGAAGACCGGCTGTCTGTCAAACCTGTCCAGGTAATCTGTCCCTGTACCCAGAGACTCCCAATGCAGTTTGATCCATTGCTCTGGGTTGAGTGAGACACATCCTGAACTTGTTACCTGCACACTGACCTATCAAGCTTGTTCTGTTTACATCCCTGTAATGTGACTCTTATGGGAACTTGCCTTTTCCATAACATGTTTGTCTGGCTGTAACAATTGATCTGTCTCTATAAACTGTTCAGACTGCACTTGTAGTGGATTGTAGCGGGTTACTGGATTCTCAGCTGTGAAATACTGTTTTGTCATTTGCAGATACAAATGGTTTTACTTCTGATCTCGTATTGTGTTCCAAGTAGTCTTTGCGCTTACTGTAAACTCCACTGTATATAAATATTGATTTAGCATTGTAACCCAGTACTGTACTGCCCTGTAAACGCGTGCAATTTGCCTTGGATAAAGGTGTCGGCCAAATAAAGTGATAATAAACGAACCTGTGCTGTATCTGGGCTGCGGTAGCGTAAAGCAAGGCTCAGCCTGTCTGCAGGAGGTAATCAATATCTTGTGATTACACTAACGTGCCCTCAGGGAGGTGGGATGTAATTGATTGTGATCCGGTTATCCCCCCTGAGTCCTGTCAACATCATTGTGAACCTGGTGGGGGCTGGGGGGGCTCTTGTTTGCGATGCTTCTTTGCTGTCGTCCGTACGTGCGCGTGGCACGCTTTGCAGTTTTCCATGCAGCAGATCCAATGAAGCTGCGTCATGGTCATGCTCATCCAGGCTCTAATTGTCAGTCTGAAGCCGTGGCGATGGGGGATGTGTTACAGATAGTGGATTCCTTGAAGCACAGGAGTCTTTTATGGGTTAATCAGGCCTGCTGATAAATGCGTGCCTTGTTTATTTATAGCCACTGGAAGGGGAGTTTCGTTGTTATTTGAAAGGGGCTTCGTCGGAGCCTGGAGGCTATTGGACAAGGCAGAACCACCCCTCTGGCTTTGCATGCTGTGTAAACGCAGACAGAATGTACTGACCCAGAATGCAGAGCAGCATCTGCACCGGCTCAGCGCATCCTCATCATTTTTGACGTAGCTCTGAAGCTGCCTGTCTAGAACCAAAACGTCCTTCAATCCTGGAAAGCCTCTTGCATTCACCTTCCTCTTAACCCCCCAGTAATAAAGCAAAGTGAAAGCATGGTAAAGCACAGGTACGGTAAGCATTGGAAAGGATAGCGAGGGGTGGTCTTCTCCTAATGTGATCAAACTCGTTCAGGACGCTCTTTAGCGCACGCTCTTGGGAGAGAGAGTCCGGGTGTGTCAGTGGACGTCTGGTCGTTGTTCTCGCTGCCCACACCAAGCCCTTCACTTGTATAGAGAACTTCTTCAGTTCAATGGCAATGAAGCTTGGGTTAGTACCTGCTCTGAGGTATTGAGAGTATTGGAAACTGGGTGTGTGTGTGTGTGTGTGTGTGTGTGTGTGTGTGTCTATGTATATATATATATATATATATATATATATATATATGGAGAAGCTTGAACGCTCACACTTTTTAATTGCAGAGCAGTATTTTTTCATAATGCTGATCTCTGTAATTTATGAATAAGCCACAGTGGGTCATGCATGTTACAAACGCATCTAGTTGGTGTAGCAGCGGGAATATACTGTTCCATACACAGGATGTTCTGCGTGCCGAAAGCAAACACCGGACCTTCTCTGCAATCATAATGCATGAAGGAGATATATACAGATAGATACATGTGCTAATGCTTCTGAATTTTTATTTCAAATTCAGAAATGTGAGAACATTGAAAGGCTTAACACTTGCACATGCCTACAGTTGCTAAGCAAGTTGTGTAGGTGGGGTGGGGTGGGATTTGGGGGTGTAATGGGCTTTGCTCTGGAGCAGAGGTTTAGTAAATCTCTCTGGAAGGTTGTTTATACGGTTCCTGCAGACGTGTGTCTCTGTATGTATCTCGCTCTCGCTCGCTCTCTCTCTCTCTGTCTCTCTCTCTCTCTCTCTCGATCTCTCGCTCTGAACTGGTGAGCTTGTCTTAAGAGGGCCCCGTTGTGAGGTGTGGAAGTCGTCTGGATTGTCAAATGCGTGCGATTGTTAGTCTTCAAGCCTGCAGTGTTCAGAAACATGTCGGCCGTGGTTCGGTTCTCTGAATTTGAAAGCATTTCTTTCTTATTTAGGGACGGCTGGAATGGAGGGAGGAGAGGGTCAAACAGCAGCGTTCAGTGTCTCTCTGAACTGTGAGTGAATGGTTTTAGAAACTGCTCGCTTTTTAATCCTGAAACTGTCCCCCAAGACTTAACAGTACATGACGGTGTGCAGGGAGGCTTCGTGCTCCAGCGGTTAAAGAAAAGGGGCTTGATACCAGGAGGTTCAAATCCCGGCTCAGCCACTGACTCACTGTGTGTGACCCTGAGCAAGTCACTGAACCTCCTTGTGCTCCGTCCTTCGGATGAGACGTAAAACAAACCATGTCCTCTTGGAAGTGAATATTAATAATAAATAAAATAATAATAATATTCAGATGGATATGAAAATGTGCATATCGAAGATAGAAGGCTCTTCAGTACCGCACAGACTAGCCAGGCTTGTCCTGGTGCTTGAGTGAGGATTGTGTGCATGTCTAGTGGTTTTCTGCAGTCATATCTTCACCCTGACTAATATTCGCTATTCCATATTGAGCAGCTTAAACGACCACAGAGTTGTAGGCTCAAGGGGATTTTTTTTTGTTTTTGTAAACGTATTTTGCAATGTTGGACTTCTTTGCAAAAATCCTGTTTAAAGGTTATAATGTGCGTAATTATAATCGAAGTGGCTGACTGGCCGTTTCTCATACAGTTCAATAACTACATTTGTTTGACTGTGAAAGCAGTACTGTGGGGTGGGGTGGGGATTGTGTGTCTGTGCTGCTACACTTATGGGAATGCAGACTATGTGAGCCCTGTAAGTCTGGGTGTCTTTCTGTACTGTATGGAGTAAAAAACTGTTAAAGATCAGACAGCGAACATGCTGCCTCCTTCCCTCCCCCCCCAACCCTAACCCTAACCCTTAGGCTAATCTCCCTCCCAATCCCTCGGCTCTAACCACTGCACCACACAGATTCTAAAAACGTCTTCAAACTTCTCCAACAGAGATGCATTAAAAGCTTGTCTATTGCCAGAGCACAACATAACTTTTCAGCGGCCAAAAGGCAATTTGTTTTTGTTGGAATGTGGTTTTAAAAAAAAAAGAAAAAAAAAAAAGTTTGTTCCATATGGAAACAAACTTCCTAATTTTGGACAGCGAGCTATCCAGAGCTACTGGAGAATAAGAGGCCTCTGTCACGCCCAGGATCGTCTCTCCCAGTCTCTTCCCCAAACTCCCCCCCAACACGCTGGCTGCAGCCCGCTTGCGTCACTAACTGCGCGATCGCATTTTTGGCACAAGCGCTCTGCCCCACTGCAGGGGGAGCGCTTTGTAAAAACGGGATTCTGAGCTGCCGTGGCTGCTGCACTGTAAAGATGGCAAGTGGAAGCCACATCGGAAGGGCTGGAATCGGGCGTGTCAGACTCAGCCCCTGGAGAGGGACGCAGGGTCTTCTGGCTTTCGTTCCATCCCGAGCTCTCCGTTACTTAACGGGTCTGATTTATTTGATGTAATTGGACTCATTTTAACACTTCTCTCCAGGGCTCAAAATGTTTCACAGGTAGTGAGCCTGGAATCAATTGCATTGTTGAAATCAGCTGTAAAAGACCTTGAACAAATAAAAAAATCAATTATGTTAATTGAGGACTTAAGTTGCCATGAAAACCAGAAGACCCTACGGCCCTCGGACTGGAGTCTGACACCCCCGGGCTAGATGAAGAGATTAATAATAATAATAATAATAATAATAATAATAATAATAATAATAATAATAATAATAGTGACCATGTCTTCTGAAGTCAAAGATAATGTCTTGAATTTGGTTTTGCTTTTTGAAGTCTCGAGTCTACAGTAACCTTTGTGTGTGTGTGTATAAGGTATTTTATCTTTGCAGAATTCCTCTGTGTGGAATGCTGCGTGTAAAATGATTTATGACCTGAGAGTATTTTGCAGCTCTGTTTCAACACCGTGTTCAGCTGAAATAGTGATTTTTAAAAAAGATAGATAAATAGGAAAAATGTATGACCTGTGATACTAGTTTAGTAAAATCCTGTGTTAAAGATCAGGCATGATCCCCTGCTCTTGCACGAGTTCTAGTTTCTAAGAATTAAGTTTTTCTTTTTTACTTTTAATAACAGTGTGAATTATACGCATGTTTTTCAGCAAGGCTAATTCAAAATGAAAAAAAAAAATATGCGAACGTTTTTTGAAATTTTGAAACGATATTTAAACATGAAAAACCCGTGTTGCTCCCGGCGCTAGTTATTACCATCCCCAAGGTAGCTGCAAAACCATAAATAAGTCTGGTATTATAATATATCTCTATATCTCACACAGATACAGCAACATTTTAGAAGGACACTGCAGTCCATTCAGCCTGGGTCTAGAGTAATTCTTTTAACTCTGAGCTGCTAACTTGTTTCCCTTGCTGGGACACACGTAGATGAAGTGTTTGTTTGTGATGGAGGCACGTCTGGAAATCCATGTTTAAATTAACCAAATGAGTGAAGGCTGGAGAGCTTGTGTTGCTAACTGAGCTGCTCCCCTCGAACCACAGGCTAGATCTGAGCAGCTCCAGGGCGCTGGGTTTCATTTTGCTGCATGTTTACTGGAATAGCATGCTAAATGATTGGGGACGCTGCCACAGAGCCACTTCCACAGAATTATTGATCCTGAGTTATTGCATCTCCGTTGCTCGGCAGCACTATAAATTAGAGTGGAGCGCTACGAAACTGCGGGATTAAGGAACCTCGTGTGTGGTTTGCTGAGCTCGTGGTCTCAGACTGCTAACAGTCACACACAGTGAGTCAGCGGCTGAGCTGGGATTGAACCGGGGACCTCCTGGACCACCGGACCCCCAAGCCTCCAAGAATTTAAAGAAAAGACGAAGCACAGATCTTTATGGGGTCTTGTCGAGTCTTTCCGTGCACACTTAGTTACCCTCAAAAACCCAGTGCCCTAAGACCCCCAAGAGCATTAGGAATCTCAGTGTGTCACAATGCCTTCTTCATCGTGCCTTCAGTAACGTCACAGCAGAGTCAGGGAGTTCAAGGCCTGTCCTGCTCTGTGCAGCGTGTGTCCGAGTGTTCAGGTTCTGAACAGTTTGTTTTGTTCTCTCTTTTTCTCCAAAGTGTTGTTGTGTTTTGTTTTTTTTCTGAGGAATCTCTGTGACGTTGTTCCTCTGGGATGAGTTAATGGACAGATCGCTGGCTGTTTATCACGCGATCAGACCACATGTGCGGTCTCCTCTGCCCCGGCTTGCCTGAAACCACGCGCTTTACGTGCCAAACACTTTACATGCGTTTTTACTGACATCTGGATGCAGTCTTACCCAGTGGTGATACAGAAATTGGGAGTGTCTGATTGTCTGGACATCTTTACATTATTTCACTCTATGTAAATTGATCATTTCTGGTATGCTTTACAGAGATACCAACACTTCATGAATGGCAAGCTTGTCCAAACAACACAGTGCCCATCCATTCCAGTCCAGTCTTTTTTTGTATATATTTTTTTTGTATTTCTGCTGTTTTGGTTTTACAGCATACAGTGTGTAGTGGGGTTCGTGCACAGAAAACATCATCCAGCATTCGCATTATGATTTTATTATTATTTTATTTCTTAGCAGACGCCCTTATCCAGGGCGACTTACAATTGTTACAAAATATCACATTATTTTTACATACAATTACATTATTTTTTACAGATTATTTTTACATACAATTCCCCATTTATACAGTTGGGTTTTTACTGGAGCAATCTAGGTAAAGTACCTTGCTCAAGGGTACAGCAGCAGTGTCTCCCACCTGGGATTGAACCCACGACCCTCCGGTCAAGAGTCCAGAGCCCTAACCACTACTCCACACTGCTGCCCAGACTTTGCTTGCTCCGAGACTTCATTACTGTGCGTGAGGGTGCCCGATTAGACAGCGTCACGAATGGTAAATTGATTCATGTGGATTTTGCAGACGTTTATTAAACCTGGAGTTTGTTTTTTGGAAACGGTGCTCTTGAAGAGGCTTTTGGAATAGGTTGGTGCGGTTCAGAGCCCTGTGCTCTGCGCTGTGTCTGACCAGGACCTCAATCAGCACGAACCAAATGAACAAAATGAAAAGGATTAAGAGAACACAGGGAAGGCTTTTTAGTTGTGCAGTCTGAAGATATGTATATCATGTTACAACTCCTATAGAATGAACTCTTTTTGCTTCATAAAGTCGAATGAAACCTGCCGAAACCATTTCGAAATCTAACATCTAACTGCTGTTACGACGTCCGCTAGACTTTTATAATTTTATAGTTTTTTTTTTTATTTACACGATGTTAAATAAAAGATCTCAATTCATGTTCATATCCCAATCCTAAAATGCTAAGCTTTTGTCCATCGCTCTGTGTGTGTGTGTGTGTGCGTGTGTGTGTGTGTGTGTGTGTGTGTGTGTGTGTGTGTGTGTGCGCACATATATGGAAATATATTGGGTCACAAGCGCAATGGGTTCAGTGCTAGCAACCCCTTGGCCCTGATTGAAACCTCCTTGCAGCGTCACGGGTTATGATAGCTCTGAACTCTGCCTCTCTTGTGATTTGGAGAGAACACCCCAGCTGTTGAAGTTCTGTGTAGTATTGCTTTGTGTGGCGGGAGGTTCAGCCACGCTGCTGTTGAAGCAAATAGCTGTTGAAATAGTGTTGGAAATCTGTACTGAATGCAACTTGCTTGCATTCCATGGCTGATAACGCTGTTTGGTAGCAGTTAAACCACACTGAGGCGTGTGCCTGTACCCTGTGAGGCCCAACTTTCATTCATTCATTCTTTCTTTCTTTCTTTCTTTCTTTTTTGTTGGCTTGTCTCCAAATTGAATGGGGGGGGGGGGAGAAAAGTTGCTCTGTTCAGTTTTAAAATATTCATCTCAGCCTCCGCATTAGTAAGAGAACACGCGGTCCCTGGCCCTTCCGTTTTGGAACGTCGGAACAGCGATTTGTCCTTGTGTGGAATGGACCCGAACAATCGGCAAGGTTCCGGAATTCTAAAGGTTAAAACTGAGGGCGCAGCAACCTTAAGGGAAGGGTACGCTGTCTGTAATCTGAGTGCAGGGGTGTGTGGGTGTGGGTGTGGGTGCGGGTGTTCTTCAACACTAATTCATGTGTAACTCCCCCCACCCCCTACGATCTCAAATACTAGCTTTATGACATTAACACCTCAGTTGTATTTGGATTCTTGTTTTTTTTTTTTTAGCATTGTGGAGTAAATGGCTTGATGTGTGTTTGAGATTGCATGTGAGATATGGTGCGTGTGGTCACACTGAATTGCTCATGCATACACGATGCCTCTTCCCTTTCCTGTTTCATGCACTATTTAAAGATCTCAAGGTAGCTTTATTCTTGGAAACGGACCGGCAGTACTCGTGAAGTGTTCAGTTTTCAGCACGGTGAGAAACGATGAGCTCTGCACACGACTGGTAGAACGAAGACAAATTATTGGAAACTTCGAAGGAGTGCAGCGGTTTTCAACAGCGTCAGGCGATTTCATTCAGGACTGAAAATACCTGTGCTTTTTTTTTGTTGTTGTTGTTGTCGTTGTTGTTGCTTGTAATGGATTCAGTTAATGGAGTCTGTTTTAAATTATTTTTCAGAGTGCTTGTAATGGATCCAAGCTGATTTTCCACTGCTGATTTGCTTACCACCCAAGTGACAGCCCGCTGCTCTGGTACGCTCTCAGTAACGTGGGCAGGCTTGGGTCGAGCACTGATTGTTAAATACTGCGTGATGCAGGGAAATGAGGGGGAACAAAACCAATTTTCTGCGTGCGTTAACATCAGCAGCGGAGCCTGATCGTTTCACTAACACATGGTCCCGGGGATGCTAGTGACCTTCTTGTGAGTGCGAGGCTGTGTGTGTGTGTGTGTGTGTGTGTGACCTCCCAGGACCGCCCGGAACCCTCGCTCTGTCTTAACGAGCAATCGCAGCTAATTGGCTCCCCGGCTTCGCAAGTCCGCCAACCTGCAGACCAGTGACCCCTCGCCCCCTCGCTGCGGCTGCAAGGAGTTCAGCGGGGAATACAATGTACTGTGCCTGCCTGTGAAAAAGAAAAAAACTAAAAAAACAACAGGTACCATGATTTGAAATATGTTTTCAATGCCTCCACTCTGAGATATATATATATATATGGTGTGGGGGTGTTACTGCGTGGAGAATCGTGGAAATCAAATTCCTGACCGCTTAAAGGAAGGAAAGAAACGCACTTCTTTTGCAGCAGAGCGTGCGTTATTTATTTCAGACCTCGTGTAAGCGTTGGTTTCCTTTTTGAAGGCTTATCTTTTTGATAGGTTCTTTTTTTATGAATTCTGTTTATACAGAATGAAGGAACGGGAACTTGTTTTCAGGCAGCGTTTTGTTTTGGCTGCGCATCCCAACATTGCAAGAGATCAAAGCAGTCAAGGAGGGAAGAGCGATCCCAGGGATGGGACCCGGTCTCTTGTGGCTCCTTGCTTTTTTCAGTAGCAGATCTCCGCTCTGAGCCAGCACGGGGCAGGGCAAGCGGACTTGTCCCCACTCCGCTGTGTAACTGTATCTCTTTTGCTGTGCGTCTATTAATATCCAGGGCAGCTTGTGCTGCATTCCTGTCCGCGTACTGAAGACGGGGCACAGGCTGCTGTGGATGTTTTTCAGGAAGTTTTTTCTCCCCTTGTAAAAGTTTCCTCACTGTATTTTTGCATCCCTCCTCCCCCCCATTGCTTTTCCCATGGTTATGCATTTATCATAGTTTAATCCTGGTTTGCTTTGTATATTAATAAGCTTTTACCATGCGTTGCTGTTCTTTTTATAGAGCTTACCCAGGCCTTACCAGCCTTTCACTGTGCTTCATTACACTTCGCTGTGCTTTTACTCTGGGCACACTGACTTTAAGCACACCTGCTTGCGTCTCACACAGGACCCGATGCTAAGTATTTTTCTGATGTCTGTATGGCATCAGTATCAGGGGTTGCCTCTGTATTATAGATGGCATTAGGCAGGGTCTGCGATGTTCTTCTATCACAGCTGAAGGAGGATTGCGCTAGTACAGCAACGCAAACCTCTTCAGATGACTTTGAACCCAAACGGGGAAAACCCATTGCACTGGACCACAGACACCCCGACAAAGAACAACTCGAGCCAGATGTTTTCGTGTCTCGGTTGAGGCTCTGTGGTGGTAATAATGCAAAAGGCATTTTATTTATTTGAAAACGTATTTCTTCATTTTTTTTTTAATGGTATTTGCATTGATTTGAGTTGTGCTGCTTCTTTTTGTTATGTTTTTAATAAGAGTCCCGTGGGTCTTGGTGCATGCAGTGGGGAGAGTTACTAACAGAGATGTAAGGTAACTTGGAGCATTTTAAAGTGTACACCTTATAAACTAAACACAACCGATGAGAGGGCTTTCTATTCAGACTGACTCTCTGCCCTTACTGCCCCGTCTCTGCCCTTACTGCCCCATCTCTGCCCTTACTGCCCTGTCTCTGCCCTTACTGCCCCGTCTCTGCCCTTACTGCCCCATCTCTGCCCTTACTGCCCCATCTCTGCCCTTACCGCCCTGTCTCTCCGGTTTAGTCCCACAGGGCTCGGATCAGGAACGTGCTCGCTGTGTTGCACAAAACACAAAAACCATCAAAGAAAGAAAGAAAGAGAACGTTCTGTATTTTGGAAACCACGCAGAGAATTCATTTTTTTGTTTGTGTTTTGCATTCATCTTTTAGACCTGTTAGATTCATTACAAAAAAAAAAAAAAAAAGTGAAGCAACTGGACAGATCAGCGAGGGAGGGAGCGTTTCGGCTTGGGGAAAAAAAGCTGCAAAAATGATTTTATTTTAAGATCAGAGTTAAGAATCTGAGCTTTCTGTTTTAGGAACAAGCTGAGACGGCTTTGCTTGGTACTGCCGCTCACCTGAGCAACAAGATAAAGGCGATGTTGCCACCAGACCAGGTTTAAGGATGGAAATAAGACTCCTGTTGCACAGCAGTGTCACCCATTCCAGGTTTTACTACGAGCTTGATCAGCCGCAGTGTGTAGGTAACAAGCTCAGGTGCGTCTTCTTTTTAAACTCATAGTGTGACCAGGAATGCAACTGTTATGCAACAGGAGTCTGATTTCCTTCCCTGACTTTACCCTGTGGCCAGTCTGTAGAGCTGGAGGGGCAGGTTTCCCGTGCTGTATCCCTTGACTGTGGTGCTGTATCGCGAATGGATATCTCAGCTTGTGAAACCTGATATTCCTGTAGTCCCAGCAATCTCGGTTTGGTACGATACCTGCAAGCACGTATGCAGCAGCAGCAGCAGCAGCAGCAGCAGCAGCGGTACGCTAGAGGTAACGAGAAGGGTTTGAAAACCTCAGCGGTAAAATAATTCAAGAATCTTTTCAATTGGTGCAGTCGATTGCAGTTTGAATGGAAAATTCTCTCTCTTTTTTCCAGCCTGCATGAAACCAGAGGAAATTGTCTAGGCTTGTCAAAAAAACAACCATCAGTCGGATTTCTGATAAAGGTGGGCAAAGTCCGAGGGGTGAAGGGCTTTTCTACAGCACTGTAAAAAAAAAAAAAAAAAAAAAAAGAAATCTCCTTGGAGCTCTGCCAGGCTCGCTGTGTGACACGCAGAGCTGCAGGCTGCTGAGCCCCCAAACCGCCCCTAGCGTGCCTCTGAAAGAAGGCCAGCGAAATCGGTTTCAAATTGCTGGAAGAACATTTTTTATTGATCTGAGCTGTTCTGCTTGCAGTGTTGGATACAGAAGCCTTGTGCTGGTGATTTCAGGGATGGAAATAAAGCTCCTTTTGCACAGCAGTGTGATCCATTCCTGGTTACACTACAAGTTTAATCAGACACACCTGAGCTTGTGACCTAGACACACTTGTGGCTAATCAAGCTGGTAGTAAAACCTGGAGTAGGGGAAACTGCAAGGCAATAGGAGTCCTATAGCCATCCCCGGTGATGATTTTTATGAGGAAAGTGGAAAGTATATTTCTCATTTTCTTCCTTTTTGAGGGATAATTCTGCAGCGGTGACAGGTTATCAATGTAATTTGGAGAGCGCTGTATCTTGGGAAGCAGCGGAGTGGGAATTCAAAAACCAGATTGCCTCTTTGTTTTATTTTTTTGTTTTATACAGTTTAAAAAAAAAAATGTAAAGTGAAATTCTACGCGTATAACCCAGCTTGTTTTTTTTGTCTTATTTCCAAAGTATTTTTGCTTTCCTGTGATTGAAAGCAAATAGCCAGCATTGTACGGTCTGTGCAAGAAAAACAGACAAGAAGTAGCTTGGTAATAAAAAAAAAATGTTGAACATTTTGTTTGGGGGGGGAAAGAAACAATTTGAGCAAATATAAAGGGATGAAGTGTCCCTGAGCGTTCTGAACTATCAGATTTGTTGGACAGGTGACAGGCAGGCTGTTCTGTGCAGTACAGATTGTTTTTGTGTGGAAGCCTTGTACTTCACCTGCTCTGCGTCCGTCACTGCATGTTTTCAAAGAGATTTTTGCTTCCAACGTAAACACTTTCATACATTTTCCACTCCATGCATTTACCATCATTTTGAGCTTTGCCTTTTAATTTTATCCACCCTTCCGCCTATGCATTTTCCAGAGCTTTCGGTTTGCTTCGCTGTAATTTGCTGTAACCGTAAATAACTCTCCTCTCTCCTCTCGGCCCTTTCACCTCTGTGGTGGTTGAACATTAACCAGAGCCAGCTCGGCTATCGGAGAGTCCCAGTGCTGAGCAAACAGCAAGGATATCACACGAATAAGCAATCTGCTTACTGCTGCAAGGGAAAACTGAAAAACACAGAGCGAGCGACTGTGTGCGTGTGTGTGTGTGTGTGTGTGTATGCTGGGCACTCGTGCCAGGATTACTGCAAACAAAAAAGGACAAACACACCAGGGCAATGCACTGAGTATTGACCTGCAATACCTGGGTGTCCGGAACCTTTTATAAAGGTAGGAGAAGCCGATGGACGGTAGTGTTTCTAATCAGTTCTCTTGCACAACCTGAGTCCTGTGGTTTGGGAGCCCTTGATATACAGACTCTGATAAACTCGCTCTCTGTCTCTGTTGGTTGTGAAATACAGAAACAAGGTCCGATTGCTCTGACAACAGAACCCGCTTCTTTTAGGGTTTTTGAACATTTTAAAAAGTTTGATGTGGGTTTGGCTGTTGCATTGTTTCCAGTGTGGAGTAGTGGGTAGGGCTCTGGACTCTTGACCGGAGGGTCATGGGTTCAATCCCAGGTGGGGGGGGGCACTGCTGCTGTACCCTTGAGCAAGGTACTTTACCTAGATTGCTCCAGTAAAAACTCAACTGTATAAATGGGTAATTGTATGTAAAAATAATGTGATATCTTGTAACAATTGCAAGTCACCCTGGATAAGGGTGCCTGCTTAGAAATAAATAATAATAATAATAGTCAGTGAGTGTATGCGCACGGTTATCTTTGACAAACTTGGACTTATTTTTAATTCTTTCTTCAATTCACTGATGCTGCAGCAACTCTGAAGCCTTTAAAATAACAGTAAATAATAATAATAATAATAATAATAATAATAATAATAATAATAATACTAACAATAATAATAATAACACAATCGTGATTTCAAAATGACATTGCAGATCAAAACCACTTATTGTTTCCTTTCTAATCTTATTCAATGTACAAAAAGGGAGAAAAAAAAGTTTGCATTTCAACATGTGATTTTACACAGAATCGGAATTACTGAACAAATAACCCATAAGATTGTGTTCCTATTTTAATGAATGGCGCTAACAGAGCCGAATGGATTACTAGGCTGTTTTAACTTGCTGAGCACACTGATGCAGTTTTGTGAAAGCAACAGTAAAACAGGGATGCTTTATTCATTTTACCTTTTCCAAACAGGACAAAAACCTGAAGGCTGAAAGCTGGGACAGCGTTTGCGTGGACCTCCAGAGTGACTCACTCGTATGGTCTTTTACATATTTAAAGGTAGCAGCTGGTTCTTTCAGAGTCAGGTTACTATATTGCAGCATGTTGTGCTGTATTAATCATTTCTTCTGTGCCTCTGGACTGAAAAACAGGTGGTTTTGTGAGCAATATCCCTGATTTTTTTTAAATTTTTCTTGTAAACCAATTAAAAAATCTACGGTAGACGTGGATCCAGGAAGGCGATTTCAAAAGCGAGTTCTCTTTGTGACTTGAAGTGCTCCCGGACGCACACATCCCTCACAATAGCTAATACCAGAGACCCTTTTAAACTCTAGTGGGCTGCAGCCCTGTGCTGTACCAGCCCCCTGCCCTGCAGACAGCACACCGTGGGCAGCAGGAAGGATCCCAGTACAGGACGAATGGAAACTGCTTGCTTACTCTCTGTACGGTTCCCAGCCAACATTTCTAGTTTGTCACTGGTGTTTTCTTGTAGCATTTCCAAAAAGAAAATCCCAGACAACCACATTGACAGAACAGTAAGGGCTTCGTGGCAGTGGCTGTGATTCAGTTGGTTTTGAGAGTAAATCGGGAGCTTTTTTTAAATGAATGATGCTTTTTTTTTTATTATAATATTTGTTTCTAACCCTTTTTATTTTTTTTCTGTGGTGTTTTGAAATCACCCAGTATTTTTATTTATTTTTAATTACATTTTTTTTTTTATCTAGGGAGCATACGTATAAAACTAGTATTTCTAGCAGGAAAGGAAAGAGAACTCCCCTCTCAACACTGCAGAGCGCTCTAGCAGTATAGGAAAGAGAACTCCACTCTCCACACTGCAGAGCGCTCTAGTAGTATAGGAAAGAGAACTCCCCTCTCAACACTGCAGAGCGCTCTAGCAGTATAGGAAAGAGAACTCCACTCTCAACACTGCAGAGCGCTCTAGCAGTATAGGAAAGAGAACTCCCCTCTCAACACTGCAGAGCTCTAGTAGTATAGGAAAGAGAACTCCACTCTCAACACTGCAGAGCTCTAGCAGTATAGGAAAGAGAACTCCACTCTCAACACTGCAGAGCTCTAGCAGTATAGGAAAGAGAACTCCACTCTCAACACTGCAGAGCTCTAGTAGTATAGGAAAGAGAACTCCACTCTCAACACTGCAGAGCTCTAGCAGTATAGGAAAGAGAACTCCACTCTCAACACTGCAGAGCTCTAGCAGTATAGGAAAGAGAACTCCACTCTCAACACTGCAGAGCTCTAGTAGTATAGGAAAGAGAACTCCACTCTCAACACTGCAGAGCTCTAGTAGTATAGGAAAGAGAACTCCACTCTCAACACTGCAGAGCGCTCTAGTAGTATAGGAAAGAGAACTCCACTCTCAACACTGCAGAGTGCTCTAGTAGTATAGGAAAGAGAGCTCCACTCTCAACACTGCAGAGCGCTCTAGCAGTATAGGAAAGAGAACTCCACTCTCAACACTGCAGAGCGCTCTAGTAGTATAGGAAAGAGAACTCCACTCTCAACACTGCAGAGCGCTCTAGTAGTATAGGAAAGAGAACTCCACTCAACACTGCAGAGCGCTCTAGCAGTATAGGAAAGAGAACTCCACTCAGCACTGCAGAGCACTCTAGCAGTATAGGAAAGAGAACTCCACTCAGCACTGCAGAGCGCTCTAGTAGTATAGGAAAGAGAACTCCACTCTCAGCACTGCAGAGCGCTCTAGTAGTATAGGAAAGAGAACTCCACTCTCAGCACTGCAGAGCGCTCTAGTAGTATAGGAAAGAGAACTCCACTCAGCACTGCAGACCAGTATTCTAATCTAGTGTACTGTAGTTGAAGGTGAAGTTCATTCCAAATTGAAATTGCAAGGTTTTAGTCCTGGGCAAGTTGAAGTTTAAAATATTACTGCTATTGAGTTAAAGCTACAACGTAGGAAAAAAAAAAAAAACAGCAACTATTAGTTCACAAAAAGAGCTGTTTCTTGTTGAAGCTAATTAAGTGGCATTGAAATCTCTCTCGGTTTATCGTGTTACCCGAACCCCTGGATGGAATTAAAGCCTTATTAAGCACAGGAGGGTGTACCGTATATTATTATTATTATTTATTTCTTAGCAGACGCCCTTATCCAGGGCGACTTACAATCGTAAGCAAATACGTAAGCAAATATTGTTCTTGATGTCACACTGCTAAGTAATAGTGAGTGGGCGACACAGACGGCATTTGCAGGTACTGAGCACTCTGCAGCTCTGTTGCAAACAAGAAAAAAACAAACATATATATTCATTTCACAATGCAGATGATTTGTAAAGGAAATAGTCCTCTGGTACACCTGGAGCAGCAGTTGCGTCCATGAAGGAGAAGCAGAACGAGTCGGCATTGAGACAAAGTCCAAGGCTATTCACAAAAAAAAAAAAAAAAAAAAAAAAAAAGTCCTTTCACCCACCCACAGCTTTGAACTCTGCACTCTCTCCCCAGTAACCATTCATACAATAGAATGGCACAGAGCACTGGGGCAAAGTGCTCAGCCCCTCGGTGTGTGTGCGTGTGTGCGTGTGCGTGTGCGTGTATTGTTTTGTTGGCTTCAAGTACCATTTTCACTGCTCCCCTCATCATGGCGTGGGTGAGCTTTTCATTTCTAATATAATGCCGTCGCGGTGTCTTAGGTATCTGCCCGCGAGTCTGTAAAGGGACTTCATACAGTGAAGTACAGTCCACAGTCAACAAGGTCTAACCGTCCATGAACCGAATCTGTGGAAAGTGTCCCGTGTGAGTAGAGGCACGCTCTGAAACTTGCTGTCTGCTGGGCTGGGCTCGATTTTTAAATAACTTTCACCTGGGAAAGACTATCGGTAGCTGTTTCCTTTGAGAAGCTGAGTGCTGGTACAGCGTGCATGGTAGATATGCAAGAGGCCAGAGCAGCCTGGGGGTAGTGCAGTGTTAGGAAAGCAGCCTGAGGTGTGAGAAGGGATGAAGGGCTGTTGGCTGAAAGAGTGTCCAGCAGTTGCTTTTAATGCTGTGACAGTTTCATCTTCTAACAAGGAGGGTAAAATTTATGATTTCTTATTTCGTCTCCTGCTAATGTACGATATTTTACTATATTTTAATTGTGAGGGTCTGGAACCAACTCCCCAGTAATGTTGTTGAAGCCGACAGCCTGGGATCCTTCAAGAAGCTGCTTGATGAGATTCTGGGATCAACTAAGCTACTAACAACCAAACGAGCAAGACGGGCCGAATGGCCTCCTCTCGTTTGTAAACTTTCTTATGTTCTTCAGTCTGCCCCTCCCTAATTCTCTCTCTCTCTCTCTCTCTCTCTCTACGCAGCCATGGAAGCAATGGCAGTGAGTACCTCTGTTAGCCCAGCGGACGAGTTTGACCGCAATGTGCCGCGGATCTGCGGGGTGTGTGGAGACAAGGCCACCGGCTTTCACTTCAATGCCATGACCTGCGAGGGCTGCAAGGGCTTCTTCAGGTAGGCTCAGAGCACAGAGGAGAGGCCGTCCACATCTGCGGGAAAATATGCAAAAACCTGCTGGAGTAGATACAAGTATCTGCGGTGTGTTTAGTACTTGTGTTAATAATGACATATAAAAATGCAACTCAAGTCAGCATAATCATATCAAACAATTAGAGAAGTACTTCCAGTTTGTTATGACAAGCACTTTTGTCAGCTAAATCTTTTAGAAACTGTCGAACCAAAAAACATCACATGAGATTTCTTATCGGGACGCATTTTCAAAGCCTCCGCTCTTTAATCAATCCCTAATTCTTTTTTCAAGGAGTGAAAACATCTAGAAGTAGAACCGAACAAGGACGTTTTATATATTTTAGGTCACTTCAGCGTTCTGTTTATGTTCATTTAGGATGACGATGTAGCTGCAGAATGCGGTGAATCTGTGGAAGACTGAATTCCGTGATTTCTGAGGAATTCCGCTCTCTGCAGAATTGGACTGGCTCAGCCGTTTTTTTTTTTTTTTGCTTCATGTCTGTAATTGGGTCTGATCCTGCACTGCTAACGTCAAACCCTGATGCAGATGCCAAGGGTAGGGGGGAAAGGTGAAGCTTGCTGTATTCCTGACTGACCGGCTGAACTTTATGTTCAAATCTGTTTTGCCGTTTTTTTTTTGCTTCCTGTGGATAAGCAGGCTGTGTGCAACAGTTGTGAAACGTGCTGGCTTCAGCTCAGCTGGCATAAGAAGTCGTGGGCACAGCAGTTCTGAAATCACCGAGTGCATGAACCGGGTCTCGATTCTGCAGTGTCTTGCTCCCTGTCTCTGGGTCTTTTGCTTGTTTTTAATCCGGTAAGTCTCACCGGCTCCCTTGCACCCCTGTCTCCTCCCTCCAGGCGCAGTATGAAGCGGAAGGCCATGTTCACCTGCCCCTTCAGCGGCAGCTGCACCATCCCCAAGGACAACCGCCGTCACTGCCAGGCGTGCCGCCTGAAGCGCTGCGTGGAGATCGGAATGATGAAGGAGTGTGAGTGCCTGACCCCTGACCCCGTGACCCCAGTCCGTTCCAAATGACTTGATTGAGCCTCATCCCAGATCTTAAACCACTCCGTTATTAAACGATGCCTCTAAAACCCAGAGGAATCCGGTCCTCTGGTTCTGGGCTTGCCCTTGTGAAAGTTTTACCACGATATTTTTTGTCACTGTATTTTTGCTTTTGCCCCTTGGTTATCCAATGCATTTACTATAGTTTACCATGTTTTGCAATGTGTGTGTGTGTGTGTTTTTTAACTATACTTTTTTAACAGCAGGCTTGGGAACAGGGTGACAGCAGTTTGGTCGTTGTGTGTGTGTGTGTGTGTGTGTTTTAATATATATCTAAGACACTCATTGAATGATGTTTCCTACCTGGACTATGTATATATAAAAATCTTTCTCTGAATTTAGCGGTGTGGTCGTGCTGTCTGAGTGACTCGCTCACCCTGTTCCTGGCACTGTTGTAAACACACTGCTGCACTGATAACCCTGGAGGGGAGGAGGGGGCAGGGTAAGGGGTCCTCCACTGCAGCCATGCACAGAGACCTCCGGCTGGGAACCCGACCAGCCACGCTAAAGTAGCGACTCCAACAGCTGCCAGCAGTGCTACGCAAGTGGGGTGTGAATAATAATAATAATAATAATAATAATAATAATAATAATACTAATAATAATAATACAGCTCAATGTTTTTGCAACTGTTAAACATGCAGGCCAAGTAGAGGTGTTAGGGCTGGCATTTATAAAGCAGGAAGTATGCCGTGTAAGCCAACTTGTTTGCTATTTTATATTTCTATGAATTAAATGCATGCACACGGAGAGAGATTATATATAACGTGTGTGTGTGACGGAGAGCTTCCTATGATGACTTTTCTGATTCATTACAAACATTCCCAGGGATGGGAATAAGACTCCCATTGCATAGCAGTTTTGCCCACTCCCGGTCTTACTGCAAGATTGATTAGTGTCTTCTTAAACTCCCGGTAAAACCAGCAATGGCTCAAACTGCTATGCAGTTTGAGTCTGGTCTTAAACAGCGCTCGCTAGAAGCAGGCAGGACACTTCAGAAGCCCCCTGATGTATCCATCTGTCACTTGTTTGCTAATGTGTGGAGGAGTTTTTGACGTTTCATCCTGTGTGTGAATGGTTAACACCTCATTACTCCAGTGTGAGGGTTAACACAGCAGTGAGTTTTGTAGGTTGTAGTGATACACAAAGCGGGAGAAACATAATTCTCAAATACGAAAATGCTTCCTCTAAAAAAAAAAAAAACATAGCCTGAGAAACATGCTCTCTCCACCTCGAATGCAGAGTAAAGACAAACAAAGTAGAAAGTGATGAGCATTTTCATTATCTTTTGGAAGGAGTCGGTCCAAGAAAGCAGGGGGCTGCTTTAGGATTAGTTTTGTAATCCTTCAGAAAAGCAATTCTGGGAAGTCATTTTTTTTGTTTTTTTTAACACATATCTGTGTGCGCGTGCATTCGTTGGAAAAAGACAGTGGAGGAATTTGAACTATGAAAGGCATTGGCTTACACTGTGAGCGCAGTGCTTTTGTCAGTATTTGGCATTGAAATGTTTTAAGTGTGATCTCGCAGTTCTGCTTCAGGCCGGTGAGGCATCGCTGTTCGATCCCTGCGCAGTTCATTAATCAGAAAGCTCAAGTGAAGGTCGTTTTGAAAAGGCATGCTTTGTCTCCTGTTCTCTGGAGCTGTGCTGCGCTTCGCTCCGAGGCTGCCTGCTTGAACTTTGCACTCTTGTGTTCCGTTCTCTGGAGTTGTGTGTTTTCCTGGGGGGTGTCACGCTGAGATGTGTTTGTTTGCCTCGTCGATGCCGGAGTCCTCGGGACCGGAGACCGGGTTATTTTGGAATAACGAGGAATTATAAGAAAAAAAACAACAACAACAAACAGCATGGCAATTAGTTTAGCAAGGGAATGGAAAGTCACGGACGCACATGCTGCAGCTGGAGGTCATTCTTCACTTGCTTGTTTTTCCATTTTGCCAGATCAGTGTCAGAAGTCTTATCAACTAGAGCTGACCTGCAGACACAACTGTGTCGACCCAAAAAAACACAGACTCACTCATTCTCACTCATTCTCACACAGACACACACAGACACTCACTCACTCACTCGCACACACACAGACACTATCCCACACACACTCACACACACACACACACAGACACTATCCCACACACACTCACACACACACACACATACACTATCCCACACACACACACACAGACACTCACTCACTCGCACACACACACACAAGTAAAGAAATACTAAGATAAACTTAATGATATACAGGAACTCACAGCTATATAAAGTGTTCTCCTCTATCCTTGAAGCCCCAAGCCCCCCCCCCCTCTCTCTCTCTCTCTCTCTCTCTCTCTCTCTCTGCTTGTTTGCTTTATCTCTAGTAGCTCGGTTCCTCGCATGTTGCTGCGTCTAGACGTGTTGGATGATGAAATCATTGTTTCCAGCTGTTGGGGGATCTGCATGATGCATTTAAGAAACAGAATAGTGGAATCGATGACTCGGATCGTTAGTCTCTTCTTTACAGACCTGGAAAGAAAGAGTTCATCACAGTGTCACTTGCGCACCGCACTGCTTTCTAATCCTCCGGCGTGGGTTTGGCTGTGCCTTTTGCATATTCCTGTCTTTTTACTTTTTCCTGCCTTTTTTTGTATTGATATGGAAGGGCGTGGTGGAATGTAGGGAAGTTAGCTTCTGTTTAAAAGTATAGGGAAAGTCACGTTGTATCTGGTGTGGGTTCTGCCCGATTTGTCCTCAGAGTGAGTTTGACCTACAGCATCGACTGCATATCCCCCCCAAAAAAACACAAATTCTTCAACAAGACCAGTGGTGTCATTGCTAGTGCTAACAAGACTAAATGTGTGTGTTGTTTTTTTTTAAGCTTTGCTTGGCACGCCCTCAACGGGGGTGTACTGCAGGACGGATTAGCAGAGCAGGCAGGCGCGGTGCCCCGCAGATATGAGGTTGCTATTACACGGGGCAGAGCTGCGGCTGCCAGTTCTATTTTGGGGAGAGGAGGGCAGGGTGCCAAGCCAGGAGAGAGACAGGGGCCTGGCTGTCGCATTGATCAGTGGTTCCTGTTGCTCGGACCTGACGTGATGCCAATGGGACCGGGCAGCATTGATGAATGAACACCACAAAAAACAAACGCACACATCGCCAGCAATGCACTGTGTGTCCGAACATCACCTTCAGCTAAACCATTAGCTCTGCTCGTCGGAGACAGCAGTGAAATAGAGGCCTCCCAGCCAAGGTTTCCAAATCAACCTGCTAGCACATGCAGGGATGGAAATGGGTCTCCCGCTGCATAGCAGTTCGGTCCACTCCTGGTTTTCCTAAGAGTTTTAATAAGACGCACCTGAGCTTATACCCTATACATACTGTGGCTGATCAAGCTTGTGGGTGAAACTGCTTTGCAG
Organism: Acipenser oxyrinchus oxyrinchus; assembly: GCA_030684275.1. Classification (NCBI taxonomy): domain Eukaryota; kingdom Metazoa; phylum Chordata; class Actinopteri; order Acipenseriformes; family Acipenseridae; genus Acipenser; species Acipenser oxyrinchus. The sequence continues at coordinate 4,767,734 of CM060300.1, forward strand.
TGGGAGTCTTGGTCACTGAATAGGGTTACTGGTCAACTTTTTTCTTCTGTTTTTTTTGTAGCTTCTGTTTTTTTTGGAAATGTGTACTTTTTAAGTATGTTTAAAAAGGCAACTCTTTCGTGTGTTCTTTAGACTGAAGGTAGCAGCTGATCAGTAGATAGATCAGTCTCGGTCCTTGTGCTCGGGGAGTACAGAACCAATTGTGGTAGCGGCACATTTTAACAAGCGGTCCCAAAAATAAAATCAAGCTAGCCCTTTGCTTACCTGTCTGTTCAGACTAACGAGCTTGGGTCACAGTGACTCAAAGCCTGGCCCTGGTCTCCAGGACAACGATGCTGGAGGAGGAATGAAACGCAGGAGAGCACCTTCTCGTTATCCAGGGTGTCGTTTGACATGCTGCTCAGCAGCTGCTTGCTCGTTGCCCTTTCGAGTCCAATTATAAAAAAGCCGATCGGAGTTGAGTCATCGATGTGGTGGTCGTGCTGGGGTTGAGCAATGCCTTCTGGGATTCGGTGCAAGCAACAGGCTGCTCCCTGGGACGTGTTTGTGTGCCGCTTCCTTTTTCTGTCGTCCCCGTCCGTGCTTGAATTTTTTTTGCTGCTCGTCTCCTGCAACACTTTACAAGGGATGGGAGTAAGACTCCCCATTGCGTAGCAGTTTGATCCAGTCCTGGTTTTGCTATGGCTAATCAAGCTCATAGTAAAACCCGGAATGGGTGACACTGCACTGCAATAGGAGTCTTATTACCATCCCTGGTCTGGAGCTTTACATCTAGAGGAGCCATCACTCCGCTGAGATTAGGGGCTGTCAGAAAAAAGATTTACAAAGCCCAGCATCTCTCTCTCTCTCTTTCTTTCTTTCTTTCTCTCTCTCTGCCTCTCCTCTCCTCTAAGTAATGCCGGTGCCTTAACTCGCTCTCCTCTCCTCTCTCTCTCTCTCTCTCTCTCTCTCTCTCTCTCTCTCTCTCTCTCTCTCTCTCTCTCTCTCTCTCTCTCTCTCTGCCTCTCCTCTCCCTCTCTCTCTGCCTCTCCTCTCAGTAATGCCGATGCCTTCACTGTCTCTCTCTCTCTCTCTCTCTCTCCTCTCCCTCTCTCTCTGCCTCTCCTCTCAGTAATGCCGATGCCTTCACTGTCTCTCTCTCTCTGCCTCTCTCTCTCGCTGCCTCTCCTCTCCCTCTCTCTCTGCCTCTCCTCTCCCTCTCTCTCTGCCTCTCCTCTCAGTAATGCTGGTGCCTTCACTGTCTCTCTCTCTCTCTGCCTCTCTCTCTCTGCCTCTCTCTCTGCCTCTCCTCTCAGTAATGCTGGTGCCTTCACTGTCTCTCTCTCTCTCTGCCTCTCTCTCTCTGCCTCTCTCTCTCCCTCTCTCTCTGCCTCTCCTCTCAGTAATGCCGGTGCCTTCACTGTCTCTCTCTCTCAGTTATCCTGACGGACGCGGAAGTCCAGCGGAAGAAGGACCTGATCCTGAAGCGCAAGGAGGAGGAGTCCCAGCGAGAGGCCCAGCGAGAGGCCCTGCAGCCCAGGCTGACGGAGGAGCAGTCCAGGGTCATCACCCTGCTACTGGAGGCTCACCGCAAGACCTACGACGACTCGTACTCCGACTTCCAGCAGTTCAGGGTGAGCCTCTCCACCGTCCGTCACAGTTCCTCCCTTATAAAAGTACACCACAGTATCTTTGCAGAGCAGTTGTGCTTTTCCCGATGATTGATTTATGCTGTGCATTTACCATAGTTTACCCTAGTTTACCATTTTATTTATATGCTTTACCATACGTCTCTGTGCTTTACCATCCTTTCACTGTGCGTTATTACACTTTGCTATGCTTTTACTTGGGGACACTTCTTTTCCACAGGTTCGCCCTGTTGCAGTGTGTGTGTGTGTCAGTGTGTGTGTGTGTGTGTGTGTGTGTGTCAGTCACTGACGGCTCCTCTCTCCCTGTGTTCCAGCCCCCAGTGCGTCTGGGCCCCGTCACGCGCAGTGTGACCCGCGCCTCTTCATTGCACTCTGTCCAGAACCTGTCCTCTGAGGACTCCTCCGACTCCTTCAACCCACCGTCAGGTGAGCCAGAGCAGGAACAGCCCACTGCAGTAGCAGCTGAGCCATTGCATGGGCTTGGAGTCTATCACAGGGAGAGCAGCTGCGCATCAGACTGCAGGGATAATACCAAGAACAGTAACAGCAGCAGCAACGATAACAATAATAGAGGATGATGAGGAGGATGAGGAGGATGGTGGTGATGATGAAGAGGAGGATGAGGAGGAGGATGATGGTGGTGGTGGTGGTGGTGAGGATGAAGATGAGGATGATGAGGATGATTTGTGGGCTGAAGAAGGCGCTAGCTGAAAGAAAGTCTACTTCATTTTTATGTACTTTAGTGTGTGAGGAGCCTTCACAGCCCTTCCTGTCACCAGGTGGAATGAGAGTGTGCTTTAGTAACGGGGTGTGTGTGTGTGTGTGTGTGTGTGTGCGCGCCTCTCTCCTGCAGACCCCATGGACTCGAAGCTGTTGAATTTCAGCAGCCTCCTGATGAGTCAGTCCAGCAGCAGCTCGGACTCCAGCCTGACCTCTCAGAGCATCTCCATGCTGCCGCACCTTGCGGACCTGGTCAGCTACAGCATCCAGAAGGTCATCGGCTTCGCCAAGATGGTTCCCGGCTTCAAGTGAGTCCGCCTCCCCTTCCTGCAGGCCCTGCTGCTGCGTTCAGAAACGAGCGGAGGAACGTGCATGCTAAGTCCTTTTGTCTTTTCTTCTCGCTGACCACAGAGAGCTGACGGCTGACGACCAGATTGCACTGCTCAAGTCGAGTGCCATAGAGATCATCATGCTGCGCTCGAACCAGTCCTTCAACCTGGACGACATGTCCTGGACCTGTGGGAGCCAGGACTTCAAGTACCAGGTCAAAGACGTCGAGCAGGGTGAGGGGCTCCGAGACCAGGGGGCAGGGAAGTGTAACCAGCGGGTAGCACACTGCTGCTGTGGAGTGTGGAGTGTGTTTTTTCTAGAGCCTCCTTTGTAATTATGCCTGTCTAGCTTCGATGGGTCCATTAATTGAAACTCTGATGCAACAGGAATGGAAGACTCCGATTGCATAGCCGTTTTCACCCATTCCAGGTTTTGCTACTTGATTAGCCACGGTGTGAATAGGTGACAAGCTCAGGCGAGGCTTAGCAAACTCCAGGAATGGATCAAACTGCTATGCAGCAGGAGTCTTCTTCCCATTCCTGATGTAATGTGAATCTGTATTGACCGCTGCACCTCTCCCCCCCCACCCCCCAAGCTGGTCATACTATGGAACTCCTGGAGCCGCTGGTCAAGTTCCAGGTGGGACTGAAGAAGCTCTGTCTTCATGAAGAGGAGCATGTGCTGCTAATGGCAATCTGCCTGCTGTCCCCGGGTAAGAGACTAGAGCAGGGAGGCAGGGCTCAGTCACCACCCAGTGCAGAGACACCCCCAGTGGGGGCTTGAGCAGCCTGACCCCCCCCCCCTGGAGATGCAGGACCTGGTTCCTTCACATTCTGGAGAGATTGCTTCGAGCATAGTCATTCTATAAGAACCAAAACAATCCAGGTGTGTGTGTGTGTGTCAGTGTGAAAGAAAGTTTTGCATCCTCCCCTATAGAATGAATTCCTTTCCTAAAGTCGAATGAATCCTGCTGAATAATGTTAACATGTGGAATTGCATACCGTTATGTAGTTTCCCCATATACTTAACGAAAAACTGACATTTGGAAAAATGTGACATTTCGAAATCTAACATGAAATACTGTACTTCTATCATGCCTTTTTTTTAAGCGATTTTTATAATTCTGTAGTTTTTTGATTTACATGATGTTAAATAAAAGCCCGACAATTCTACAGTAGGTGATACCAAACTTTTAGCCATAGCTGTGTCTCCCTTGTTAACGCTGCCCCCCCTGTGTGCACCCCTTGTTAACGCTGCCCCCCCGTGTGCACCCCTTGTTAACGCTGCCCCCGTGTGCACCCCTTGTTAACGCTGCCCCCCATGTGCACCCCTTGTTAACGCTGCCCCCCCTGTGTGCACCCCTTGTTAACGCTGCCCCCCCGTGTGCACCCCTTGTTAACGCTGCCCCCCCTGTGTGCACCCCTTGTTAACGCTGCCCCCTGTGTGCACCCCTTGTTAACGCTGCCCCCGTGTGCACCCCTTGTTAACGCTGCCCCCCCGTGTGCACCCCTTGTTAACGCTGCCCCCCCGTGTGCACCCCTTGTTAACGCTGCCCCCCCGTGTGCACCCCTTGTTAACGCTGCCCCCCCTGTGTGCACCCCTTGTTAACGCTGCCCCTCCCCTGTGTGCACCCCTTGTTAACGCTGCCCCCCCTGTGTGCACCCCTTGTTAACGCTGCCCCCTGTGTGCACCCCTTGTTAACGCTGCCCCCCTGTGTGCACCCCTTGTTAACGCTGCCCCCTGTGTGCACCCCTTTGTTAACGCTGCCCCCCGTGTGCATCCCTTGTTAACGCTACCCCCCCATGTGCACCTCTTGTTAACGCTGCCCCCCCGTGTGCACCCCTTGTTAACGCTGCCCCCCCGTGTGCACCCCTTGTTAACGCTGCCCCTCCCCTGTGTGCACCCCTTGTTAACGCTGCCCCCCTGTGTGCACCCCTTGTTAACGCTGCCCCCCCGTGTGCACCCCTTGTTAACGCTGCCCCCGTGTGCACCCTTGTTAACGCTGCCCCCGTGTGCACCCCTTGTTAACGCTGCCCCCCCGTGTGCATCCCTTGTTAACGCTGCCCCCGTGTGCATCCCTTGTTAACGCTGCCCCCGTGTGCACCCCTTGTTAACGCTGCCCCCGTGTGCACCCTTGTTAACGCTGCCCCCGTGTGCACCCCTTGTTAACGCTGCCCCCGCGTGCACCCCTTGTTAACGCTGTCCCCCCGTGTGCACCCCTTGTTAACGCTGCCCCCCTGTGCATCCCTTGTTAACGCTGCCCCCGTGTGCACACCTTGTTAACGCTGCCCCTCCCCCGTGTGCACACCTTGTTAACGCTGTCCCCCCGTGTGCACCCCTTGTTAACGCTGCCCCTCCCCTGTGTGTGTGTTTCAGACCGGCCCGCGGTGCAGGACCGGGCTCGGATCGAGGCTTTCCAGGACCGGATCTCTGATGTCCTGCAGGCTTACATCCGCGCGCGTCACCCTGGCGGCCGCCTCCTCTACGCCAAGATGATCCAGAAGCTGGCGGACCTGCGCAGCCTGAACGAGGAGCATTCCAAGCAGTACCGCAGCATCTCCTTCCAGCCCGAGCACAGCATGCAGCTCACCCCCCTGGTGCTGGAGGTGTTCGGCAATGAGGTGTCCTAGTGCCCCAGGGCCTGGGCCCAGGGGGGTGGGGGGTGGGGTGCGGCTGGGGGTCCCTGTGTCTGCTGCAATCAGCACCAGTATTTTTAATCCACGTTTTAAGAAGCTGCTGTCGTTTTGGGGGAGACCTTGGAAGGGCTTGAGTTTAGGGACACTGGCTGATTTGATGTCTGTTCCATTACACCTCCCTCCCTCCCTCCTCCCTCCCTCCCTCCCTACTTCAGTCTGATGCTGCCTGTACTATCACTACCCCCCTCCACGGAACCCCTTGCTTGTGTTTCAGTTGCAGATCTCGTTCAGTATTGTCAAGTTGTCCTCATAAGGAGGGCAGTGGCTGCATGGTCCTGTGCTATGTGCTCATTGTGCTGTACTGCAGTGGGAGGTGCTGTACTGGGTTAGTCTCTTTCAGAATGTACTCTCACCGCATTGGGGCCTTTTGGTCACTCGTTTAGCACACACAAAGGGATGACAAGTTTTTATTTATTTTTTTAAAGCATGAAGATTTAGTACCCTTTGCAGACCGCATTGGGGTATGAAATTTAGTGTTGATCATTTGAACACTAAAGGCCTGTGATGAGTAAAACAAAGTGCCACTACAGTAAAGTGCCGAATCTCTGATCACCGTGGACAATTATTTAACTATGGCAGAGCTGTAACTTAAAAGCCTCTTAAAGTGACACGGGGGTGGGTTTTGAAGTTTTGCAGGAATCGCAATGGAAGAGCAGCTTGTGCTTGAGCTTATTTTGGGTTCAGTTGGAACCCTTGCAAGCCTGGTCCGTCCCTCCTTCCTTCCGGCACTCCATCTGAGCAGCAAAATTACAACAGACTCCCCCCAAAACATCCCGCCTCGCTCCCTCTCCCTCTCTCGACTCCCCCTTCAATTTGATCAACCGTGGACCACTTGCAGGCTAAAAAATTCAAGTTGCATCAGAATGTGCCACCCCTGTGCCATTACAGCATAGAAACCAAAACTTCTCTCGAATGTGGTTTGTAGTCCACAGCCTCACTCTCGCAGGTGTTTTTAAGAATTTTTGTTCCACGCTAATTTTACGATCAAGGTAAAAACTCTGAGAGTGTGTAACGTTTGTCTGCTTGACTTGTAGTTTCTTGTAGTTTTCTCCTTTTAAGTATTCTGATCTGCGTTTTTAAAATGTTATGGATAATTAAATGTAATTTAATTTGAATCGGGGTTCAGATTTCAGGGTTTCTTGTGTAGGGGACCCTTCTTTACACAGGCGTGTGAACACGCTTAGGGTCTCTGTGTGTACCATGTAAATTAGCTGGGAACAAATCTTCAATGGGCAGAATGATTCATTTTACGTACAGAGAATTGTGAAAAATAGCATATATATATATATTCCAGACATATTTCTTAACTATTTCTGTTATGTTAAAGATTTAAAAATAAAAATGTTATCGTATATATGTTTAACTATATTCCTCCTTCTGTTTTTTTTTAAAAGTTTGTATATTGTGATCTGTGAAGTGTCTCTCAGTAGCTGAAATCTGCATATCATTGCTGAATAGAAAAGGTCTGACTGCTCAAATCTGAGGGTTTAAACTACCAGCTGCTGAACTCTGGTGACCTGGTCAAACATTCAGAAACTCTAGTCCTGCTTTTTTGAGAATTGTTTTTTTTATTGGAAAGTTATTTTTTTAAGCGAGCAGATAAAGGTGACAGGAATTGAAGCTATCGTTGCCCAGCTAGATCTGAAGTGACTCTCCTCCTCATCACTAGCTAGAGGTGTTCAGGGAGACAGTTTGTTTGTTTGTTTAGCAGGGGCCTGATCGCTCAAACCTTTTTTTTTTTTATCTATCACAGTGGTTCCAGATTTTTACTCCAACCACATACTGAATTGGTTCATTCGACCCCCCCTCGGGGTTAACCAAAGTATTTCTGGTTTGATTGGAGCAAACCCCTGGTCTGGATCACACCACTGCTGTACCACGTCCTTGGAGGGAGGGAGGAAAAAAAAAAGATGTAGATTATGTAGGTCCTTTCGTAAAATACAAATGCACTTTTCTGCCTGGTCCATAGCATAAATCCAGGAGCCCATCACCATTACCAGTGTCCTGTCGATGGTTTGATTCAGGTTTGGCTGTGCTGCCAGTGCAGTGCCTGGGTTAGGGATATATATATATATATTTTTTGGGTGGGGTAATGGTGCCATCTTGTGGTATGTAGCTGTAAATACATATATAGATATATTTTTTAAAAATCCTACCTCACATAGTTGTCAGAGTAAATAAGTTCCCACAGTAAAGAATAGGAATGGATTTCTTCAAATGACACTATGCAGTAATGCTGTTGTTTTTTATGCGATGTGCATATATATATATATATATATATATATATATAGAATAGCCAGGGGGGATGGGGGTTTGTGATCAGATTTCCGAGTTGGAGACAAAATCACACAGCAAAAAACAAACAAACACTGTGCTTCAAGTTGAGAACAAGTTAAAAAGTTTTCGCACTTTTTTTTAACTTTAGCAAATGTGTCGTTTTCTTACTTCCCCCCCCTAATCAGTATCTACATAGAAGAATTGAACAAACCAGAAATTAAACCAGCAAAGCTACTGTTGAATGTACAGCAGCCGCAATGTCTGTATAAACTATGTATTTACTGCAGTTCAGTAACCGTTCCTCTCTCATGAACGTCACCAGCCCTGTCAATATACCGCTCTTCAATACAGACCAGCAGAGAGGATTTCAAATGAATGGAGATTTCGAAAAGAATCCGATATAGATGCATACGATTTGGATTGCCGTGTCTGCTCATGTATACATTTTTTCTCGGCAGTGCGCTTTATATACCGGAGGATTAGAAATGATATAATTATATACACAGTGTATAAAATAAACGGAGGATGCTGCATCGTGTTTAAACAAACACAAAAAAAAGTAACAATGATCACCAAAGTAGTAAATTTAATAATATAAAAAATAATAATAAAAGAAGGAAAAAATCGGGGTACCTGTATATTGTTTTTATGGATTTGATGGTCTGGCTGGGAATTAACACTAGACTAGCTTGTCTGTCTATCTATTTATCAGTCTATCTCAACACTTTAAAAGTTCCATGCCGGCTTGATGCATGATGAGGTTTAATAATATTGTTGTTTATTATTATCGTTGGGTTTCATTTTATTATTACGTTTTTTTTTTTCCTTCTTAAAATGTTTATTTGATTTCTGTACATTGGAAGTAAATGTAACCCGTAAATAAATGCATATGCTGTTTCTGGAAAAGAGTGGTGATTGTGTGTGGCTTTTTATTTTTTTATTTTTTATTTATTCGTTTAACTCAAATCAAATCCTAGTGTCGTTGTGACATGTTGGTTGGAAACTCGCATTCATTTGTGATCGGCTAACTTGCACGACCTTGAACCGATAGCTTCCATTCTCCGTGCAGTGCTGGTAAACTGTAATGCCGCCATTGTTCCACAAGGCGGCAGTGTTGTCTAACTTGTGTTGACAATCGCATTCAGATCACAAGTGCAGCGTTTGCCACTGACGAAGTCGTCTTTGGGGAAATTATAAAGACCGCCACATAGGTTTGAGTTATGAACCCCATGGGTGGCGTTTCTCAAGGACAGTCTGAAATGTAGACCCTTTTTTTCCCCCTTCTCTTCCCTCCTGAATTGAACCAGTGATTCATTTCACTGAAGGGTCTCCCGGTATATAAGATTTGCACGGTGCATAGTTCATGTAAACACAATGAGATGTTTTCTCAAGAGCAGACTGGCGTGTGTACTTCGTGCATTAAAGCAGGGACACAAGTGGGAACCCGCCAGGTCTTTTTACAATTATAAAAACAAAACTTTATTAAAACAAATATATACATATTTGTTGGTTGTTTTTTTTTTTATTGCAATGTGTTTAAAAAATATATCATTAATATTGTATAAGGTTTCTTAACTTTATTTATTTATTTATTTATTTAAAATGTTATTAAAAGATAATGCAGTCAAATATGCTTCATGACCGCACAAGAAATTGACGTGACGCTGAATGGTGACGTCACCGTGGAAACCCTGACCACGCGGTGATGTCATGCTAATCTGTTACCAGAACAGCTATGGAAACTTCAAAGTTGTTTTGAAGATGCATTTAAAGTTTGAAAAAAAAACAAACAATTGTAATACTAGTTAGAAATTAAGTCTAACCTAGAATTTGTAATATTGTATTTATGTTCATAAAAGATTCCTGGAAATATGTAACTGTACGAAGAGACGTTTTCTTCCACTGCAGATAAGGTAAGCACTTCTATAAAACAAAAGATGTATATATCAGTAGCCTACATATTCAGCGACAAAAATAAATAAATAAATTTAAAAAATCCAAACAAGATAGTTTTAGGCAGTGGACCTACCTGTGTGCTTTAAAAGGCTTTGAAGAAATCTCATCGGCAAGTTATGTGTCTTGGACCTGATGCTGAAGGATTTGTTTGGTTATTAATATTATTAATATTATTAAAAGGATTTAGACCTTTGAGGTCTTGAAAGCTTGTGATTTCATTATTTCATTAAGAAATATCGCAGCTCCTTCTCTTAAGAATGGCAGAGAAGGCTCATCCCTACGTCATGGGAACGACGACACGGAATGAAGTGACATCACAATGCACAGGCCCCCTACCGTACCTGCAGACAGCAGGGAACTGCCGGCGAGTGACGCGTTTCATCACGTTTAATGCGTGACCTCTGTCCAGATGACGACCTCCCCCTTCTCTCCCTCTCCCTCTCCCTCCCTCCTCCCCTCCCTCTCCTCTCCCTCCTCTCCTCCCCTCTCCTCCTCCCTCTCCTCCCTCCCTCTCCCTCCCTCTCCCTCCCTCTCCCTCTCCCTCCCTCCTCTCCCTCCCTCCCTCTCCTCTCCCTCCCTCTCCTCTCCCTCTCTCCTCCCTCTCCCTCTCCTCTCCCCTCCCCTCCCCCTCCTCCTCCCTCCCTCCCCTCATCCTCTCCCCCCCTCTCCCCCTCATCCTCTCCCCCTCCCCTCATCCTCTCCCCTCCCCTCTCTCCAGGTCTGGACAGGTCGAGAGTGTTTGAGAGGGTCACAACAAACCGCCTCGCTCGCTGTGCTGCGCATCCCGAGTTTCTTCACCTCGCTAATCACGTCTCTTGTCACACGTGTGTTATTAATCAAGTCTAATTGCGAACAGAAATGAACTTTACAGCCGCTTCACGCGGATTTCATTAAGCGCCCTGCTGTCACATGCCGGGTGTTTTTTAATGGTTATATTTACGCCCCCTTTCCTCTACGTCGCATTATTTGTCACAGTCCTGTGGATCTGGACATGACCGTCTAGCGGGCTCTCCGAGACAACGTCTTTATTATTAAGGTAAGAGAGAAACTAAACAAGCAAACGCGTCCCGGTCACTGATGGCGCTGTCGAATTACACCAGGATCCTGCCGTGCAATCGCTGTGCTAATTCAAGCTGTCACCCCTGTGGAAGCCCGGGAGTGTTACTCATCCCAGCGTGTGCTTCACAAACTATCACTTTACTCAGGATGTTGATTATGAGTGAGTTTAATCACGCTGTCCGCCGTTCTGCCTTTAAAACATGTTAACAAATTTATATATATATATATATATATATATATATATATATATATATATATATATATATATATATATATATATATAGATAGATAGACATTATTTTATGACAATGTATTAAAGATAACTTACTAGCTGTAGGTGTGGTTATTAATAAGAATGGTAATGATTCATATTCAGCTATGTGTACCTGATCCATCCCAATTCCTGTTGATCTCACTATTGGGGAAGTTGTTTGTTTGTTTATTTTGTTTTATGAATTTGCTCAACCAGTATCTGAAGACTGCTGTCATTTTCAAAGAAATTATTATTAGGGATATTATTATGGTAATTTATGATCACATAATTGGAGTGTGTGTTTACATACATACATACATACATACACACACTCATACATACACACACATACACACACTCATACATACATGCATCTATCTATCTATCTATCTATATCTATCTATCTATCTATATATATATATTGTATATATATAATTATTCAGTACAGTGTTGTGTGCAGTACAGTGTTGTGTGCAGTACAGTGCAGTACAGTGTTGTGCGCAGTACAGTGTAGTACAGTGTTGTGTGCAGTACAGTGTAGTACAGTGTTGTGTGCAGTACAGTGTAGTACAACGCAGTACAGTGTAGTACAGTGCAGTACAGTGTTGTGTGTAGTACAGTGCAGTACAGTGTTGTGTGCAGTACAGTGTAGTACAGTGCAGTACAGTGTTGTGTGCAGTACAGTGTAGTACAGTGCAGTACAGTGTTGTGTGCAGTACAGTGTAGTACAGTGCAGTACAGTACAGTGCATGCAAGTCTCTTTTGCATGACTGATCGGTTCATGCTGTTCAAGGATAGCCAGGGCTGCTGCGGCAAAAAGTCGAAGTTCTTGGACCACAAGAAGCCCCCAGGTGCCTTTAGTGAGCTGGCGTAGTTCAGCCCAGTCTCCAAGTCACTTTGGATAAGAGAGTCTGCTGAATGACTAATTCATGATAATAATAATAATAATAATGAGGGTGCTTTTACCATCGTAGCGATTGATGTAACTTACCCGTGTGCTTCACCATGCTTTTCCCAATGCTTTTACTATGCTTTGTCGTGCTTTGCTGTGCTTTGCTATGCTTTTACCCGTGTATCCCCCCAGTGCTGTAATACTTCTAGCAGGCTGATTCGGGGGTAAGGAAACTGGACCGTCCCAGCACAGAGATCTGAGATCCTAATGCTATCCTATCGCAGTAACGGCCATTCAGAGCAAGGCGTGCTGCAGACTCCCCTCGCAAACACGCACGAAACCAAGGGGCTGCCGTTTCAGCACAGCGGTGATACCAGGGGAGGGCAGGAGTGTTTGCAGAGACAACAGACTAAATGCACGCTGAAGACACAGGGAGCAGTCAGCAGAGAAAGACAAGAGCAATCTTATCAGCACATCAGTACAGTTAGAGAGAGAGAGAGACAGTTAATTGTCAGCTGAGGGAGAGGGAGAGGGAGACGGGGCTGGTTGTTGAGATAAGCAGGATCCTTGTAATAGGCAGGGCAAGCCGTTGGGGGAAGGTGTGGAGGGGGAGGGGGTTTGGAGCGGGAGGGGGGGGCTGTCTTCCAGCACCTCTTGTCCCCCCACTTTCTTGGCATCAGGTCTAATTATTTGATTAGTTGGACACAATAACACTTCTCCCCAGGCTCAACGTGTTTTTATAGGGTAGGGTACCTTGAATCATCAAGTGCAAAAGACTTTGAAAAAAAAAAAAATATATGTTGATCTGTACAACTGAAAAAATAATTCGATCAATGAAGCACCCCTCTGCTCTTCTCTCTTATCTCTCAGAGCCTTGCACGGTGGCTCACCTCCATCTCCAAACCACCAAGCCCAACAGAAACGGCTCAACTGAAGGGACCGCTCCCTGTTATCAGCGCGTGCCCGCTCGCTGCAGGGGGGATTCTAGGAATTCTCCGTCTCACTGGAGTCTTACTCTCAATGTTCCAGATAGCGGATACCAGCGACAGCACACATGTCCTGATAGACTCTCAAAACGCCTGTGTTCTGTTATTTGATTCGTTCGGTGATGCAGGTTATCAGATTGCCAGTGCTGTCCCCTTGCTGGTGCGAGAGATAGTCAGGCGGACTGTAAAAGCACAGAGACCTGATGCTTGGGGGTCATTTTTTTTTTTAAACAGCTTTTATTAGAAACAGTTATTAGAGTTCTGTGTTAATAAAACAAACAGAGTCTTTGCCGTTGATGCCCGTGTCTCTCAGAGACCCCCTCCCTCTCCAGAGCGTTTGTCTCTGATGTAAACAGGCTCTGAGAGCCACTTGTATATTCTCCAGAGCTCAGTTTTCACTGCCAGATCCTGGATGGCATTTCAGCTTCACTGTTGGCTTAAGACTTTTTTATTTGTACATATTTCTGTCTTGAATTCAGTCTGGGGACTGACTAATTGACTCATTTTAAACTGCTATGTGATTTGTGCCTTTTACTGGTGCTGTACAGAGACCGGTTGGTCTCTGGTAAAAAAAAAAAAGTTAGCATATTATTTTTTTATTTTCTCAAATAAAAACTATTTTTAGATCGTTTGGAACTGGAACTCCTTCGAGGTAAAGATTCCGGAGAGAATGCCACAGGTTGTGTTGTGGAATCCCCGAAGCGCACTGACACTTTCCAGACCACAGGTGGTGCTGTTGCTCAGCGCACGTGGCTGCTTCATTTTGATCTGTTAGTCGTGTACCAGGGAACATCTGGTGTCGGTCCTATTTTTTTTTTTTTAATTGTGGTTTTCACATTAAATACTAAACTAACGTGCAAACAGTAAATAGATAATTACACAAACGCATACAGCTGTAACATGTGTGTGAATGCATAAGACTTAAGGCTACTGCCCAGCACTGGTTGTGAGCCAGGGGTAGGCTGTAAGGATTTGCTGGGTAAGGATCGTGCACGGCTCTCCACCACGAAGAGCTTTCTTTAATCACTTTCGACAACGCGTACATATTAACAGTACAGCCAACAGCCTTTCATTCCACGGCATTTCACTATCTAAACAAAAACCCAGTTGGAAGCAGTCAGCATGTTTTTAAGGTTTGTTTTTATTGGAACGCCTGCAGTTCTGGCTTTTTATAGCCTCAAAAAGCAAACAGCTAGTCGCTTGGTTTCCGCGACACAAAAGCAAGGATATATCCGAGAAGCCGGCCGACCCATTGTTTCAAGGAAAGGAAAACTTTCCATTCAGGCTGAGAAAGTCTCTCCCTCTCTCCCTCTCTCTGTCTTTGAGAAAATAATAGAAAAAGGCACGCATTGCACAAATGCCCCCTTTGCTTGGTTGCTTTGCAAGAAGTCCTCACAGGGGGAGAGTTGTGCTCATGTTCTGAGCTCAGAGTGCTAGGGCAGGGCAGGCTGGATCGCACAGCTGGATCACAGGGCTGGATTACACAGGCTGGAGCAGCAGCTGGCACAGGGTAGATAAGCTGCTCAAATGATTCAGTAAAGTCTTGCCCTTCCATTCATTTATCTCACAAGGACTAGAATGTCAGGGTTGAGACGTCCTTTAAAACATGTATAATATATATATAATCAACATCGTTTTGATTTTTTTTTTGTTATTTAGCATTATGTACAAAGAAACTACAAAACTCTCTCTCTCTCTCTCTCTCTCTCTCTCTCTCTCTCTCTCTCTCTCTCTCTCTCTCTCTCTCCTCTCTTTTCTGTGAGTGTCTTGGATCCGGGCCAGGCTGGGTATTTTTATCCAGGCTGTCGCAGCGGGCACAAGTCAGACCGTGGGAATGCGGTGAAGCAGTTTTATGGTATTTTTAATGTTTGTTATAAAATATTTCCACACGGGACCATGACCAAACCCAGAGGAGAGGACAGCTCACCAGGATCACATTACAACACAGAAACTGTCCCGGGACCCTTTTAACACACTACAATATAATCGAGACAGCTTCGGGTCTCTCTTCAAACGGTTCGTTTGGTAAAGGCGCTGGATTTGCAGTACCAGGGAGCAGTTCAGTCTCCTTGCCGGCTGGAGGGAGCACCCTTTCTCTCAATGGGTGAGGGAGCAGCCACGTGTACCTCTCCAGAGCACCCCTTGTCCAGCTGTGCTAAAACCTGGTCAGGGCATTCTTAAGCACAGTGCTATTGAAAGTATTAGCCTGGGAGTGCATGTACTCGCTCTGTACCCTTCCGTATGTCAAACTTTCAAAGGGTCAGGCGCAGGCAAACGTGTTCTGTGCAGAGATGCCCAGTCGATTACACACCTGTCCGTTTCTAGGGGCTGTGCAGAATTGTGGTTTGAAGATTTGAAGGTTGATTTCACATCGGAACGCCCCCCTCGGCTTTAACCCTTGACAGAGCCAGGGTTTGCTTATCACAGGAGAGCAGGAGCGACCAGGTCAGCGTGGAGGAGCCTGATTAGCTGGAATAGTGGAATTTCTTTTCCTTTATTTTTATGGGAAAATCTGGAAGTTTACTACGAGCGAGTATTAAAATCGGGAGGAATTCGTGTGTGTGTGTGTGTGTGTTTTCATCCTAAATGCTTCCATATGTTTACAGCTGGGAAGGGGAGTGGCTGGGGAGTGTGGCAGCTGGCTCTGGCGTTGTGATACGAGCGGGAGAGGGGAGAGGAGGGAGGGGAATTCACTGTAGGCCACAGTGTCGTGTCATTGACGCAAATAATAAACAAATGCAATTAAAATCAAACGACTCTGCCAGGTCAAACCCAACTGCCCTGTCTGCTCCTCATTATAACAAACTGAATTGTATTAATTTCTGGGTTACATGTGATTCTGGAACTCGCATTCAATCAGAGACCCGGACTTGTACTCTCATATAATACCAACACTGGCAAATACTGACTATACAGCTAACCCTGCTCACTGTGACTGCTGGACTATACAGCTAACCCTGCTCACTGTGACTGCTGGACTATACAGCTAACCCTGCTCACTGTGACTGCTGGACTATACAGCTAACCCTGCTCACTGTGACTGCTGGACTATACAGCTAACCCTGCTCACTGTGACTGCTGGACTATACAGCTAACCCTGCTCACTGTGACTGCTGGACTATACAGCTAACCCTGCTCACTGTGACTGCTGGACTATACAGCTAACCCTGCTCACTGTGACTGCTGGACTATACAGCTAACCCTGCTCACTGTGACTGCTGGACTATACAGCTAACCCTGCTCACTGTGACTGGACTATACAGCTAACCCTGCTCACTGTGACTGCTGGACTATACAGCTAACCCTGCTCACTGTGACTGCTGGACTATACAGCTAACCCTGCTCACTGTGACTGCTGGACTATACAGCTAACCCTGCTCACTGTGACTGCTGGACTATACACCTAACCCTGCTCACTGTGACTGCTGGACTATACAGCTAACCCTGCTCACTGTGACTGCTGGACTATACAGCTAACCCTGCTCACTGTGACTGCTGGACTATACAGCTAACCCTGCTCACTGTGACATTTTATCACATGTCTTTTGCAGAGTGTAAAGCATTTGGGATGTGTTCAAATGAAGGGCCCAATATCTACAGATACTGTACTGTATTGTGTTGCTATCCCTGCACTGCGCAGAAAAGAAAGACTGCATTCCGTGTTTTGTTTTTCAGGACTCACGGGGTGGAAAGAGACGGAAGAAGGGACAGACACGTGGACAGGGTCTGTATGGGAGCACCCAGGCGAGGCAGCCCGGCAGGTGAGTTTCTGAGCAGATGCGTTCTCTCTCTCTCTCTCTCTCTCTCTCTCGCTCTATGCCCTGTTTGATTTGACCTCCTGATTGCGATCGGGACGCCCCCCTCGCCCCCTCGCCTCGCTCCCCACTGCTTCTGGTAACAGCTGGCTCCTCACTCAGGACACCTGCGCTCGTGGCCTCGTGTGACACTCTGTGGTCGAGGGTGACCTACTTTCACGTAGTAGCTGTGGTCTCGTGAGGAGAGTCACGAGGGTGACAAGGCTATGGGGGGAGGGGGGCTGACAGGTCCTGTCTGAGAGTCTCTGATCGACGTGTGTAATGAAGTGGGGAAACCCACTCCATTGGTGTTGTGAGCGCCAGAAACTCACCCCGTGTGCCGGGCTGTGTTTGTGTCGTGCGCTGCTGAGCTGAGTTGCTCTGTAACTAACCAGCCTGGCTGCTGCGCACAGTGTTTAAGGTGCTCGTTTGGGGAGAGCGAGGTTGCTGGTTTGGGCCCAGTCCTCACCCTGTAGACTGAGCTGTAGACCGGTCCTTCTTCCGCAGCGGTTTAACAGTCATTTATTTTTCATGTATTTTTCCATCATTTCTTTTCTGCATTTTTTTTTTTTGGTGGAGGAGAGATAGTCTGTCGTGTGTGTGTGTGTGTGTGTGTGTGTGTGTGTCAGGGCTGTTTCTAAACCGCGGTCAGAGCTGGGTTACTCTGTCCCCAGAGATCTCTGCGATCGGATCTTGTTGGCTTCAAGTATTTCAAATGAAAGTGATAAGCAGGGCAAGCAGAACAGCCAGTCGCACAAACTCCCAAAAATAGCTTGTGGGTTTTTTTTTTTGTTTTTTTTTTTGCGGTTAGTTTATTTTTATACAAGATAGTTTAGTCTTTAAAATAAATATATAGCTTTCGTTTCCTTTTGAGGGTGAAAAAATTGATTGGCTAAACTTTTAAAAGTAAAATTTCCTGATACTGAGTCTTTTAGAAGGTTCGATTATCTACAGTTTCACCCATTCCAGGTTTTACTACAAGCTTGATTAGCCCCCAGTGTACAGACAAACAAGGTCAAGTGTGTTCTAAAGTAAAACCAGGAGTGGATCACAGTGCTATGCAATGGGTGTTCTTTCCTCCCTAAGCTTGCTGTGAGGCAGTGTGAGTCTGTCTGCCTCTGAGTGGAGACAGCACTGTGTGAGGGTGATTCGAGGCAGGGAGAGTCTGTGTTGTGAGGCTGCCAGCCTCTCTCTCGGGGTCCCAGAGGAAGGCTGCTTGGCCGGGAGAGACTGGGAGGAAGTGTGTGGGGGGGAGATAGGAATCCTGGAGTAGGAAAAAACTACTCGGGCTGTGATTTTCAGCGCAGCGCAAACACAATCGCCAGCAGACCTCCGTCGCTCGCGCCAGAAAAAAAAAACCAAAACAACTTTCTGTTTTAATGAAATGAAAAAAGTCAACTCTGTTTGTGTTTAAAACAAAGGGCCGGATTTAATGCGCTTTTTACTTCACCAAACATAAAGTTGCAAATTTAAAATGAGAAACAACCGGGTGAGTTTTATTGCAATGTGCTTACCGCTGGAAACTTCAGCATTTTCAGTTAGCATTGCAAAAGCACGGCTCAGAGTCTCTTAGCCTCGTTTTGGATTTTATTTTGTGTGTAGTTCTGCATCACCTAGAATTTAAAGAATTGAGACATTTTTAATATTAAAAAAAAAAACCCGATACAAACATAATTTAGACCTTTTATTTAACTTCAAAGAAATCTCAAAAGTCTACCGGAAGCCATAATAGTAGCAGAGTATTTCGTGTTAGGTTTCCGTGGAGACACTGCCTGCAGTGTTGAGGTGGTGGTGGGAGTATGGGGGGGTGTGAGAAAGCAGCCAGTCTCGCAGCCGTTCGAGTTGGGGAGAGAGAGTCAGTGAACCGCATGGCGTGATGCGCACACACAGAGCTGCTTCTCACACTCAGCTTGCTCTTCTTCCACCTCCTGCAGGTGTACCCTGGCAGCGCCTCTCCTGCATGAGACCTCAAGCCACAGCGATCGACAGATAAACACAGCGACACTGTAAACAGGCACAACACTGAACACACACACACACACACACTCGGTATTCCCACAGAGACCTGAAAAGGGATGAAATAGTTTGAACTTTCTGAAGCACGCTGTTGACAGTCCAGTTTGTTTACAATAGCTTTTTTTTTTGTTACCCCCAAACAGTGTGTTTCTGAAGCTGTAAAGAAACGCTTTTAGATTCTATTAGTATAGTCTTGTTGTGTGTCTGTTACAAAGACCAGCGCGATATGAAGCCGATGGCTTCGCTTGTGCTCTCTAGCTGAATGTACAATGATTTCGCCTCCTGTAATCTGTCCGTCGCAGCACAGCACTTTGCAATACAATGTTGTGCTGGATCATGAAAGCCGAGAGGAGACTTCAAGTTTATATAACAAGGCTGCGTCGGGTGCACAGGTGCTGAGCCGTATCTCACCGCGAGCTTGCTGAGCACTCGCAGTGTGGTTTGATCTGCCCTGCTCGGCACAGCCCCGTTTCGCAGTAAAAACCCTTGTGTCTCTCTGAACTCCGGGGTGCGAATCCTGGGGGGGGTGGTGGGGGGGATGGGACGTTGCTGCACCTGTTAGTACGATCACTATCGCACTCTAGACCACCAGCTTAACCCCTCGGTGACTGGAGGACTTTGAGTGCGTTGCCTGCAGTGTCAGGGCTTTCTAGCGCACACAAAAGCAGTAGCTGCTGTTTGCTAGCGGTAGTGGAACTCTAAAGCAGTAGGCTGGGTTTGTTCATTGAAGGTGAGCTGGTGTCTTGAGTGAATCTATAAGAAACCGTACGATGGGAACCAGACAAACGTTGCCTTCATCAGTGAACTGCTGTCTCACCTCCGTGCCCGACCAGCTCCCCAGCACGATGCTGGTGGCGTAGCGCACTGGCTCTCAAGCCAGAGCTGACTGGTGACTGCAGGCTGCTATACTGGTCCTGAGAAGGGATCTTCTGAAGCAGCAGCAGCAGCGAGACGGGCTGAATGACCAAGTAACTGGACGAATGTCTCTGTCTGGACATCCCTGTAACCAACTCCAGTGGATCCGTCCAGCAATAAACCTCTTCCCAGGGGTGGCAATAAAACTCCTGTTGCGTAGCAGTGCCACCCATTCCAGGTTTTTCTACGAGCTTGATCAGCCACAGCGTGTACAGGTAACAAGCTCGGGTGCGTCCGATTTTAAACTCCTAGTAAAACCAGGAATGGGTGAAGCTGCTATGCAGTGGGCGCTCCAGTGATTTGAAGCATGTTAAAGGCAGTGTGTGTGTCCTGTTTGTTTTAAGGGAATGGTTCAGTGTGAAAGTTACAGATGATTCAAGAGGTGAAGGGGTTGAGGATGGCTAGGTGCCAGGAATGTTACAAGCACTCCCCCTACTGAGCTCATCTTCAGATAATTAAAAACAAAAAAAAAAAACGGGAAGTGATCAAACCTATTCCAGCTCTCCTGACTTCCACTGCTTCTGCGGTCTCTTATTTTCATTATTTTAGTCTGCCGGGACATCAGCACCATTCCTAATTAAATCCATGCCTCCCTCCCTCCCTCCTGCAGTGAATAACTCCAGCCGCCCCCACCCCCACCCCCTTCCCTCTCTCTGTGAAATGTTTCCTGTATGTTTTGGAGTCATTCTCCCCCTCTGGGAGAATCTCATTCCCTCGTTCATTCATCCAGCTGCTCTGTCTTTTCACAAAGTCGCATTCTTCACAGGACGATACTGGCAACCGCGGAACAATGTAATCCTGCCTGGCACTGGCGTAGTGCGGGTGTGTGTGATAGTGAGAGAGTGTGTGTGAGCGGGGGAGTGTGCAGGGGGGGGGGGGGAGAATCAACAGCTGCAGAAAATGGATGGGCCCCCCCCCCCCCATCCTTCTGCCCATTCATCCCAAGCCTTGCTCCCTCCCTTTTTACCCTCGCTATTTATAGTTACAGCCAGACCAAATAGCGACAAGGACATGTCGGGCTTAGAAACCAAGATCTTGCGTTCCCGAACGGCGCTGGCTTGTTTTCATATGACCGGGGGAGAGAGGGGGAGCAGGGTCCGTCATCAGACCTGTTGGTCTGGTCGCACGCTCTCCACATGTGGACCAGTTTAGAGCAATCCGAACAGAGCCTGCCACCTCCTGACCTACTGAAGCACTTTCCACTCAGGTCAACCCTTAACCTTTAACCACCTTTTTAAAATCAACAGCATAATTCTATTATTTATTTACTTTTTCTAAGATGTTTCCTGAACTGCGTTGGATGCTGTACTAGAAACCTATTTGTGAAATGCACTCAGTCACTCTGTCTGCATTGGGTCACTCTGCACTTGTGATCTGGGTGGCTGTGTAAAATCATTTGCATGTATATGAAGATGATGATGATGATGATGATGATAATCAGATTGCCTGTTAATCAGGAATGTAGTAAATTCTCATCATGTTACACTCTATAGGATGAACTCATTGTGCTTTATAAAGTCGAACGAAGCCTGCTGAATGACATTAACATATTGAATTGCACACCGCCTTGTAGTTTTTTCCATATACTGAGCAAAAAAAAAAAAAAAAAACCTGTCAAATTTAAAAAATGTGACATTTCAGAATCTAACATGAACTACTGTATCGCTGTTATGGCTTCCGGTAGACTTGTTTGCAATATCGTTTTCTTCGATTTTACAGGATGTTGAATAAAAGATCTCGGTTATGTTCATGTAGTTTTTGGATCCTGAAATTCGAGTTCTGCATCACCTGTTGAACGTGTTTAGGAGACGGGGGGTCTCAGACAGAGCCCAGATCGCCTGTGGTAGAGTGCGCAACACCCAAACCCTGGCTTTAACAGCAGCTCACTTTGATCGGACAGCTTAATAGAGAACAGCGAGAGGATCAGCGAAAAAAAAAAAAAAAAAATTCAAGGGTAGAGAAACGTTCAGTGTGACGAATTGTGACGAAACTTGGTACGGACATTCCTTGGCGCATTTTCTCTGAGGAGTCTCAGAATCTAGGTCGCAGGTTGGACCCCTTGTGTTCTGTAAGCCCCCTGGGGTTCCAAGAAGATCTAGCCATTGTTTATTCCCCTCGGCCACTGGGAAGCGATGGCGCCTCTCTAAGACTGTCACATGACTCCTGTCTTTCCTTGCATTCCAATTCTGTGCCTGCCAAGAAAGAGAGAGAGAAATATTGGAAGGGTTTAGAAATATTTCCCAGTGAATTCCTTCTCTGTGAAAACAGACGATAATAGAATAAAAATGTGTATCCAATTGTGTGTGTGTGTGTTTTTTTTTTTTAGGTCAGTCCTGAACTCATTTTTAGCAAAAGTCTGGCATCATTTTTTTTACTGTTTTGTTGAGTAGGGGGATGACAAACAAACGGTCTGAATATTAAACGAGAGAATCGCAGTCCTGCCTTGGGTTTGCAGCTCTCTGTTCTTTAAAGGAGGCTCGGGGGTCCAGTGGTTCGAGAAAGGGGCTTGTTACCAGGAGGTTAAAATCCCAGCTCAGCCACTGACTCCCTGTGTGTGACCCTGAGCAAGTCACTTCACCTCCTTGTGCTCCGTCCTTCGGATGAGACGTAAAACAAACAAGCTCCTATTGGAACTGATTCTGCAGCATGTTGGTCTCTTTGGATAAAAGCCTTTGCTAAGTGACCTAATTAATAAAGACTGCAGTGTATTCACCTTGATCTGCAGAACCTTTTAAAAGAGGCATTGCATTTCAGTTATTATTTTTCCTATTTTCGTAATTTATATCACCCTTGAAGGAGTTCTTCCCAGTAGTCGTGACTCACTCTGACTGGAAACGAGCAAACCTGGTACGCAGAGTTACAATGTGCAGGATCGCCACACAGAGGAAAAAGTCCGAGCAGTTCACATCTGATATTACAATTTGTTATTTATTTTTCAACTTCAAACTTTTTACTTAAATTCTTAAAACGCACACGCACGCACGCACGCACACATGCACGCACGCACGCACACACACACACCAGTGATTAGCTGTTCAATGACTTTCTCTGGTGATGCCCGTTCTGGAGATTTGTCATTTCTATCACGTGTCAGTGAAGATACGGAATATGCTTTTCATTTTTGATTTGATTCTGATGTATTTTAGTTTTTTGCTGGTGGAAAAGCAGTTCAAACCTCACCTGGGAGTCGGGGATCTTGCTCCCAGACCCTGGTTATCAGAAAGCAGCTCTCTGTTTTTTTGCTTGCAAGTTTTCCAGTAATTTTACCTGCAATTATTAGGGGTGGAAATAAGACTCCCATTGCATAGCAGTTTGATCCACTCCTGGTTTCACACAGAGTTTAATAAGACACACCTGAGCTTGTTATCTTTGAGCAAGCTGGTAGTAAAACCTGGAATGGGTGAAACTGCTGTGCAACAGGAATCTTATTTCCATCGTTGTTGTTATTATCATCATCATTATCATAATTAAAAATTCCCATTTTGTCATAGATCTCCACCAGCTTAAATTTTAAAAAATACTTTTTTTTGCAATTTGTTTTCTTTTACATAGACTTTAAGGTTGAAGACTCATCGGGTAGCTCTTTTCAAGCTGCATTTCAGCTATTTACCTGTTTCTGCGCTGGCAGATGAAGCGGGTTCAAGCGGCGCAGCACAGCGCCTCCTGCACTTCACACTGGGGTACTGCTGGCTCTGAAAAATTCTCGGTCAGTGATTTTTATTTAATGTCGCTGTGGTGTATGTAGAGAGCAGGGGTCCGTCCTGTGTTTCTCTTCTTTTTTTTTTTTTAAATATTTTTTTTTCGCTTCCTGCCATTGTCTTGCACAGACTGCCTCCGGGCACTTTTGAGACGGTCCCTCCCCCTTTCCCTCTGTGCTCTGCTTCTCTGACAGCCAGACGTGCTTCAGTGATAGACGAGAGCAACTGTGTGCTTTCCTAACGAACGCCTGGGACATGAAAAGAAGCTTTTAACAACTTGCCGGGTTGCCCTTAAACTGGATGTTGAAGCTAAGAGCTGGTAAGACCCTCGCGGCTTTTCTGTTTTTCCTTCTTTTAGTGTTTGCTTTGAGCTTTTTTTAGTTCGCTCGTTTTAAAAGCCGGCAGGCAGTCTGTTTGCAAGAGCTCCACAGTTTACTCTTGAGTGAGAAACTTTCTATCTGTAAAACAAAAGCAGGCTAGTAATCCAAATATTAAACCGATGCTAAGTTTTGGTGGCTGAGAGGGCTAGCTAACAAACTGCCCCCCCCCTTCTTCCTTGTTTGTTTTTCATTCTTTCTTTTCTTTTCCATCCTTCCTTCCTTCGTTTCCTGACCTGCACAAGCCCACTGGATGGTTGAGATATCTAGCAAGTGGGATCATGGGTGGATTTTTAAATTTTTTTTTTTATAAAAACTTCAATCCTTAAAACTCGGTTTTCTTGTCTGCTGCTGAATGCTGTTCAGCGTCCCGGTGAAGCTGCACAAACACTTGCTTTTGTGGGAAATTTGGGAGCAAATTGAAAACAGACGTACCCACCCAAAATCCTGTGCAGCAGGGAGGGGAAAACACTGCTTCTCAATAATAATAATAATAATCATAATAATAATATTTCAGGAGCCCCTGATCGATCTGTTTTAGTGTGTTGTGTTCTTGCAGGTTAACCCTTGGCATGGAAAGGGAATCTATGATGTTTAAGGGGACGGTGCAGCGTGGGGTCTGTGCTGCTCAGTTTGTGACTCTTCTTTTCTTACTTTTTGAATAGTTTTGAACCACCTGAGGAAGGCGGAAGAGAAGCTGCCTGTGTGTGTGTGTGTGTGTGTTTGTGTCGCTGCAGGAAGGGTTGTAGATCTCAGGCTAGGACGCTGTGTTGCACTTTTAAAACTATCTGCTGCTTTTGATCATTCAAAGAACAGTAATGTACACATTTATCATCATGGTGAACTCCAAGTTATATTATATTGCACCCCCACCCAACACCCATAGCCAGACTTCTTGCATCGCTGCGTGTATAACTGTGTTCAGTTTCCTATCTGTCCTGTTCTTTGTAATGCATGCATGTTTTGTACTTTCTTGAAACTTTTTGTACCCCAGAGAGTTCTCGTGAATGGTTTGTTTTTTTTTTTTTTTTTTTTTAAATAAATAAAAAATGTGGCAGAATTTTATATCAATAAAATACAACCCCTTCCTCTCCATGTAGAGCTCATTTGTTTAGGTGATCTTGTATTTTGCTATCAGGGGTCTGTCTCTTTGTATCTGTGGTTGTGCTAGAATGTACTGCAACTAAATATCTGTGTGTGTGTGTGTGTCTGTGTGTGTGTGAGTGAAGTTATCAGTTGTTAAAGGTGTTTCGGTTGCTTTTTCCTGTATTTAATTTTTTTTTTTTTTTAAATGCCAGATCCACTCCTCCTCTGATCACTGCCTAGCTGAAGTTATCATTTTTTTCGCCCCTTTCTCCCTGTCTTAAGGAAGCGTGCGACTGCAGCAGCATGTGGGTGGGAGTGTAACTCTGATCAGCAAGGCAGTACAGGGAGTCTGGTCTCTGTGTCTGTGGGACTGAGCTCCACGCTGGAGCTCCGCTCAGGAGCCTGGTCTCTGTGGGACTGAGCTCCACGCTGGAGCTCCGCTCAGGAGCCTGGTCTCTGTGGGACTGAGCTCCACGCTGGAGCTCCGCTCAGGAGCCTGGTCTCCTGTGGGACTGAGCTCCACGCTGGAGCTCCGCTCAGGAGCCTGGTCTCTATGTCTGTAGGACTGAGCTCCACGCTGGAGCTCCGCTCAAGAGCCTGGTCTCTATGTCTGTAGGACTGAGCTCCACGCTGGAGCTCCGCTCAGGAGCCTGGTCTCTGTGTCTGTGGGACTGAGCTCCACGCTGGAGCTCCGCTCAGGAGCCTGGTCTCTATGTCTGTAGGACTGAGCTCCACGCTGGAGCTCCGCTCAGGAGCCTGGTCTCTGTGTCTGTGGGACTGAGCTCCACGCTGGAGCTCCGCTCAGGAGCCTGGTCTCTATGTCTGTAGGACTGAGCTCCACGCTGGAGCTCCGCTCAGGAGCCTGGTCTCTGTGTCTGTGGGACTGAGCTCCACGCTGGAGCTCCGCTCAGGAGCCTGGTCTCTGTGGGACTGAGCTCCACGCTGGAGCTCCGCTCAGGAGCCTGGTCTCTGTGTCTGTGGGACTGAGCTCCACGCTGGAGCTCCCCTCAGGAGTCTGTCTCTTTCCTGCTGGGAGATAAGCCTTGAGCTTCCTGGTCTCAGTCTCAGCCCCTCTCTCTCTCTCTCTCTCTCTCCCTCCCTCCCCCCATCTCGAACGCGATACAGTCCTAGAAGGACTTTGCAGAGTTAGCCCAGGCCAGTACTTTAAGTGCAGCACAGAAACCAGGACCAGAGGACACAGACAGAATGAAGTGGAGATGGGTAGGAGACACAGAGTGTGGTGAGGGGATGGAATGGGTTACCAAGGGTTACCGAGCCACGCTGTTGATGCTGAATCACTTGGATCTCTAGAAGACCCGACTTGACCAAGTTTTGAGATCGCTGAGCTACTGGGAACCGGACAAGCTCTGATGGGCTGAATGGCCTCCTCTCTTTCTTGTTCTTCTCTGTCTCTCCCTCCCCTCCCTCTCTCTCTCTCTCTCTCTCTCTCTCTCTCTCTCTCTGTCTCTCTCCGATCTGTTTTCGATTGGAAGCTGTAGATGGAGCACTTCCTCCCCTGGCAGGAAGCAGTGATTTCCGGTTACCACGACGACTGACCTGACCTGAAGGGAAGTCTGTCTACAGAGGCATATTTAGAGTTTGTTTTTGTTGTGTGTGGTGTGTTTTTTTTTGTTTGTTTTTTGTTTTACTTTTACAGATGTAGCTTTTTATGCTCACCGTAGCCCCCCCCCCCCCTCTATAAATACTCATTCTACATGACAGCCTTTACCAGATTCGTCTTCAATAGCGCTGTGCTGGCAGTGTAACGGCCATGGCAACACAAGAGGCGCACCAGTGGCTGGAGGCTGCAGTGCCACTGCAATGTTTTCACATCCTCCCAGAGATGGGGCCCCACTACTGCACTTCATAAACCGAGAGAGGGAGAGTGTGCATTCGTTTCCCAGGAGAGATTCCTCCCTGACCCCAGAACGCTAGATCAGAATTCTCAAACGTTTCGACCGGCCTCTTTCTTTTTTTTTAGCTGACTTGGTGAAGACCACGCCCTCCAGTGGCAGGACAGGGTCCCTGTTGACTCGGACCGCAGAGGGTTTCGTTTTATAATCGTTTCGTTTTTTCCAAACGCTTGTTCTGCGTGAGGATGAAATAAAAACTGGCCCGCGTGCGTGTGTGTGTCTGTGTGCGTTCGTGTGTGTGTGTGTGTGTGTCTGAGTGCGTGCGTGCGTGTCTCTGTGTGCGTGCGTGCGTGTGCGTGTGTGTCTGAGTGCGTGCGTGCGTGCGGGTGTGCGTGCGTGCGTGTGTGCGTGTGTGTGTGTGTCTGAGTGCGTGCGTGCGTGTCTCTGTGTGCGTGCGTGCGTGTGTGTGTGTGTGTGTGTGTCTGAGTGCGTGCGGGCGTGCGTGCGTGCGTGTGTTTGTGTCTGAGTGCGTGTGTGTGTGTGTGTGTCTGCGTGCGTGTGTGTGTGTGTGTGTGTGTCTGAGTGCGTGCGTGCTTGCGTGTGTGTGTGTGTGTCTGAGTGCGTGCGTGCGTGCGTGTGCATGTGTGTCTGCGTGTGTGTGTGTCTGTGTGCGTGAATGCGTGCGTGCGTGTGTGTGCGTGCGTGTGTGTGTGTCTGAGTGCGTGCGTGCGTGCGTGTGTGTGCGTGCGTGTGTGTCTGAGTGCGTGCGTGTGTGTGTGCGTGTGTGCGTGCGTGAGTGCGTGTGTGTCTGAGTGCGTGCGTGCGTGTGTGTGTGCGTGCGTGCGTGAGTGCGTGCATGTCTGTGTGTGTGCGTGCGTGCGTGCGTGCGTGCGTGTGTGTGTGTGTGTGTGTCTGTGTGTGTGCGTGCATGTCTGTGTGTGTGTGCGTGTGTGTCTGAGTGCGTGCGTGCGTGTGTGTGTGTGTCTGTGTGTGTGCGTGCGTGCGTCGTGCACCCCAGTGACGCTCTGCTCATTGTGAACGTGGCACAAGCAGAGTATTCACAGTTTCCATCCCGACCCCGTCTGTCTGTCTCTGCTCTGTCCCACGGTGGGCAGGCTGGTGGTGCTGCAGCTGCTGCTGTTTTCGATGGAAAATGAATCGATCGGATTCTCAACACCTGCCTTTGTTTTTGTGGTGTTGTGCTGGCGGTGTTAAACACACAGCTTGAACATAGCTTCACAGAAATACGTCGCAATGCATTTTCCTTCTTATGTGGTTTTCTCTTTATTTTCTTGGGGTGGGGGGGGTCGTTTTCATCACAGCGGTTGGAAGGACGATAATTTGAGCAAAAACTGCAATGCAAGTTGCACTGGAGAGTCTGGTGATAGACGCAGGGTATTGTAATGGGACAGATTGGCCCGTGTCAGGCTTTACTATGGGAGTAACTGCAGCAGACACACACTGCAGTGAGGAGAGCACTGGGTCCTGGCTCTGGGTGTTTGAATGGGTCCTGGCTCTGCGTGTTTGAATGGGTCCTGGCTCTGGGTGTTTGAATGGGTCCTGGCTCTGGGTGTTTGAATGGGTCCTGGCTCTGGGTGTTTGAATGGGTCCTGGCTCTGGGTGTTTGAATGGGTCCTGGCTCTGGGTGTTTGAATGGGTCCTGGCTCTGGGTGTTTGAATGGGTCCTGGCTCTGGGTGTTTGAATGGGTCCTGGCTCTGGGTGTTTGAATGGGTCCTGGCTCTGTGGTGTTTGAATGGGTCCTGGCTCTGGGTGTTTGAATGGGTCCTGGCTCTGGGTGTTTGAATGGGTCCTGGCTCTGGGTGTTTGAATGGGTCCTGGCTCTGGGTGTTTGAATGGGTCCTGGCTCTGGGTGTTTGAATGGGTCCTGGCTCTGGGTGTTTGAATGGGTCCTGGCTCTGGGTGTTTGAATGGGTCCTGGCTCTGGGTGTTTGAATGGGTCCTGGCTCTGGGTGTTTGAATGGGTCCTGGCTCTGGGTGTTTGAATGGGTCCTGGCTCTGGGTGTTTGAATGGGTCCTGGCTCTGGGTGTTTGAATGGGTCCTGGCTCTGGGTGTTTGAATGGGTCCTGGCTCTCTGTGTTTGAATGGGTCCTGGCTCTGGGTGTTTGAATGGGTCCTGGCTCTCTGTGTTTGAATGGGTCCTGGCTCTGGGTGTTTTGAATGGGTCCTGGCTCTGCGTGTTTGAATGGGTCCTGGCTCTGGGTGTTTGAATGGGTCCTGGCTCTGGGTGTTTGAATGGGTCCTGGCTCTGGGTGTTTGAATGGGTCCTGGCTCTGGGTGTTTGAATGGGTCCTGGCTCTGGGTGTTTGAATGGGTCCTGGCTCTGGGTGTTTGAATGGGTCCTGGCTCTCTGTGTTTGAATGGGTCCTGGCTCTGTGTGTTTTGAATGGGTCCTGGCTCTGGGTGTTTGAATGGGTCCTGGCTCTGGGTGTTTGAATGGGTCCTGGCTCTGGGTGTTTGAATGGGTCCTGGCTCTGGATGTTTGAATGGGTCCTGGCTCTGGGTGTTTGAATGGGTCCTGACTCTGGGTGTTTGAATGGGTCCTGGCTCTGGGTGTTTGAATGGGTCCTGGCTCTGGGTGTTTGAATGGGTCCTGGCTCTGGGTGTTTGAATGGGTCCTGGCTCTGGGTGTTTGAATGGGTCCTGGCTCTGGGTGTTTGAATGGGTCCTGGCTCTGGGTGTTTGAATGGGTTCTGGTGAGCTCCCATGCTGTTTGTCCTGTCCCTGGTGATGGTGAATCAGTTCGGTCTGCAGCGTCGTTGGAAAACGATTGTGATGCCTCGCTGAGTCGCCGAGGAAACCCCGGAATGACGGTGTGTTCTGTCCCCGCCCACGGCCCCATCCTCCTGGCGAGCTGCCTGCCTGTCTGCCTCCCACCCAATCGGGCTTGTTGTTATTGAGAGGTGGGGGCGGACTGGTTTCACTCCTATCTTTAGCTGGGCCCGGCCAGGGTACCTTCCGGAAACCCCCGTTCCCCCCCATTTCTTTTATTTTCCGGTGTTTTTCGCTGAAACAGAAACTGAGAGACAGCAGCCGGGGCTGAAATCGATTCTAAAATCTCTTTGAAGAGGAACAGCCCAGGCCAGCCCCTGTTCACATGTTCACTTCCGTCCTACTCGTTTAGCAGCACGGTACTGCTTTATGAACACAGCCTCGCAGCTCTGCGCAGCGTGGGGCTGCAGCTGTTCGTCCCTCTGCGTCCCTGTCCTCACAGAGGACGCTGTGGACTCATGTAGAATTTCCACTAAAACTTTAAACTGTTGTCAAAAATGTTGCTGTGAAATGTAGCTGTCAGCCTTGAGTCCTCACAGAGGACGCTGTGGACTCTCGTTCTCCTGTCCCGTCTCTAAAGAGGCAGGGTGGCAGCGTGTGCTCAGAGGAGTTCGTGGAAAGGGACCCTCATCTTTCACAGCATGAAGAAAGGTTATACCAGGGCGGACCGATTTTTAGCAGGAGTAAATAGTTTAAAAGTCAGCCAAGTCTTAGACGTGTAGAATTTCCACTAAAACTTTTAAACTGTTGTCAAAAATGTTGCTGTGAAATGCAGCTGTCAGCCTTGGCATTGACGCAGCAGTGAGTGTACAGTGTGGGGCAGGTTATTTCTCACTCTGTGTTCCTTCACAGTCTTTTCCTTGTACAATTTAAATGCTGTGCACACTGGGCTGTATTTTCAAAGCGTTTTACTCGTCTTTTTAATTCGCTCCGAAACAATGAAGAGGATCCGAATTGTAGTCTCCAGCACTCTCAAGGCGATCGTGTCTATATATATATATAATATATATATATATATATATATATATATATATATATATATATATATATATATATATATATATATATATATATATATAATGTACATTTGTCATCAAAAGTTTACGTACCCTCTATTTGCATCAATGTTATTTCCCAATGTATTAAGTGTTATAAGTGTTGTTTGATACACTATACTTACATGGCAATGATACCCCTTGTGAGTCTGTTGAAGTCCCATTTGTCTTACCAAGCGCTCGTTAAAAATCTGGTGAATTAAGGCGCAGGGTCTCAATATTTACGACTCCAACTCTATGACAGTCAATGGGGTGAATTCAATTAATTCAACTGTATATCTTGCAAATGAGGGGATTTATAGATATGTATTTGAAACTGTGAAAAATCACATTTGTGTAATTTCTGAAGGAAGTGGTTAGGGAGTTTTTTATTTTTTAAATTTTTTCCTGTTTTGGAAAGTCATTTTCATATTGTTCTTTTAAGAAGTGGAGCGCTGTTCTCTGTACCTCGACGGTGACTCGCTCGACACGCACTCGTATTTTCCAGCCTGTCAGTTAACGAGCGCCTGTGTCGTGGCTTCTGCTGACGCCCCCACATGCCCTCTCGACAAGATAACAGGAAAAAAAAATATATAGACGTCGAAAAATCAAAACCTCTTTCGTCAGACTGGAGTGCAGCTGTGGGTTCGTGTCAGAACAGCGTGCCTGTAGACCAGGCTTTTGTTCCAGTGCACCATTTTGTCTTTTAAAGGAAAGAAATAAAAAAAAATGAAGCTAATTCTACAGAAAAAAAAAACCAGACAAAGGCTTGAGCCAAACCATTGCTGTTCTTCACCAGAATGTGCTTTTGGGTTGATACGCTAGCGAGTTGCATAGCAGTGTGATCCATTCCTGGTTTTACTGTGAGTTCAGTAAGACACACCTGAGCTTGTTACCTGCACACTCTGGCTAGTCAAAGTGGGGAATGTTTCATACAGTCAACGGGGACTGCTGGGGATTGCAAACAATCTGATTAGAATCAGTCGATTTCAGTGGGACGTTACCAAGCAAAATCATCCCATAGGAATGGGCCAGTAGGTACCTACTAGCCTCCCAACCCCTAAATCTACCCCCTACCCTCTACCCCTAAACCTAATGTCTACCGCTAACCTGATCTCCCCCTAAACCTAATCTCTACCCTTAAACCAAACTATGTTACTATTAAACTGCTACTATTATTTCAACACTGCTTTTTAGCGCCCTCTAGTGGCTGCTACATCCGAAGTCCATTACAGCTCTTGATCCGGACCTGGTCTACCTGTCGGGAGGCTAGTAGGTACGTACTGACCCATTCCTGTGGGATGATTAAAGCATAGATGGGTTATTTTTTATTTTTTTTAATGGAAGTGAATTAGATTTAGCACACTGCTACCGAACTGCTTTGTGAAACCAGCCCCTGGGTTCGAATCTGGTTTGGTGGACTCAACCTTTGCCCCAGTGGATGTTAGTCCACATTGCAAATCTTTTTCATTTTAAATGGGTCCAGTCTTTTATGCTTACCATATCCCATATAGCTTTTTAATTTTTTTTTTGTACTAAATGCAACCTCGTCCCTTGGACTGCGGTTCAGCCAGGGTTCTGATTTTATATTCCGTCCCCAGTCTCCGCTCCGACACGCCCGTTTTCTTTCTCGAGGATCAGGCATCTGCCGCTTCCCTCTTGGCCCTTCCCGTCGGATTCCAGCGATCGCGGCAGAATTCCAAGATTCCTGAAATTCCAGCTCATTTCCTGAGGGGGAATTCCTGCAGATTGGCAGGGAGGCAGTCCACATCGTGCCAGATGGAAGCTCTTTCCCCTCCTTTCACTCTCCCCCTGTCTCCCTCTCGCTCGCTCTCTCCCCCTGTCTCCCTCTCGCTCGCTCTCTCCCCCTGTCTCCCTCTCGCTCGCTCTCTCCCCGTCTCTCTCGCTCGCTCTCCCCCCCGTCTCCCTCTCGCTTGCTCTCTCCCCCTGTCTCCCTCTCGCTCGCTCTCTCCCCGTCTCTCTCGCTCGCTCTCCCCCCCCCTGTCTCCCTCTCGCTCGCTCTCTGTCTCCCCCTCTCTCCTCATCTCCATTGCTTTTCTCCTCTGTCTGTTTCTTAGGCATTTTATCTCTTACAAAAAGCTGAGTGTGAAATCTCATTGTAAAAGCAAAGCGAGGGTATGGCAAAGCACAGGCACTCCGGGTAAGCCTGGGGCAATAGGAGAAATTGTCCACTGAGTTAGTGTGTGTGTGCGTGTGTGTGTGTGAGCGTGTGTGTGTGGAGTAGCGTTATGAAGAAAGTGCAAGCCTTGAATACCACGCTGTGTTGTAAAAGGCATTGCATGCTATCACTGGGACAGAGCTTTGATCAGCTACAGTGAGCGCAGTCTGTGTTCACCCCTGGGGCTGACGGACCCCACTGCTTCACTCGCCCCTCTCACAGTAACAGGATCCCTGAGGGGTGAGGGGGGCAGGAGCAGCTGCAGGCTTCCCCACACCCCTTCAGCTCTCCACCCTGCTCATCCAGTCAGCTTCCCCTTGCAGGATTCAGTCGTTTCTCTGGCACTGTTCTTTTTAAGATGAACTCGGATTGGGAAGACCGGGTGAGTCTGTGTCTCTCTGTGGCGCATGGTAAAGATGTTTCTGTATTTGTTCTGTAGTAGCTGTGGTATGGTTATGTCATGCAGACACGTGTTGATTTATATATATAATGCACTGATGACTCAAGTAACTGCTCTGCAGCTTCGCATGAGAAGTGAGGAGGTGGAAAGCTCACAGCTTGTTTTTGTATCACTTGGGATACATCAGCCAGCTTTATGAAGTGTTTACCTAATAGACCTTGCATAGGTACAGGCAAACACATTGCAAACACTCACTGATACACACACACACACACACAGTGACAAACACACACAGTGACACACCACCCACACTGAGAGACACACACAGTGACAAACACGCACACACTCACAGACACAAAATGAGACACACACACATGCAGAACAGACACACAGGCACTCACTCACACACACACAGGCCTACGGAAATGTAATTTGACCAACTAAAGGTCAGCGAAAGCATGTGTGCTGTGCCTGCTTTTGAGAAGCCTTCGCTGGTGTTTGCGCCTCAGATAGGAAGCCACAGCAGTGAACCGGAGGGTTTCAAGGTACTGAAAAGCACAGGAAGCGGCACAACCTGAGAGCAGAGCGGAGGGGCGAGTCGCAGCTCTCTGTCCCGGACCCCTTTGTAACAAAACCAAAAACCAACAAACCAGCACGTCCAGCTCGAAATGTTTTTAATTCAGCTCTTCAATTATTTCTTCTCGGTGGTGTGAGGTGTGGATTGAATCTGGGTTACTTTTAGTAGTGAGAGGTGGAGAGTTGCATCGATTTTCTAGAGTTTAAACTGTTTTTTTTTTTGTTTTTTTAAATATGCACTCAAAGGTCAGGAGTATTTATTCACGTGCATTGGCAGAGTTTTTGTAAAGCACACAGGGATGGGACTCCAGTTGCACAGCAGTGTCACCCATTCCAGGTTTGAATACCAGCTTGATCAGCCCCAGTGTGTCTAGCGAACAAGCTCAGGTGTGTCTCATTTAAACTCCTAGTAAAACCAGGAATGGATCAAACTTGCTATGCAATGGGAGTCTTATTTCCATCCCCAGCATAGCACAGCACAGTATATTATTGAATATTTAAGTCATGCAGAATACTGCAGGATGGTGCCGGACTGAAGCCATTTTTTATTTTTTTGGTCTATCGCCTTTTATGGGATGTTTTTAAAAATCTAGTAATTCAAGGTCATTGTCTCCACTATGTTTGCATGTTGCTACTAATGAAGAATGCTGGAGCTGGCTTGACCAGCGCCTCCTCTCTCCTCTGCTGCATGCAGTTCATCTGCAAAACCCCTTTGAAACAGCCCATTAACGACACAGAGGCCACATGCATGCATGCATGCATGCATGCTTGCCCGTGCGGTCTCCCGGCTTCCCTGATCTTCCAAACACGGGGCTTCTGGAACAGTAGGTTCCTTCACAAGCTGGTCTCCAGACCGCAGTGCTGTTGAGTTTGTTTGAATGCATCTCCTTGTTTTCTTATTGGTCTTTTTTTTTTAAAGAAATCGGATAAGTGTCGCTGGCTGGTATAATCTTATGAACCGCGCGTCTGAATGTGATGACCCTGTTACCGGAGCGTATTCCACACGCTGTGAATCGTAGGGCACTGGCGATCAGTTTTCACTGCCCCGCTAACCCCGGTTTTGCTTGTGCATGATGCTGTCATGTTTCTGACATCGGTAATGAGTTTACAGTATTGATTTTGAACGACCTGCTTGGCTATAAATAATTTATGAACGTTTATTTTTCACGAGAACTGTGCGTGCGTGTTTGTGTGCGTGCGTGTATCAGGTCCAACTGTATGTAAACGAGTTATCTGCTGTGTAAACTCGACACGCTGTATTTGATTTGTTTCTGTGATTGCAATAAGTCGCTCCTATCGGCAGACCTGAAACAAGATATCGGTTTGGTTCCCTGAGAATGCAGGCGCTTCACTGCTTTGAAACATTATACCGAATTGAAGTGCTTGACTGAACGGCCTGAGAAGCGATTCAGATCACTGTCGGCACTAGTTTATGAAAACCTTTTTTGTTTTCTTTATAGTAATGTGTGAATCTAAAACTGCCAATGTAACTCCTGTCTATATTTTATAGCAATGCGATTTACTTCATGCGTCGGGAACCGGAGACCTTCTCTGTGGAAGTCCAGAGTCGCACCTGTAAACAAGGCTGGTTCACGCATTTCTCTTCTGGAGTTGTACTGTATTTGAAGTTTTATATATATATATATATATATATATATATATATATATATAAACTCGCGACTATTTATTTCACCAGGTGGAGCAGCAATCCCAAATTCACAAGCGAGGGAAATTCTATCGAGTGTCTGATTGGCTGCGAAACTCACCAATCCGGTCCCCCGCTGTGGAAACAATGCAGGTTTTCTGTTTGAACGGAGTCGTGTGACGTCAGAGCTATTTTTGGTGAGCGCCGCCCAGTTTGCTATTTTTGATCTCGCAGTGGGGCCGGTTTAGCTCTAACGCACCCAGTTCCTATACACCTCTCCTCTCTCTCTCTCTCTCTCTATCTATTATTATCGAGGTTCTGGGTGGATTGCGTTACTTGGATGTTTGAGAAAGGAGTTAGTTTAGATTAGACAGCAGTGGAGGAACTGCGCACAGTTGACATACAAGCTAAAAAAAAGGGACACAAGCAACAACCACCACAAAGAAGTATGGCATTAGGAAACACAAAACTAAACTTTTGCATATTTAAAATTGTGTGTTCTTAAAAAAAGGAATACAGAAGCTGCTTGCCATAGTTTTTTTTCTGCAAACGAACACTACTCACTGGATTTTCCAGCGCGCTTGTAGGCATGAACAATACGATTTTTCCAAATGATTTATTTGAATAGAATTGCAACCGCAACTTCAAACAGGAGAACTCGCGCAGGAGAAACATTTTTCTTTCGTGCAACTTTCGCCTCGCTGTGATGCAACAGTCTGTCGCGGACGATCAACAAAAATCGCTTCCTTCCTGCAGCGCCTCTGTTTAGATTTGCAGGTTAAATCGCGGTGATCTGTTTACTATGATAGAAAAAAAAAAAGACAATCGCAACAGCAAAAGTAACCGGGCAGCCTTTTTAGTCGCGTTAAAGAATCTGGGGAGTTTTATTCCGAGCTGTGTGCAAAGTTAAATTGATTTCGTGAAAAAAGAGCATTTTTGTAACCTAACTCTCATACTGGAGTGTAAATACCAATATCCAGAAACGACCGTTTGTGTAGCCGGCTGCATTGCTATACGGAACATTGCTTTGTGGACACAGGTTTGTAAAAAATAATAAAAAAAACAACAACCATTGGAAGCGTGTTTGTATGTTTGCATCCATATTTCATTATTTTAATTAAAAAAAAAATATATATATATTATAATTTTTATTTACGTAACTTAAGCGCACCTGCTGTGAGTCCCATTTTTCATTAGTTTTTGCATGTTTTATTTTTAAAAAGTTGAGCGCTGGCCTGTTTTTTTTTTTTTTGGAAGAGCAGGTTAATGTCTTACTGTCACTGCATTTAATGTAAGCTTAACCCATGAAATGTGATGTTGGTGGTTTGGATTTTAAAAAATGCTATTATAAGGCATTTGAAAAGGATCCGCAGTGCAGATTTGTATATAGCCTCTATATATTGTTTTATTTATTTTTTCTGTATAAACTGTGTTTGTGTGTGTGCATGTGTGAGACCCGACACTCTTCCAAGTGCACACCACATAACCCGTGCCAGGACCGCTCCAGATGTTGAATAGCATTTACGAGTCGGTTTCGATTTTCTTCGCAGATGGAATTACGGCAAGCGGACGGAATCTAGGCGCAGATCCAGACGAGCACGCTTCCACGGCGACAACAGGTAGGATAGAGAACCTCTTCATTTATTAAAAACGTCTCCAGTGTTGCTAGGATCGCCAACACAAGGGCTGCCGGTGCGCGTCACAGAACCAGAACGACGGTGCCGCGTCATAGAACCAGAACGACGGTGCCGCGTCACAGAACCAGAACGACGGTGCCGCGTCACAGAACCACAACGACGGTGCCGCGTCATAGAACCACAACGACGGTGTCGCGTCATAGAACCACATCGACGATGCCGCGTCATAGAACCACAACCAGGGTGCCGCGTCATAGAACCACTGTTTAGACCCCCTCATGATATTAATGCATGCATTCATTAATGAGACGCCAAAAAATGTCCTGGAATATTTAATTACCCACGTTCTTGACTAAGGGCAGTGCTACCATACCTTGATACCAGTTAAGAGTGCCCCTTACCCAGTACTATCAAAGGCATTTAAAAAAGTGCCTACTAAATTGTGTTGAAATATATACAGGGTGATTCAAAAGTAAGTTTATATATATATATATATATTGTGTTTGTCACAGTGGTAGAAACGAGACTCGCACTGCAGAGCAGTTGAATCCATTCCTGGTTTTACACACCTGCGCTCGTTCCCCCTGCAGCGTGGCGTTCTCGAGCTCGTATTAAAGCCTGGGGAGCGGGTGAAGCGGTCTTGTTTCCACCCCTGCGCTGCCAGCTTGGTTCTGCAGGGGGGTCAGCTTGGATGCCAGCGTGTTTGAAAGGAGTTCTCCTGGCACTGGAGTTGGCGTGGGAGTGAAGCGGTCTCTCACACACACACACACACAGAGACAGCCCCCCTCTTGGTTCACAGGGACACAGAGACTGATGCTCTGCCTGTAAGCCGATGCGTTCGTATGGATGGCTGGGTCCCGCAGTGACAAAGAGGACCCAGGCCCTGGATCTGAGAGACCCAGATCGGGGGTCCGGTTTTGGGCAGAGAGCCGTGTCGCCCTTCATCAACAATAAGGGTCCAGGAACGATGGCTCAGATTTGAGACCAGTCCTAATAGTAGTAATAGTATTTGTAATAATAATAATAATAATAATAATAATTGTAGTAGTAATATCCGGGGCTGTGGAGGAGAGGGCAGCTCAATCGTGCCGTACCTCCATTCCAGAGAAATGTATTTCGATTTTTAAAAAGGGAGGGAATGGAAAGCCTGAGGGCTGCAGAGTTACTTCTGAGCGGATCCGTGTCTAATTGAGAGGAGAGAGGGACACTGGCTGCATTGTTGCATTTCTCCGGGCGCAGTGTAATTGTATATCGTGATCCCTGTGCCAGTAAAGTGCCACTGGCTTGGGAGGCTTCACTTGCTCCTATGCCAGAACCTTCTTCTGTATCATTAAGTTTTTTTTTTTCATCTGTAGTACTTCTCATATTTTTCGGTGAGTGTTTCGTTTCATCATATTTTTTTTTCTTTTTAAATTTTGGCCTGAAGGTTTGAGAACAATGAGTCTTGTAAGAGGCAGGGCTGAGTGGGGGGTGGGGGGTCTCTGTGTGTGTGCTTGTGCTTCTCCGTGTAAACAGACCACTCACTTATAAAGTAGACTTCTTTACATGAGTTAAAAAGCCACTTGAATCAGAAGAGGAAATGTCCCCCCCCCCAGCTTCCAAACACACTGCTGTTCTCTGGAACGAGACTCTGTGAGTCACTCACACTGAAACCAGAGCTGTGTTCCTGGAACACTGAGGGGAGGGGGAGGGGGATCCCAAAACATGGAACCAGGAAAGGTTTCGGGGGTAACAATAGACATGCTGTTTTTGGGAGCTGGTGGGAAAATCACGTTTCCTGTTCCTCGCAGTCAGCTGACTGCCGGTGCAGAGCTGTGTGCTCACAGTGAAACCCTCACACAGAGCAGCATGAGGGAGAGTTAACACACTGCTCTTACTGGCGCTGAGGAGGGAGGGAGGAGGGAGGAGGGAGGATTAGTAACTCACTGGTACTGCACCCAGTCTAGGCTTACAGAAATTTCTTTTGAACAATTTTTTGCAATGCAATTTTTTAAAATCCCTTACTAATTTGTAATGCCACTACGTCTTTTGAATTATTGTCAGTTAGAAACATGTGTAATATACCACAGGTGTATTTCAGTGCATAATGAAGATGTGTACGCTGTTGATTGGATATGTTTGTAAAGACATACGAAAGCGAAGTTCATTGAGTTGAACCTTCAAGTGTAACTTCAGCCTGGAACAAACTGCACTGTGTGTGCGCTGCGTTGCTCCGAAGCCTTCCTTAGCTCTGCAGGTCCTGTCATGCTTCGTTTGCTATTTAGCTGGCAGAATCAAGATCTCAATAATGGCTTCACTCTCAAAGCTAAACGTTAACTGGCAGTGTCACGTGCATTGCACGTTGCAGAAATCAGTGTGCTGTCAAAGCTGTTGAATCGGAATATTACCTCCCCCCTTGAAGGTGTTGTTGTTAGCTCCTGCCTTGGTCTCTTTGGGAGTCTTAGATTAGTTTTTTAGATTGAATCTTATCAGGTGCATGGGGTGTGGCATTGCTTTCTAGCTTGGCAGGTGAGTGCAGAGTGACCCAGAGACACTCAGTGATGGTGCTCTTTGTTTTTCGATCGCTGGCAGAGCCGAGGTCGTGACTCACACGTTCTCATGAGAAACGTACAGCAGCTTGGCAGCAGTGCAGGGGAGCGGCGTTTCTCAGCCTGAGCAGATTTGCGGTGGCGGGGAGAATGCTCTGGAAGTGTGGGAGTGTATAGCAAAGTTTAAAAATAGTGCCTAAGTTACCCAGGTAGTTTTGCAGCTACAGGTTGCTACAGTACACACTTCCTTCCTTTCAGTCAGGGCTCAACGCGGCAGACAGACAGGTATTTTCTTTTTCTTCCCAGTGTGATCCGTCTCCTTCTACCTCAGGTAGGTGGGGGGGCAGATTTAAGGAGGAGCTACTTGTGCAGAAGTCGCCCGGTTAGCAAGCTGGTGTGGGGCAGGTGGGGGGC
This sequence comes from Acipenser oxyrinchus oxyrinchus, assembly GCA_030684275.1. Lineage (NCBI taxonomy): Eukaryota > Metazoa > Chordata > Actinopteri > Acipenseriformes > Acipenseridae > Acipenser > Acipenser oxyrinchus. The sequence goes on from CM060300.1 coordinate 4,807,475, forward strand.
AGTTTTGAATCGGTGTCCTGGTCCAGAACCGAGACAGGAGCAGCTGTGGGTGTGATGCAAATGAGACTTCCATTGCAGGGCAGTCCTGAGCCATCCCAGGTTTCACCGCGAGCTCACTGTACAAACAGGGGGTGGGAGCCTCTCGCCAGGTCGGCATTTGCAAAACGTGATGTGACTCGTGTGGATTTGATTGATTGATTGATTGATTGACAGCTCGCACTGAGGATGGCATTCTGTGCTTGTTTTGTTTTTTTTTCTAACGAGAGAGGAGAGGGATACAGTGTCTGTGTATTCTACTGAGCTACGACGTGCTGTGTGTCCAGGCTGCCATATCTCACAGGAGCGTTTTGATAATGTATGTCGCACGCAGTACAGTACAGCAGTGATCCTTGCTGACAGTGTAGACTCACGCAGTATTCATGTGTAAGGCAGGTGCCTCTCTTTCAAGCACATCCTGTTTTGTTTTGGGTGTCTCAGCTTGATGCTCTCCGGAGTTTCCCAGCACAGAAGCTTGTCATTTGCCCTTGTAAAAGTTTTTTTGCAGTTCTACCATGCAGTTACTGTACTGAGTTTTATCCTGGTTTGCCAAGTCTATTAATATGCTTTATCACTCCACAGGTAAGCATTGTTTCTCTTACCATTTCCATCCCTGCAGTTTGATCCTGGTTTTACTAGGAGTTTAATCAGACCCACCTGAGCTTGTTGCCTAGACACACTGGGGCTGATCAAGCTGGTAGTAAAACCTGGAATGGGTGAAACTGCTGTGCAATAGGAGTTGAGTTTCCATCCCTGCATTGTCAGTGTGAGGGATTTCTCTGTGTTGTTCAGTGCCAGCCCATGCATGTATAACTAAAGTGCAATTTGCATGACCTATAAATAGAAACTAATGAAATGCAGTGCGTGTGGTCAGCTCGCTCTCAGTGTAACCTGCCACCGAGGGAAACAAGTCTCTGAGTAATTTCCAGCTTTCACAACATAAACAGAAAGGCACGATGTAACCCATTCATATCTACAGAAACTCGCATACTGACATTCTGCCTTTTTAACGGTGAGCGTGAGTCATCGCTGCAGGTTAGCGCCGCGCAGTTGGGAGGAGGTGTACGGTAATGTTACCCACAAAGAGAACAGCTACGTCTGAACTCAGAACAGGAGTCACAGTTTGAGGTTTCACAAATGAACTGTTCAACTTTTTTTTGTTTTCACGAAAACAACAAAATCAGAAATGGTGTTTTAGGCAAACGATTGTTATCGAGGCGCGTCGATGTTGGATTTAGTTTTAAAAGTTCCCACGCATAAACTGATTTATTTATTTATTTTTTTAATTAAAAAAATATATAAAATATACATTTTACTCTCTCTTGTGCCATTTAACACGTGGCAGTTAAAGTTTCTGTATGCGACCCAACAGAACAAAACTGCACCCTTTGACCCCCCCTAAGTGGAGGGTGACCCGTCTGGAGCGCAGGTCACAGGGGTCACTACGTCCTGCCGAGCTCGGAGCTGAATGGGACATCTGGACACCTGTCCTGTCAAACAGACACAGAGGGTTTAAAAGTGTTCCAGGACAGCTTGCTTGCAGTTTGCAGGGCTGGTATTTCGCTGTGGGCCAGTTTCACTGCATTTGCACTATTGAATTTGATGCTTAAAAACTTCAAATGAATAATTCAGGGACCCCCCCCCCCCTCCGGAACAAAACCCAGTGCAGCCCTCCGTGTTATCGAACGGATTAGAGGCTACTAGGATCGTTCATAACTTTAAGTTTGCGGGTGGGGGGCACTTTACTGGCCAGTCCAGACTCGCAGTGCAGAGGGGAGGAAATGCCTTTCTGACCTGCTGGTAAAGATTTCTTCAAAAGCACAAGAGAAGAGGATGAGAGAGAGAAACGTAGCCGTGCCGCAGGCAGTGTGTCACTTTACAACGCGCTTCTTCAAACACGACGTTTTCCGTTTTATTTCATTCTTTTGGTCTCCTGTGTTTATTTGCAAGCCAGCTGCGGTATAGTTGCCTCCCTCTCCCTCTCTCCTGTTCTGTGGTTCCCTCGTTGCTGGAGTTTGTTTTATGTGAGTTGTCTGTGTGGCAGAGTGTTACAGGGGCTGCCTCATTCCTGGCAGGGATTTATACAATCTCCCGGTCATTCCAGATCTGTGAGCACACAGCCAAGCGTCTGGATTCCAGGCTATCTTACTCTTTATTTGTTTGTATTAATCCTATAAATAGAGCTCGCCTCGGGGGCTGGAAGGAGCAGAGAGAGGTGGGGTGGGGGTGGGTTTGAAAACTGTATTACTTAACTCTCGCTTGTCTGATTTCTTTAATGTGCGATTTTAGTAAACTGATTAGATCGATAGATACAGCCCTCTGTGTGTGTGTGTGTGTGTGTGTGTGATGGCTCTGTTCCACGCTCCCTTCTAGCACCCTTGCTTTGCACACACAGCCTCCCAGCCCACTGTTTGGGAGGTAAAAGGAGAACAAATATTTAGCTGTTTAGTGATCAAGTGTTGTAAAACAGGCAACGAATGTGCGACCCTGCCCGTATTCATCCGTTTCAATGCTGGTGTAGAGGATAGACTGTAAGCCATGCAGTAACACTAGATTCAGGTCATGCAATACCGAGACCAATGCCTCGGATTGCTGTGCCACACACACAACACACACACACGCGATTCCTCCAGTCCCGCGCTCTCTGGCTGCAGTGAATTCCTTCCTGCCCCCTCAGGATCTCCCCCTCTCTCTCCTGTGGATCCCAGGCTGCTCTTGATTTATGGCAGCCCTTCAAAGGCTCCAGTGTAGTCTTCCACTTTTTTTCCATCAACTTAAATATTTTAACAGGACAGGCCCTTTTGAGAGGAGAGGAGGCCAGAGAGGGACCACATGGCAGGAGCAGGTCACATAGTCTGCATACAAGCAACTACACTTTCTCATGCGCACACACACACACACACACTGCTTGTGTCTACAAACACAGCTAACAGAACTGCAGTACTTGAGCACAGCTGTATAATTGTTCCCTTGTGCAATTCATTTTCAGTAATTGAAGTCACCCGGCTCTGATAATCCTGTTGGACCGGCTCTGTGGGCTTCGCTGGCTCCCGCAGAGCACACACACCTCTCTGCTCTGGTAAACTTGGCTGCGTTTATTTTTGGCAGTCCTGGCTGTGTCGGGTTTCAGCGGGCTGCTGCTGCTGCTGCTGCTCCCTCCACCAGCGCCTGCAACTGGTGACGAATGAAAAAGGCTCTGGGGATAGAAAAAAGAGCCCTCGCTTAACACAAGCTGTACCCCACAGCCACTACGACAACTGAAAAAAAGAGAAAGAAAATCGAGGAATGTTTTGCATTGTAACCCTGTACTGCCCTGTAACACCTGTAAGTCACTTTGGATAAAGGCCAAATAAACACAATAATAATTGTGCATTGCTGGGTTTAAGATGCAGTGCAGTGCAATTTTCTAGACCAGGTTTTATAACTAACCCTAGACCATCAATTTCTAAAGACTTTTTAAAAGAACAATTTAATTGTGACTGGTTACGCAATATTCTTTTCCATGTAAGTAGTCATTTGTTCAATTAAACAAATGACTACTGAACACCCTGCAGCTCACCTGGACCAGAGCCGACCACTCCTGATTTAATTGAACAAATGACTTCTATTTAACTTCCATTCTTCAGAAATGGATGATTTAAGGGCTACCTGTCAAACCTGCTGGATTGCGGCTCACGAGGAGCAGGTCAGCCACCCCGGCTCTAGGCGTTCACCTCTGGGGGGTTTGGCATTGAACGGGGGTCACCAGTGAAGCCGCTGTGTAGAGCGCGGGCAGCGTGTGTGATTGCGCGTCTCCCTGTCTGTGTGACGGTGCGGATTTTGAAAGCTTGTCTGGAGCTGCCAGTTTAGCTCCGGGGGTGAGCAGTTCTGGAAAGGGTAGATCTGGTTTCTTTCAAAACTCGCTTTAGTCAGAGGGGGAGGCCTTGTCTGCGAAAAGCCACAGCAGAGCAGATAAGCATGGAGCCGCGCCGTCGCCAAGGCAACGGCGGTAGACAAGGGAAGTTGGGGTATAAAAACAGACACTTCCTGTAGGCGTGGCCGGCCATCGTAGTGTGTGTGTGTGTGTGTTTTGGTAACTTCTTTTTTTGTACAGGATATTACAATTTGTTTCATCATTTGCGATTTCGACTTTTCATTTTCAGTAAAGACATTCTCACTTTTTAAAATCTTAAAATAAAACAAATGACTTGTCTTGTTAATATGAGAAGGTGCTACATTATATCACACTTTTTTTTCTTTCACATACAAGGCGGAGCGTCGCTAGTTTCTTTTTGTGTCTCGCTGGTGGATTTTCTGTGTGACCGAGGAGGAAGTCAGGCCACTGGATTTAGACATGACAATTTGAGCAACTTGTATTCTAAAAAAAGGCTCTGCTGCTCTGGAGAAGTGAAACGGGAAGCTGCGATATGAAATCAAAAACAAAAGCCAAGCATGCGGCTAAGGGCAGGCAGGAAATACACGACCCTGCCCAACGCTTCAGACAGACCTGTTGGGTCGCCTCCCCCCCTGCAGAATCGCTTGCTGCCACACAGCAGCCTGATAGGGTGGCAAACCAGTATGTACAGCCCCCTGGTTCTGAACTCGTGGCGTGTCAGTATAATGCTACGAAACCACTGCCTGCCGTTCCTTTGAAGTATAGGAGCATTGCCATTGCAGTGTCTCTGTCTGTCTGCATTGCTGTTAGAGATCCTGTGGCAGTCCACTCTTCTGCTGTGTAGCTGCAGTCCCGATGGATCAGTTGTGCGGTGGGGAGGGGTGGGGTGGGGTGGGGAGTCGGGTGTAACTGCACTGCTCTCCAGTGGATGTGGTTTTACTACCCTGGTATAAACAAATAAAACACACACCCCTCTTCCTATTCTTTCTTTGCTTACCTGATAAATAAAAGATCTAAATTAAGTTCATGTTAATATCTCAAGGTGATGCAAAACTTTTGGCAACAGCTGTACAGTCAAAATGCAATAAAATTTATGTTTTAATGACAAGAAATATACTGAAGTCTTACTGTACTAGAATTACAGTTTCTCTTCTCTTTATTTATATATATATATATAAATCATTTATTTTACCATTTCGATAGATGGGGGTTTGTGTGTGGCTCATTCAGAAGGCTCTGGTCAGCATGGCTCTTTTTAAAGTAGAGTTTATTTAATTTTGCGGCTGCAGTCTTTGTTTGAGCCCCTGTGCTGGCGGTCGTGTTTCTCGGAGGAGCTGCACTCAGAGCCCCCCCTGGGGGATGCAGTTGGATTCCACGTGTGCCTCTGTTGCGACACAGGCCTTGAGCAACACAGGATGTCCATTTATAGCTGCTGCTGCTGCTGCTGTGACCACAATCCCACACTCCACAGCCTGGAGTGTGAATGGGGGGGGTGATGGTGATCGAGCCCAGCCAAGTGCCAAGACCAGCTTTGATTTCCTTCTGTCTTCAACTTAAACTTAACCCCGAAGCACACCGGTCTCTAGCATTAGGTCCAGCCCTCGTCTCACAGGAGGAAAGAGGAGGGGGTTTGAGGAGCTCAGTGGTTAGATAAAGAAAGCGCTGGGCTGCAGTGTGGAAGGCAGGGGGTTTGAGGAGCTCAGTGGTTAGATAAAGAAAGCGCTGGGCTGCAGTGTGGAAGGCAGGGGGTTTGAGGAGCGCAGTGGTTAGATAAAGAAAGCGCTGGGCTGCAGTGTGGAAGGCAGGGGGTTTGAGGAGCTCAGTGGTTAGATAAAGAAAGCGCTGGGCTGCAGTGTGGAAGGCAGGGGGTTTGAGGAGCTCAGTGGTTAGATAAAGAAAGCGCTGGGCTGCAGTGTGGAAGGCAGGGGGTTTGAGGAGCTCAGGGGTTAGAGTTCTGGGCTGGGTGTGGAAAATAAAGGGCTTTGTTAGATTGTTTTGCTGTTGTTGCTTGGAAAGGATTACTGATCAACAATGAAGGGAAACCTGAACTCTTATCACGGTCCATTAAAAAAAGAAACTCGATCCAGCTCCTGCTTCGCAGCACAATACCCAGCGTCTACCCTGCAGCTTGCCCTGCAGCTTGCCCTTGGAAAACACGCAGCTTGATTGTGATCGCTGGTGCGTTGCTATGTATCCCGTTTCAGTGCCAATTCAAAAAGAAATCAATAACTAGGTATAACCCATCACGGAGTTAGCCTTCCATCTCGGGACGCATGACAGCAGCTGTCCCTCGGCACACAGTTGGGATATTGCTTGCCTTGACTGCCACAGTGCACAGGGATACAATAGGAAGTACATATTGAAGAAGTGTCTCCCAGGCCCTGGGTGGAAATGCATCGTCTAGAATGTAAATACACATTTTAAATAGGAGCGAGATTTCTTTTTTTTTTCACTCCTTGGTTTTGTTCTGCTTTCTCAAAGACTGATGTAGCAGTCAGACCGCGCTACTGCTGCAGGGAGTAGCAGCTGTTTAGTTCACTTGGAAGCTCAGGTGACAGCCTGCAGCCGCACAACGGACTTAACCCATTGAGTGCCAGTGTCCTCATATGAGGACGGGCTACTTTTGCATTTTTAGCTGGCTTGATATCGCAAGTCTAGCGGAAGCCAGGAGTAGTGGTACAGTACATCACGTGACGTTTCAAAATGTCACGTTTTTCAATTTGTCCGGTTTTTTTTTTTTCGGCGAGTATATGGGAAAACTACAAAGCGGTATGTAATTCAATATGTTAACATTATTTCAGCAGGTTTCTGAAGCAAAATGAGTTCATTCTATAGGGTGATGCAAAACTTTTTGGCCACAGCAGTTGTTCATGCAGTCCAGCGTCACGCTGAGCAGCACGGCGCGATTCTGCGGATCAGTGAGAAAGGCTTTGTCCTTCAATGCACCTGGGGGAGGAAAAACAACTAAACTACCTGGTCTGTGAGCAATAAAACGGCTATTATTAGCTCAGAGCAGAAGCACGGGGAGTGGGTTTCTGAGATGCCTCTCTGTGTGTGTAGAATTATAAATTATGCCTACAGGGCCCTGTGATTTAATTGGCCTTTTCTATTTCACTTGGTGCATTACCAGCCCCCTGGGCGTTAACAGGGAGCATTCCTGTTTGAATTGTGAATGAAAAACCGCTGGTACTGGCCCGCTGTGGCCACTAGGCAAGAGGTCAGGGGTCACAGCGGCCCGTGGCTATGGAGATTGGTCTAACTCTTTAGAAGCCGGATGCCTTTTGCATTCTTGCCGTGTGGCTTTTAGTACATGTCATAAATTCAATGACGTTTCACTTTGAAATGCCTTCCAAGACTTTTATTAACATGGCAGTGAATTTCTAACAGGTTTTTAGTATTTTGATATTTTAGCTCCACACCAAATTATGTGTTTTAATAGTTACGGCCGTCATGGTATTCTGTGTAAAAAAAAATTAAAAATGTGTTTTTAAAGCCCTCCCCCGGATCTGGAAATTAAATTTTCAGGACACCTGTGGCTCGCTGGATTTCCATATGCTTTGCAAACAGTGAACTGCTTCCCCACAAGAGCAGAAGAGCTTGATCTAAAAAATACCTGCATCCAAAAACTAGCGCGTAGGGAAATGAGGCAGGGAGATAAGAGCATCTTCAGAGTGACACTGGCTTCAAATGTAACATTAGGAGACACACAAGGGTAGTCTGATGTGCTGGCACTGGGTGCGTTAAGTGAGTGAGCAGCTCAGTGAACGAACCCACTTGAAGGCACGCCGAGTCCTGCTCCCCCTGGAGCAGCTCAGAGGGTTTCTCTCTCTCTCGCTGCAACGCATCACACGGGTATCCAGACCCTGACCTGCTTTTCATTGGCAACAAAAAACAGCTGCTATCCTGTTCAGCCCGGGGATAATTAAAAGCACAACGTTCCCCGTCTCCACCGCGCAAGCAAAAGAAAGACTTGCTTTTTTTTTTTTTTTTTTTTAATTAAAATTAAATTAGCCTGGGCAGGGTCAGGACAGAATCCTCTCTCCAAATCCCAGCGGTTTCAAGTGCACAACCCAGGCTGCGTTCTCAGGATCAGTGCACTTGATATACCTCAGGCTCCAGACTGCTTAAAAAAAAAAAAAAGTATTAAAAAGAAGAAACAGCTCCGTCTTCAAAGCTATCCATCCAGTGCAAGTGCATGACATTTGTTTAGACTGCAGCTGTAGCTCTGTGTGTGACGGGAGCCGTTCTCAGAATCCAGTTCACGATATTTCGATGGAAGTTCTGCAGCTCTAGCAGTGAGCTAGATTGTGTGTTTTTACAGAAGGCAGCACTGAGCCACAGGCACCCCTTCGGTTACATCACACCAATACCTGGGTCCGCCAGCATGCCCAGGTTTCAGGTAGCACACTGAGTACCCAGGGTTTGACAATGATGGATCACACATTCCTGCACGGCAAAGCCTTCAAAAAAAAAAAAAAGGTGCTAGGTATTTAGAGTTAGCTCAGTTCAGGGAAAGAGGCACATTGTTTAACAAGTCAGTCAGTGTAGAGATGTGCAGACGGGATTAAAGAAACAGTACAAACAGCTATCGCAGGGTACAATCATACCGCAGGTGGCAGTGCGGAATCAATGCTGCATGCCGATTTAAGAGATACAGCGATCCTCCAGGCTTCAGCAGGTCTCTGCTGTAGCTAAAGAGATACGAACGCAGCTCGGTTCAGCTTCTGTGGTTGAGATCTTGGGAGGATCAATCCGGTTTATTGGATCTGAATTGATAGGGCGAGGGGTCGGGGGTCGTGGGGCGGGCGCTTGTAAACGCAGTGCTGTTCTCTTCTTTGACAGAGTCGCTAGGCCCCCCCCCCGGGACGCGGTCCATGGAAGCACATGGGAGCTGTGTTGAAGTGTGGAGCGATAACCTGGCATGTTGAGAATGTGGAACGTTTGTGAGTTTCAGATTTCAGTTCTATTGGGGGGGCGAATGGGGTCACCTGCAGCTCTCTGTATAGCAGAGCAAATAATAGCTTGTCTGTGTCTCCTGGGTGTCGTCAGAAATATTTTAGGCATCGTGGCTAAGCGCCTGTGTGTTTCTCAGGGGTGTCAAGTTTAGCTTTTGTTTGGGGGGGGGGTTTGGCAATGCTGAATAACATCAAGCTTCAAACTGAATAACACGTTTACTGTTACATTGAAAAAGACACCTGAGCTGGAGTCAACACAGGTGCACAGCCATTTGCATACTTCAAAAAAATAAATAAATAAAAAGAAACTAAAAACGGCATTGTGTTCGATCTTTAAATAAATATCTTGGAATGCTGAACCGTGAGTTCCTACATCATCTACAGCTAGCTTTTTTTTTTTTTTTTAGTGGAAAGTAGTAACCGTCAGTTTGGGTAATTTCAGTGGTTTAGTTAAATGGTGATGTCACAACAGGGGCTTTTTGTACAGCATAGAGACGTACAAAGGAAGCGATGCAGTGTGTGCGTGACCTACATTGTGTGGACTTGACAGACCTGCACGATGATAAGGGAGCACTGTCATTAATTCTAGTTGCTGTTACCTACCTGCTGTTTTTCAGCCTAGAAGGAAACTTTTTGATGCACAACCAAACTTATCACGGGTCGCATATCCAGAAAACTAACCCAATGTGCATAGCAGGGCACACATTACTAAAGAATAATCCAAATTAAAATGGTGTGCTGCTTTTTATGTGAAAAAATTAAAAAAGCAAAAGAATTAATACACTGGGCCGTGGGTCCCTGCATTACAGGATGGAATTTGGAAGTCTATAGGTCTGCAGTAATTCCAAATGCGAGGCATGTGTCTGTGTCTGTGTTTGTTCGTTCAGTGGTGCAGTTTAATGAAAGCTGGACTGTAAATCACCAAGTTTTTCCAAACTGTTTCTCAGCGCTGGCCATCTGTTTTGCTTTTCTTAGCCCGACAGGAGAGAATTCCCCAATGCGGTAATTACACAGAGGAAATTACAGGACCTCTCCGCAGCCAAGAATCCCTCCGCTGCATACGGTGTGTGTCGCGGAGCGCCTTCAGGGCTAGGAGCTGCTGCTGAAGACTCACAATCATCTGTTAGCTGTACAGTCCAGCAGTCACAGTGAGCAGGGTTAGCTGTATAGTCCAGCAGTCACAGTGAGCAGGGTTAGCCGTATAGCCCAGCAGTCACAGTGAGCAGGGTTAGCTGTATAGTCCAGCAGTCACAGTGAGCAGGGTTAGCTGTATAGTCCAGCAGTCACAGTGAGCAGGGTTAGCTGTATAGTCCAGCAGTCACAGTGAGCAGGGTTAGCTGTATAGTCCAGCAGTCACAGTGAGCAGGGTTAGCTGTATAGTCCAGCAGTCACAGTGAGCAGGGTTAGCTGTATAGTCCAGCAGTCACAGTGAGCAGGGTTAGCTGTATAGTCCAGCAGTCACAGTGAGCAGGGTTAGCTGTATAGTCCAGCAGTCACAGTGAGCAGGGTTAGCTGTATAGTCCAGCAGTCACAGTGAGCAGGGTTAGCTGTATAGTCCAGCAGTCACAGTGAGCAGGGTTAGCTGTATAGTCCAGCAGTCACAGTGAGCAGGGTTAGCTGTATAATCCAGTCACAGTGTGCAGGGTTAGCTGTATAGTCCAGCAGTCACAGAGAGCAGGGATAGCTGTATAGTCCAGCAGTCCCAGTGAGCAGGGTTAGCTGTATAGTCCAGCAGTCACAGTGAGCAGGGTTAGCTGTATAGTCCGGCAGTCACAGTGAGCAGGGTTAGCTGTATAGTCTGGCAGTCACAGTGAGCAGGGTTAGCTGTATAGTCCAGCAGTCACAGTGAGCAGGGTTAGCTGTATAGTCTGGCAGTCACAGTGAGCAGGGTTAGCTGTATAGTCCAGCAGTCACAGTGAGCAGGGTTAGCTGTATAGTCCAGCAGTCACAGTGAGCAGGGTTAGCTGTATAGTCCAGCAGTCACAGTGAGCAGGGTTAGCTGTATAGTCCAGCAGTCACAGTGAGCAGGGTTAGTTGTACAATCATCACTCTTATTGCAATAGCAAGATAATCCAACCCTGGCCAGTTCAGATTGCGCCCCCCGCCCGCGGGGGAGAACACGCTGATCAGGGGATTGCATCTGCAGTTAGGGGGTTAGCGGGATATCGCCCGGCAGGATTTGCTATTTCAGTCTCACACAGGATTTCTCTCTGCCACCCTGGGGAGGACTGCCCACGTTTCAGTTTCAACCAAGAACTACATTTTTTTTTTTTAGGCAGATGGTCCTGCCAGTAGGATTTTTACTGGCATTTGTTCAGCGGATTCCCTTGATTTGCCACTATAGCAGCACAAAACACATTCTTAATCAAAATCGCCTTTCACTCCGAGTTTAAACTTTGAGAAATGTTTTAAAAAGAGTTTGTGTTAACTCTATGGAGTACGAGAAGCCACTTTTTGGGGAAGAGAAAAAAAAACGTGTGTTCTAAAAATAGATCTAGACAGGAACCTGAACACGGAACACTTGTGCACACAGTGACTGAAGTGACTGAAGGTATGCACGTGTTGCAGTGATATGAAGGCACAGCTCAGTGCAGTCTATATATATCTCTATCTATCTCAGAAACGATAAGTATTTTGTTGTTGGGATGTTGGCTGGGCAGATCTTACTGGCAATGCTTACCGGACCAGTACTACCAGTAAAACCAGTGCGCGGTTGGAATGTACTGGGGTGCTATGCATACCTGCGTGCCTGCATGCGGGTGGGGTGGGGGTAAGAATTAGAGGAATGCTTAAAGAATGTAACCATCTTGCTGCCATTGTCTTGCGTTTCTGAAAAGGTATTTTATCAGCACGTGCCGTTGGTTTGCACACAAAGCCTTTCCATTGTACAAGCTATCTCCTCCCATCTCCTACAGCAACACCTGCGCGGTACAGCCAGACTAGCCTCTGGCTTGGACGTCTGTCACCAGTGAATGATTTTGGTGACCTTCTCCACCCCCTCAGCAGAAAGTGGCGTAATCCACATGATAACAAACACACGCGGCCATACCATGTCGGCTGGATTTGAGGGGGGTGATGTGTGTTGCCAGGAAAGCTGTACTGAGGTGCTCTTTTGAGTTTTTTGCGAGCCTGACCAGGCAGTGTCATTCTTCCTCCCAGCACAACACACTGGTGCGGTTACCTTGGTAACAAGCTGCTGGGTAGACGTTACTCAGCTCTGGGTGATGTCACTGCGTCTCTCTCTCACCACACCCCGGTACTGACCTGGCTCTCAGTAATGAAGTTGAGAAATAATCCTAAAAAAAATACAAATACAAAATACGAGAACAAAGCAGAAGAATACTCATTATACAGTCTGGAGTGTTTCCTGTTTCCTTAAACTTGAATACAGCTTGGACAATCTGACCCTGCTTTCTGGCTTTTTAAGACGCTGGTGTGATCAGAGTTTATTTGGGGGGGTGTCATCGATAGGCGTGAATGGAGTCAACGCAGCCCCTTCCATTAAATTACCAGTTTGTTTTTTTATTTTACCGTTAGAAAGATAAGATCAAATTCCCAAAGGTTGCTGTTTCGTCGTGGAGTCCAGCTCTGTTCTGGTCTGGCAGCTCTCCCTGTAATCCGCCACACCTCGTTGCATTCGAATGCGGCAATTCAAATTTCCTTTTCTCCTCTACCGTAACCTTGGTTAAAAAAAACAACAAAAAAAACACACAACTCTAAATTTAGCAGCGGTTTTTTTTTTTTTTTTTTTAAACTGTGAAAAGGCGGCTTGTGGCTTAAAAAGAGTTTGAGTGCTGGGCTTTGACATCACTTTCTTTCTTTCTCTCTCCTCTTATTGTCTCTCTCGCTCATTTTTGGACCAGCGCCAGTCAACCCTGCTGAAGGAAGTTTGTTAACCTGAGCGATAGAAAGCAGGAGAAGTGAAGAGGGGAAAAGAGAAAGAGGGAGGGGTAGAAAGAAAGAGGGAGGAGGAGGAGGAAAGATAAGATGACTTAAGAACACACCTTTTCATTTAAAATGGGTTATAAAAACGCGTTAAGAACTCTAGAGAGACTCTGGGCTGTATTCATAGTGGAGGCTCGGTGGTCCAGTGGTTAGAGGAAGGGGCTTGTTACCAGGAGGTTCAATCCCAGCCACCGACTCTCTGTGTGCGACCCTGAGCAAGTCACTTCACCTCCTTGTGCGCCATCCTTCGGATGAACAAAACGCGGTCCTATTGGAAGAGACTCTGCAGCAGTTGATGCAGAGTTCACCTCGTAGTCTCGGTTTGGATAAAAGTCTCTGCTAAATCATAATAATCATTATTCCAGCAGCAGTACTGACCCGCGTTTCGTTTGTGTTTGCTTTCCCAGTGGATACGAGCCCCCCTGCTTCCCTGGCAGTCCCTCAGGCTTCCCCCATGGACCTGCGAGTGGGTCAGCGGCTGGTCAGGCCCGACTCGGACACAGCCCTGCTGACCCCCGTCCCTCACCACCACCACCACCCCCTCCTCATCGGCACCTACCCCGGCCCGCCGCCCTGCACACAGATCTCCCAGCAGCAGCTGCATCAGCACATCAGGGTAACGCACTGGAGAGTGTGTGGAGACACAGGATCTCCTCTATCCCAATCAATCACTATTTACTATTTTCATTTTTAGAAAACTGTTTGTGGGAACCTTATGGTAGTTGGAGAAGTTGCCCTGTCGTAGTCTGCATCATAAAATAGACAAAGATAGTAAACTTAACACGGTACAATTATACAAGCAAGGGACTCGAGGGGATAGATAGATGTACAGATAGATATAGATGCAGAAGAAAAGTACACTGAAAACTCATTAAAATTAACCCTGCCCCTGGCTTTAGCTGTAAAGTTTTGTCTCCTGCCTTCAATCAGCTAGCTTGGTATGAACAGCCAGGTAGATTTATAACCACTTACTGCTGCAAGGAACTGCAGGAGATCCCGATTCTGATTTTCCTCCTCCCTCTTCTGCAGTTTAACATGGAGCAGCGACGCCGGGAACAGGAGCAGGAGCAGCAAAAGGAACTGCAGCAGCTGTGGCACAAAGAGAAGAACAAACAGAGTAAGGCACAGCGCCCCCTGCAGCCGGGGATGACCCGAACACGTCATTCCTTACCGACGAGCTTTACTGTAGAATCTGTTCTTAGATATTTAAATAATTAGTAGGAAGTACTGCGGGAGATCTTCTCGGATCTAGTTCCTGGTGGTTTAGTTTTAAACAGAGGTTTAGAAAAGTAACCCAACACCTTGTATTGGAGACAGATTTGATGCAGAAGCCTGTGTCTGGGTACTGTGTTTCACCAGACATGGGGCAGAGTAACAGGAGGTGAAGGGTCCCGTGGCTTGTGTCATCCCGTCTATTGACTTCATTTCTTTTTCTCATCAAGCTGCTTCCCTTTATGTGCCAAAAACCCAAACCTGTTATTTGAGAAGTAACAGACGGTGTTCGTGTTAAGGGATTTCCCAGTGCAGCCGGCCTGTATTTAGACAAAAACAAGATTATGAGAGAGAGAGAGAGAGAGAGAGAGAGAGAGAGAGAGAGAGAGAGACAAGGGCTTGCTTTTTGCAGATTTCTCCCTCCAGCTTTGTGATTGAGTGTTCTATCCTCTCCCCCTCCCCCTCCCCCAGCGAATCCAGGTTCGAAAGGCGCAGTAGGGAAGTGAGACACTTCTGATTGAAGATGCAGTCTCTGTTATGTGATCTGGGAGTCGCAGCTTCTGCTTTCTACCAAAAATAAATATCATTGAAGTAGTAGATATCAGGGCTGATTTGCGAGCCACAAGCCTATATAAAAACAAAACAAGCTGTCATTTTATTAGTTTTAATTTCAGGGAGGTTCAAACATAGGCTTGCGTTTTTATAACCCAACGTTGATGAAAAGCAAACATTTGAAAACGTGCACTGTGCATTGAAAAATCTGCAAGGAAGTGAGACTGGCAGGGAGATCAGCTGATAGCGTGCCAGGCAAACAAACAGAGAGTCAATATTGAGCTGGACCTTTTAAAAGAAGGTGATTCATCGAACCGCCACTGAAACCCTCCTTCTGAATGAGTCACACTGGCAACAATATAAAAAAAAGGGGGGGTCACAGTTTAGTATAGTCCAGGGTTAGCTGTATAGTCCAGCAGTCACAGTGAGCAGGGTCAGCTGTATAGTCCAGTCACAGTGAGCAGGGTTAGCTGTATAGTCCAGTCACAGTGAGCAGGGTTAGCTGTATAGTCCAGCAGTCACAGTGAGCAGGGTTAGCTGTATAGTCCAGCAGTCACAGTGAGCAGGGTTAGCTGTATAGTCCAGCAGTCACAGTGAACAGGGTTAGCTGTATAGTCCAGCAGTCACAGTGAACAGGGTTAGCTGTATAGTCCGGCAGTCACAGTGAGCAGGGTTAGCTGTATAGTCCAGTCACAGTGAGCAGGGTTAGCTGTATAGTCCGGCAGTCACAGTGAGCAGGGTCAGCTGTATAGTCCGGCAGTCACAGTGAGCAGGGTTAGCCGTATAGTCCGGCAGTCACAGTGAGCAGGGTCAGCTGTATAGTCCAGCGTTGCCCCTCTGCTTGTTTCTGATCAAGCCCTCTGGTTTCCTCCAGGGGGTTTGAATCATGCCTCTCTCTGCAATGCCAGGTGTGTGGGAGTTCCTGAATGAGAGTTTGTCCAGTTCACTTCCTTTTCCACTCCCGAGCACCAGGAGACCCTTGAACTGTTACAAACACGTGGGAGAGGTTCCGGACCGACCTGGCAGCTGTCAGGACCACCACGGGGGTCCTTCAGCACTGAGAGCACTAATCCTGTCCAATCAGAGCGGTTCATGTCCGAGGCTGCTTTGAGCCACAGGGTCGACTCACTGCTGACTGGCCCTGTGCATGTCGAGTTTTAGGTTTGATTTTATGTGTGTTTTTTTCACTCGTTACTGATTGTGTTGGATGTTGTTCGCTGTGGGGGTCAGAGCCTCTTGCCAGGTCGTCATTGGAAATGAGAATTTGTTCTCAGTTGACTCATCCGGATTAATAAAAGGTTTTGATTGATTGATTGATTGATTGATTGATTGATTGATTATTGCATTGGCATTCCTGAACTTGCTGCTGAATTGGGAGCGTGCAAAAGCAGCTTTTTAAAACGAACGTGGTTCTGGTTTAGGCTCTTGCGCGGCTGTAGCCGTGATTCACTGCCGTCACTGTTCACCTCCACATACAAGAACAAAAATCGACAGTGTTCTAGATGCTTTTATTGGTGAACAACACGGAACGCGACTGGAGCGGCTGAACTCGGGACCACTCGCCCAGCACAAACTCACCTCTAAATGTGTCCGTCTGTCTGTTGATTGGCAGGTGCCGTGGCCAGTTCCGTGGTCAAACAGAAGCTGCAGGAAGTGATCCGCAAGAAGCAGCAGGCTGCCCTGGAGCGTACCAACTCCAACCCGCTGAGCAGCACCCCCGTGGCTTACAGGTGGGACGATCCTCGCACGCACACGCACTTTCGGGAGACGGAGATACACGCAGTGAGCCTTGACCACTGTGTAGTGTCCCTGCTCCAGATCCTGCTTGGAATAATGCTTGGCTTCCATAGAAGTCAATATTTGCATTTTTATTTCTAAACAGCCTGGTTTTGTATCCCCGACTCTCACTAACCCCCCTCTCTCTAGGGCTCTGGCTCCAGACCCCGAGGTCCCCCTCCCTCGTTGATGGTGCCCCCTGCCCACCAGAGCCCCGAGCCTCCAGAGGACCTCCCTCTGCGACGAACAGGTACCCCCCCCCCCTGCACCCCACTTCAAACCCCAATACAGCATTACATTTCCATTAGTTTAAAAAGTAAAAAAAAAAAAAAACTACTATGCTATTAAGAGAAGTGATGGCTGTGCGGAGTTTGCATTAAATACCTGCCGTTTGGACACACTCCCTGGCCGCTCATTCTAACCTGGCCTCAGCTGACCGCATCATCTCGTTTCAGCGTCGGAGCCCAATCTGAAGGTGAAGAACAAACTGAAGAAGCACCTGGGAGCGAGGAAGAGCCCCCTGACCCGCAAGGAGAGCGCCCCAGCGACCCTGAAACAGAGAGCCCCCGACACCATGGGTATGTACCCCTCTTTACCGCCCGCACCGAGACACCCCCCAGACACCATGGGTACCTGCCTGTCTCCACAAACCAAAAGAAACATCCCACATCAAAACTTCAGATACCCAGGAAATCCCAAAGCAATGTGAATCCCTACTCCGGAGGCGTGGACTAGCGCAGTGTGCTTGTTTAATTCTGTCTATTTTTTCCCCCCCCCCCCCCACACAGATTCTTCCCCCAGCAGCAGCAGCACTCCAGTATCAGGATGTAGCTCCCCGAACGACAGCATTCCCACAGAGAACGGAACCCTGCCCCTCAGCACGGGGGTCCCCCACGAGGTACGAGGCGCCCCCAGACCCACAGCCCAGACCCTCAATCCCAGTCCGAGTCCTGGGGCTCTCCTGCACCCTCAGTAACTAACCCAGTTCAACCTCCACCATCAGTCTCCACTGGAACTTGTTAGCAGAAGCTACACTTATAACAGCGTTTCCCAACCCAGGTCCCCCCCCTGTGTCTGCTGGTTTTCATTCCAACTGAGCTCTCAATTACTTAAATCAAACCCTTAAATTGAACTAATGCTTAATTTTTAATTGTTCTCAGCTCCTAACAATTTTTACAGCAAACTTGATATCAACCAGTTTAAGAGCTGAAAACAATTAAAAGTGGCCTAATTAAGCTTGTCGTTAGTTCAAGTGAGGGTTTAATTAAGTAATTGAGAGCTCAGCTGGAATGAAAACCAGACGACGCAGGGGGGTCCCCAGCACCACAGACTTGGAATAATCGCAGGCAGGGTAGATCTCACACATTGAGTGTCAACGGCAAAGCGTTCAAAACCACAGCAGGTCCCATGAGAGCAGATGAAGTGTGTTAATAATATCCTAGGAGTACTGAGCATGCCAAAATAATTACGGGAGCTCAAATCAAAGTGGAGAGTGCGCCCCCTGCTGGCCATGGCAGATGATGCAATGTGGAATAAGGTTTACTGTCTGCGTGGGGCTGTACCTGTGCTGGCCCCTCGCTCCGGGCACAAAGTGAATTAACTGAACTCAAGCTTGTGTGTGTTAGCCTGGGGGAGGGAAAGATGGCAGTCTTGCGAGTTAGGAGAGAGACAGGAGAGAGTTAGGGGAGAGAGACAGGAGAGAGAGACAGGAGAGTTGTCCGAGTCACCAGCCAGGCTGGAGTAAGTCAGCACTCCTACAAACTCTTACTGCCTTTCAGCAAAGGGACTGAGACTCGCTGCGCCTCAGTGTATCACTATTGTCTAGCATACATCATTATTCTAATAAAATCAACAGGACGGTCTGTTTGGAGAGATCTTAGGTCGATGGAGAGAGTGTTAACTGGTTCTCTCTCTCTCTAAGCGTATCTTGTTCCAGGACGGCAGCCTGGCTCAGTTTGCCCTGGCAAACCCCTCCGCCCTGCCCACCATCACCCTGGGGCTGCCAGCCAACGCCAAGGTGAGCCCCCTCCCTCCCTGTTCCTCCCTCTCTACCCTCTCTCCCTCCATCAGTGCACTCTCTCCCCCTCCCTGTTCCTCCCTCTCTACCCCCTCTCCCTCCATCAGTGCACTCTCTCTCTCCCCCCCCTGGTTCTGGTTCCACTTTCCTTGTTGTTTCTCTTGCAGGGCGACTCTGACCCCTCGGGTCTGGGCTCTCTGAAGCCGTCCCGGTTCTCTGTCCTAAGCGGGCCGGTCCTGGCCGGGGCTGCCCCGCATGTGTACCTCCCCGTGGGGCTGGACGAGAACGGGGCTCCCATGGTCATCCTGGAGCCCAGCGGCCTGGTGCACACGCCCCTGCTGTCAGGTGAGAGGGACACAGAAAGAGACGCACACACAATCACACTGCTCTCAAGCATATAGAAATTAACACTGCTGTCAGACACAAAACACACACAAACTCCTTTCAAAACACACACCCACAGACAGTGCTGTCTCTCTCTCTCTAATAGCAGCTTGCACCACAGGTCAGATTCACTAAGCACTAACTCACAGCACAGCACTGTTACAGAAACAGCCAGCGTTCATTCATGGAGAGCCGCGTCTCTCAGCCCTCTGTGCCTCCTCACCTCCCTGCTGCTGGTCCTGTTGGGCTCGCCTCAGACTGAAATCGAATGAGACGAAACAAACAGAAAACATCCGGCTCTACTGATAGGAGCCAGATGTGAGAAACAAGACCGGGAAGTGGAACAGCACTGCCACCTCCTGTTTGCATCAGGAATCACACGCTGATCTGTTTAAATAATTAAAAAATAATCCAATTCACAGAGCTTTAAAACATGGTCTACATAAATCTGGCAGGGCAGTTTGGGATGGGAACATTGATCAACATCTCAGCCCCCCCCATGTCCTGTATTTTAATTAGGGGGGGGCTTATATATGAAACAAAAGGAGTAACTGCATTTTTTGCACAAAGCAGCATGTAGCCAAAGTACAAGTCTGTGTGTCTGTTTGGGCAGGTCAGGGTCATTTCCAGTGGCAGTCCAGCAGACCCTGCAGGTTATTCTCAGTATTGACCAGTCTCTCTCACTCTCTCTCCTCAGTTCCAGGGCTGGGGGCGGTCCCGCTGCAGTATGCCCCCCCGATGGGGCCCCACAAGCCGCTGAGCCGCACGCGCTCAGAGCCGCTGCCCCAGACCCCCCGATCTCTACAGCAGCACCTCCTGCAACAGGGCCAGCACAGCCAGCTCCTGGAGAGGCTGAAGCAGCAGACACACCTCGAAAGGTACCTCCTCCCCACAGACACCTCCCCGCCCCTAACCCCTCTTACCTCCCCCAAACACCTAGCCCCCTACCCCCTATCCCTCCCCCAAACACCTAGTCCTCTAGTGTGATATCTCTTCTCTGGCTTGTGTGTGACCCCTGTCCACCCCTGCAGCTCATGTCCAAGTCCAGCGAGAAGCCTCGTCTGCGGCAGATCCCCTCGGAGGACATGGACTCGGAGGAGTGCTGGCCGGGCGACGCCCCCCCGAGAGCGAGGGCGGAGTCACTGCGGGAGGCAGAGTCAGCAGGGGGCGAGGCCAGAGAGGAGAGGGGAGAGAGGGACCCGCAGCAGATCTACCTACAGCAGCAGGAAAAGCTCATCCTTCACCAGGTAAGAGCGCCGGCTTGGTCTTCTGTGCAATACTGCAGGATCAAAACATGAAGAAGGTGGTCAGAGTTTAACAAGCCAGAGAGAGCAGGAATGCAGCAGAGCTGTAAGTGCAGTACCTGAGCAGAAACACTAGAGGGCAGCAGAGAGCAGTAGATGCAGTACCCAAGCAGAAACACTAGAGGGCAGCAGAGAGCTGTAGGTGCAGTACCTGAGCAGAAACACTAGGGTGCAGCAGTGCAGTAATCCGTTCAACACAAAGGGCAGAGAGGTAAGCAGCATCTGGCCAGAAACACCAAGTGCAGAGAGCTGTAGATGCAGTACCTGAGCAGAAACACTAGAGGGCAGCAGAGAGCTGTAGGTGCTGTACCTGAGCAGAAACACAAGAGGGCAGCAGAGAGCTGTAGGGGCAGTACCTGAGCAGAAACACTAGAGGGCAGCAGAGAGCTGTAGGTGCAGTAATCCGTTCAACACAAAGGGCAGAGAGCTAAGCAGCATCTGGCCAGACATACTAAGTGCAGAGAGCTGTAGGAGCAATACCTGAGCAGAACCACTAGAGGGCAGCACATCTCCGTCTCCAGTACAGCAGTCTATCTGTGTGGCGGGGGTTCCGTTTATAGGGCCACGGTCATTCTCCTCCCTCACAGCAGTGAAATCTGCAGGAGCTGGTGCTGTGTTTTGAGGCTCTCTCTGCCCTCCCCTCCCTCTCACAGCAGTCCTGCCTCTGGGAGCAGCAGAAGCAGCTGCAGGCTCTGCGCAGACACACGGCTCAGATGGAGACACTGGCTGTTCCCATGGTGCTCGGCCCTCACCGCCCGCTGTCCCGCGCCCAGTCCTCGCCCGCTGCTGCCGCCGCCGTGTCACTTCCGGACAAGAGCATCGCGCTTCCTGCACAGGACACGCCCATCAAGCCTCGCTTCACTACAGGTAACCCCACACCCGTGTGCATTTACTGTGAACATTGTAGAGAGTCTTAGCAGGCACTTTTATCCAAAGAGACGTAGAGACTAGGGGGTGAGCTATACATCACAACCGCTGCTAGAGTCACTTCCAACAGGACCTTCTTTGTTTTAAGTCTCATCCGAAGGACGGAAGCACAAGGAGGTGAAGTGACTTGCTCAGGGGTCGCACACACACACACAGTGAGTCAGTGGCTGAGCTGGGATCCTCTTGGTAACAATCCCCTTTCTCTAACCACTGGACCCCCAAACCTCCGCGCTGTGCATATCAGGTCTGATTTAACGTGGACCTGCCGTCACACCTCCATCTATCGTTCTTGTGTTCTGGATTCTGGCGCCTGTCGTTGAGATGAGAGGAGGTTCAAAGCTGTGTAACCAGGAATGCAGACGAGCCCGGCTCTCTTGCAGTGCTGTTCAGACGCTCTCTCGCCGCGCTGTGAAGACGCTCTCTTGCCGTGCGCAGGGCCGCTGGTTTACTCCCAGTGTAACCAGGCAGAGGCTGGGAGTGAACTCTGCGAACGAGCAGAATCTAGAGCTTTAATCTCGTCTCCCCTACAAGCTGGCTCTCAGGACACTGCAGCTCATCGCTGAGGTGAAGGTGGGGAGAGGGGAACGGCTGGTGTTGTGTGATGCAGTGCTGTTACAGATTCTGTCCCCTGGTTGGAGAGATGAGGTGAAAAGCGATAGAAAACGACCAGTGCAGGTGAGCCTGGCTCTCGCACACTGGTTAAGACCTTTGCTAGCGGTGCACAGGGTCACCTGTGTGCACCCAGCCTCCACACCGACTGATGGACGGACGGTATTTGGGACACAGATGGATTCCATGCAGAACGCAGCAGTAGAGTCGGGTGGGAGGGGGGATAAATATAATTTTTGTAATGTATGAACTGTGTTCCATTTCTGCATGTGTTGTCGCAAATACAAAAGGTGCTTAATATAAATGGTCCACTTTAAAGTGAAAACAGAAATAAATATTACATTGGAAAAATGACGTTTAGGGTTAAAAAGGTGAGGTACTCACAGTGTCTGTCTGTCTGCAGGCCTCGTGTACGACTCTCAGATGCTGAAGCACCAGTGCACATGCGGAGACAACAGCACGCACCCAGAGCATGCTGGGAGAATCCAGAGCATCTGGTCACGTCTGCAGGAGAGGGGGCTGAGGACCCGGTGCGAGGTACGGAACCCCGATCACGGGCACTGTGGGTTAGCAACGTGGGTACAGCATCACAAGCACTGTGGGCAGCAGTGGCACTGGTCAGGCTGGTGCCCACTGTGCCCATTCCGTCATTTATCATGTGGAAAAAGTCGCGCGTTAATATCGTGCTTGAGTGTGGATGTGCTGTGGAGGCTTTGTAGTAAATACATCTAGTGTCAGTCTTAGAATAAAAAAATATAATTCTGTTGCTAATTCTTACATAACTTTGAACACACACACAAAAAAATTGAATGTTGTATAGAACGCTGATCATAACACTTTAGTGCTCTAAAGTTAGAACGTTTGCAAATTATTGCATTTCTGCAAGAATGTTGTTATGTAATACATAATAAAAATCCCCATGATATTACACAACTGCATTCAGTTGTCTTAGCATCAGAAAGCACATGACCAAATATTTTATTTCAAGCACTGGCTCCTGTAATAAATAGATCTAAAAAAAAGCTGGTTAGCTAGCAACAAGCTTCCAAAAATACTTGACCATAATTACCTTCCACTCTGTGTGTGTGTGTGGAGCCAGTAATGCCATCCCTTTCATGTACTGCCCCTCTGACCGCGAGGCCCTGACCGCTCTTGGTTGCTCCGTCACTCTCATTTCTCTGATGTCTCGCAGGTTACACCCTCGTTTCTTTACTTCCTCGACTACAGTCGGAAGTCACGGTAATCTTGGTCGGATTTAAATCGCAAGTCATTTCTGTTTGGCGACGCACAGAATTGGTTTTTCCATTTTGTTCAGGGAACTGAAAGAATTCATGCGTCTTCCTCAAGTGATTATAATTGGTCGACGTCATTTAAAAAAAACAAACACTGCATATCAGAAAGGATTACAAAAATAAAATAAATAAAAAATAATCAATTTGGTGCCTCAGCATTGTGCATATGATCACAGACTTGGTGTGCAAAGTACAATAGGGAATGCACATGCTTGTTAAATTAAATTGACACGTTTTAAAGCGCATGATGGAATGGATCCAGTAGGGTAAAGCCCTTCAGCAGCGCGGTCCTGCAGCAGAAGCAGTGATCAGCCCTTTGACAAAGCTAGAGAAAAAAAAAAAAAAATTAAATAAAAAAACGACCAATAGAATATTTCAGCGGATAAATGGGTTTTATATTAAATATAAATAAATAAAATAAAAATGTAGATTAAGTAATTGAACCCTAATATAATAATATTCAGTGTGTAATTATCTATTTTTTTTATATTATATTTACATATGTATGTAATTTGAGAAAGGAAAACTGCTGTGTACCAATCAATAAAGAAAAGGATATTTCAGGTACTTAAAAGAAGGTAGAATAATTGATTACAAATCAATTATCAGGACTTAAAGTTTCGGACTACAAGTGCTTCATCGGCTGAATACAAAAACAAAATATATGTAAGAGAGAATTGCTAAAAAAAAAAAAAAGTGAGAGAAACAAGAGGAGCAGTGATAGCTGTAGAGTGCAGTACCTGAATAGAATGGGTAGGGGGCAGCAGTGAGAGAGCTGTAAGGAGTGCAGTACCTGAATAGAATGGATAGAGGGCAGCAGTGAGAGAGCTGTAAGGAGTGCAGTACCTGAATAGAATGGGTAGGGGGCAGCAGTGAGAGAGAGCTGTAAGGAGTGCAGTACCTGAATAGAATGGGTAGAGGGCAGCAGTGAGAGAGCTGTAAGGAGTGCAGTACCTGAATAGAATGGGTAGGGGGCAGCAGTGAGAGAGCTGTAAGGAGTGCAGTACCTGAATAGAATGGGTAGGGGGCAGCAGTGAGAGAGCTGTAAGGAGTGCAGTAGCTGAATAGAATGGGTAGGGGGCAGCAGTGAGAGAGAGCTGTAAGGAGTGCAGTAGCTGAATAGAATGGGTAGGGGGCAGCAGTAAGAGAGCTGTAAGGAGTGCAGTACCTGAATAGAATGGGTAGGGGGCAGCAGTGAGAGAGAGCTGTAAGGAGTGCAGTACCTGAATAGAATGGATAGAGGGCAGCAGTGAGAGAGAGCTGTAAGGAGTGCAGTGCCTGAATAGAATGGATAGAGGGCAGCAGTGAGAGAGAGCTGTAAGGAGTGCAGTAGCTGAATAGAATGGGTAGGGGGCAGCAGTGAGAGAGAGCTGTAAGGAGTGCAGTACCTGAATAGAATGGGTAGGGGGCAGCAGTGAGAGAGAGCTGTAAGGAGTGCAGTAGCTGAATAGAATGGGTAGGGGGCAGCAGTGAGAGAGAGCTGTAAGGAGTGCAGTACCTGAATAGAATGGGTAGGGGGCAGCAGTGAGAGAGCTGTAAGGAGTGCAGTACCTGAATAGAATGGGTAGGGGGCAGCAGTGAGAGAGAGCTGTAAGGAGTGCAGTACCTGAATAGAATGGGCAGGGGGCAGCAGAGTAATTCAGACCCAACGAATCAGAAACTACCATTCAGAGCCAGTCCTCTAGACCAATCAGAAGCCACATTTCACAACATATCCTCTCAACCAATCAGAAGTCACCATACAGCCAAGCCTTTCCTCCAATCAGAAGCCACCTTTCATAGTCTATCCTGTCAGCCAGTCAAAAGCCACCATTCAGTCTATCCTCTCCACCAATCAGAAGCAACCACTCTAGACCAATCAGAAGCTGCCATTCATCTATCCTCTTGACCAATCAGAAGCCACATTTCACAACATGTCCTCTCAACCAATCAGAAGTTACCATTCAGCCTAGCCTCTTGACCAATCAGAAGACACCAGTCACAGCCTAGCCTTTCCTCCAATCAGAAGACACCTTTCACAGCCTATCCTGTCAGCCAATCCAAAGCCACCATTCACAATCCATCCTCTCCACCAATCAGAAACAACCACTCACAGCCCACTCTCCACCAATCCCAAACAACTTCCTGCAGGCTCTCAACCAATCAAAAGCCACCCATTCTTACACCCGCCCACTTGACCAATCAGAACTTATTATTTTTTAATCCCGCCCTCTCAACCAATCAGGAACTACCGCGAATTATATCGACCAATCAGAAATCCTTATTTTCATAAACCATCCCCCTCGACCAATCAAATAACTACTATCCACAAACCCCTCCCCAAATCCCATTCAACCCTCTCTCGACCAATCCCGTTCAAGCACTCTCGACCAATCCCGTTCAAGCACTCTCGACCAATCCCGTTCAAGCACTCTCGACCAATCCCGTTCAAGCACTCTCGACCAATCCCGTTCAAGCACTCGCACTCTCTCGACCAATCACCAAACAGTCGCACACACTCCCTCACCCAATCACCAAACAGTCACACACTCTCTCACCCAATCAGCAGGCAGTCACAGCCAAACATGCTCACACAATCAGTCACCATTCACAACACAAACACACACAAAAAATAAAATAAAAAAATAAATAAATGCAGCCACACTCACCATCCTGGCCATTCCAGAGCTTCTGTTCCAGTGTCAGGAAAGGAATCCGAGGATCCAAACTTTAACCGCCAGCGTCCGGACCGCACACGCGCTCATCTCCACAGCGTCCGTCTCAGCGTTCACCGGTCCGCACTCGCGCTCATCTCCACAGAGTCCGGCTCAGCGTTGACCGGTCCGCACACGCGCTCATCTCCACAGCGTCCGGCTCAGCGTTGACCGGTCCGGACCGCACACGCGCTCATCTCCACAGCGTCCGGCTCAGCGTTGACCGGTCCGCACACGCGCTCATCTCCACAGCGTCCGGCTCAGCGTTGACCGGTCCGGACCGCACACGCGCTCATCTCCACAGCGTCCGGCTCACCGTTCACCGGTCCGCACACGCGCTCATCTCCACAGCGTCCGGCTCAGCGTTCACCAGTCCGCACACGCGCTCATCTCCACAGCGTCCGGCTCAGCGTTGACCGGTCCGGACCGCACTCGCACTCATCTCCAGAGTCCGGCTCAGCGTTGACCGGTCCGCACACGCGCTCATCTCCACAGCGTCCGGCTCAGCGTTCACCAGTCCGCACACGCGCTCATCTCCACAGGACTGAAATGAATTAAAAAACACGGAATTGAAGAAATAAAAACAAAAAAAAAAAAAAAACACTCCAAAACAAAAACAGCCTCTCCCTCTATCTGAGATACTAAACACTGAAGTGAATAAAAGACAGAGCCGGGCGTGTGTAACCCCCTCTCCCTCTCTCAGAGTATCCGGGGCAGGAAGGCCACGCTGGAGGAGCTGCAGTCCGTGCACTCGGAGCGCCACGTCCTCCTGTACGGCACCAACCCGCTCAACCGCCTCAAACTGGACAATCGCAAGCTGGCCGGTAAGTCACCGGGGCTGCCCTGTCCCTGCATCCCTGCACACAGCTAACCAGTCTAGCAACCCAGACCCACAGCAGGTACATCGCTATACAGACACGTCCCTGCCTACCCCAGTCCAGTCTTCTCTGTCCTGCATACAGGGCTGGCGATGGGGCCTCTCTATCCAGTTGGTTCTTCCTAGACTCAGAACAGGTCGATAAACAATACATCTCATCAGACTGGGGACTGGGTCTCCTGCGAAACAAGTGTGCCGTGCCTGCTCCAGTCTGAAAAACAAAATGGAATTGATGATGTGGTAATTATAACAGACAGACAGACAGACAGACACACGTATTTATTTGAGTTTTTGTTTCCCCCCCCCAGGAATCTTGTCTCAGCGGATGTTTGTGATGCTGCCATGTGGAGGGGTTGGGGTGAGTCCTCTCTCTCTCTCTCTCTCTCTTTGTAGCCGCTATCATCCCGTCATATTCCAGCAAGCGGGATCAGAGTCGATGAATCCCAGCTCTGACTTCCCAAACCAGATTGATTTTCCACAGCCTGTCATTATACAATTTACTGCATGCAGTAAATTATATAATCTAATCTAGGTTAGGTATAGGGATAAGCAAGGGGAAAAGAAATCAGAGAAGTATGCAACAATAGGACATGGTAAATCAAAGCAAAAAAACGAAAAAGGAGAAGATGGGGTAACTTTATGAAAGGAAGGGGTGCTCTGGTTGTACTTTGGGGGCCTTCCCAGTGCTTTTTGAGTGGCGGTTTCCTCAGGAACTCTGATGCTATTGCTGTGAGGATACGGGGGGGGGGGGGCGCAAGGGGGGCAGGCTGATTTGGGGCTGAATGCGACGCGTCTTGCTTGAGTCTTAGGGATTGTTACTCGATAGAGAAAAAGAAGAGAAGAGAAGAGACAGTGCGTCTGTACGGTGTTGATAAGGGCTTCATCTTTGTGGATTTCCTGCCTCTGCTTTCCCTGGTGATGCGAGCTGATTGAAACAGCATGCCGACGATGACAACGATGAAAGAGATTTCCTCCGCGCTGCCAAACCCCCAACAATGTGAGGTTTCGCAAGAACAAACAAAAAAAACAAAAAAAGACAAAAAAAATCACACGGGAACACGGCGCCCTTTCAGACGCGGTTCCCTGGAAAATCGGTCTGCATCCTTCAAGGGGATCTGGGGGCGACTGGGGTGTTCAGCTCTGGACAAAAGTTTTGCAATCACCCTACAGAATTGGCTCATTTTGTTTCGTAAAGGTCGAACGAAACCTGCTGAATAATATTACGTTACCATATTGAATTCTAATATGCTGTACTATTATGGCCTCCGGTACACTTACAATATAATTTTGTTGTTGCTTTGATTACATGATGATCAATAAAATATTTAAAAATGGTCTTAATCCTAATTCTAGGTGATGCAAAATGTTTGGCCATAGCTGAACAACTAGCTGTGCCGAAGAGTACACACACACACACACACAGAGAGTCAAGGCATCCCAGATTTACTGGAGACTATTTCTATTCCTGCAATACTCACTGTATTTGAGGTTGCGTGGACCCGGGAAGGTGTGTTAATTGTTGCGTCTCCAACACTCTGCGGGGTTATCTGATTGGCTGGTCGCTGTGTTTTCTGATTTCCTGATTGGCTGTGTTACCTGATTGGCTGGTCGCTGTGTTTTCTGATTTCCTGATTGGCTGTGTTACCTGATTGGCTGGTCGCTGTGTTTTCTGATTTCCTGATTGGCTGTGCCCCGGCAGGTTGACAACGACACGATCTGGAACGAGATGCACACGTCAGCAGCAGCACGCTTGGCAGCGGGGAGTGTGACCGAACTGGCCTTCAGAGTGGCCAAGGGGGAGCTCAAGGTGAGAGAGAGCGAGAGAGAGAGAGAGAATTCAGAGTGGAGCCTCATATCGATGTGAGGTTACAGCCAGCTGGAATTTCTCTGCATCATATAGAAATGATACCTCATTAAAAAAAAAAAAAAAAGTCATGCAGTTTCCTTGTTTTAACCAATTATAAATGCAGACAGAAGTATTGGCCCATAATACTTTTAATACCATCGTTCAAGGGAACAGGATTCAGAAATTCGGATTGTGGGTTTTGCTATTCCAGATTTCTTTCATTCTGTTCTGTAGCCGTTCCTTTGTTGCAGTTTAGTTTGCAAGGAGTGTTTCTCAAACTTGAATCCAACTCCTTTGTCTTGATCTGCTGTGTTGCCAAAAACCTTCAAACAGATGTTGGAAATAATTGCCTTTTTCTGGTTGTTGACTTTATAATGCAGCTTAATTACTGTGCAATGGTTTTCAAATCAGTAGATAGATTTTTTTTAATGAGTTCTATTAGATTTTCACAGACTTAATGTAAAAGATGCCAATACTTTTGTCCTGCAAAAAAAATATATTTATATTATATAATGTGTTTGTTGCACTGCCAGAAATCTCTCTATTCTGGTCCTGTTCATAATCTTCCTTATTATAAAATTCCATACCTTGACCCACGTAAAAAGGAAGAAAGAAAATCCCCAGCGATTATCAGCAGAGAAAAAATAAAAGTGCTCAGAGAAGTTATCCAATTCAATTTGAAGACGCTTTCTCATTTTTATTGATTGGGACTGAAATGCGTAAATTGAAAATAAAGTTTAAAAAAAAAAAAAAATGGGAATCTCATCTTGCAATGAAAGGTTTAACAGGTTCCTATGATGTTGTGCGTTCACAGATTTCAAACTCTGCATATGTTTTAGCTTTACTGGGCTTGTTTGTATCTGGAATCTCTCAGAGAGCTCAAAAGCAAGCCACGAAGACATGAGCGAGTCTCAACGGGGCGGACGGACCACCCTGGATGAATGAACCATCCTTAAAGGGTGCAAAAAATATAACCCGTGTTCACAGCGCTCCAACGGGGCATAAAGTTTTAAAAAAAGTTTTGTGCAAACTCCATGGCCAAACATATATTTAAAAAAAAAAAATGCTCAGTTGTTCTTCAGTGCTGTGAGAGAGCGGGCCGGAAATGTCCGATCCGCGCTCCGCACCAGCAGCTCCTCCACTGCACATAAAACTGTCACGCTCCGCTCTGGTAAGATAGGAGCAGACTGTGGGCGTCTGACCTCCTGCATCGCACAGCACCCTATATGATAGTCTTTATATACATGCTGTCCAATGGGTCAGGAATCATGCGCTAGATAGATCATGCGTTCCGGTGATCCTGTCTCAATCAGGGGGCCACTTCACTCTCTCTACTTCACATGTAAATTTAAGCAAAGAAGCAACCGATATTAAACCATGATCCCTGTGAGCCAGGACTTAAGACACAGATATACAGCTCTGGTCAAAAGTTTTGCATCACCCTATTAGAATTATCTCATTTTGTTTCATCAAGTCCAATTAAACCTGCTGAATAATGTCACGTTAACATTATTGAATTTCATACTGCTTTGTAGTTGTTTCCCCCCCCCATATACACTTCACGAAAAAAAAAATGCCATTTCAAAATCAACCGTGAAATACTGTACTACTATTATGGCTTCCGGTAGACTTTTACATAAGTGAAAGATCTAAATATGTTCACACAGTTGAAATGAAGTCTCTGTCTTAATTCTAGTTGTTGCAAAACTTTTGGCCATAGTTGTAGATTTATAAAAGGGGTGAAGCTGTCAGCGAGATCGTTTGGAGTTGTACACACCTGCAGTGTCTCCTCAGTACCTGCTCCCCAGGCTGCCCTGGGCTCTTGTCTCCGCCAGCGAGTCTGGCTGGCAGTCGCTGGGAGCTCCCGGCCACAGGCACTCGCTCACTCACTCACCACTCCCACGAGAAAGCAGCGTCCTGGCACAGCCCACGCATGCACAGCTGCCAGAGAAAGACAAGAAGAAAGGAAAAGGCATTTTCTGACACTTGTCATGCTTCCAGACTTGGGTTTGAAAATTGGGCTTTCTATACGCTCAGTTTAAATGCTAAAAACTGAAAAAAAAAGTGATCAGGCTGTCCTGTAAACAAACTGAACTTCACTGTATAGTAACCTGGACTCATTTCTCTCTCTCTCTCTCCAGAACGGTTTTGCGATCGTGAGACCCCCCGGCCACCACGCTGACTCTTCAAATGCAATGTGAGTCTCGTTACCGGCTCCGTCCGGGTCTGTACTAAAAACACGAGAGAGAGACACACACACAGATTTGTAGAAACGATAGTTTTAGTATTTCAGTACTGTTTTTGTAGATGCAATACAAAATCTTTGTCATTGGAATTTACTAACTGTTTTTAGTATTATTTTATTTTTATAAATGATTTAGATTTTTCTGGTATGCCAGGAGGTGTTCTGCATGTACTTTTGTAATCTGGTTTATTAAAGTACGTAGTTAGACCCCAACAGAAGGGGGTACACTGCATGCTAGCCCCGCTCAGCAGCCATCAGAATTATGTGCAAGATGTGGGAGAGAGAGAGAGAGAGAGAGAGAGAAAGAACGAGCTGCTACCAGATCCTCGGCTCACCTGCCCCTGCGCTCCAGAGCTTTAATCCAGAGCATGTGTGCGTTTCAAGTTCCAACGAGAGCCACATGTTCAGCAATGATGTCAGTATCACTCTGCTTTAAATGGATATTTATGGGATGATAATGAAGGGGGGGCTGGGTTTGGGAGAGCTATGATTTATGTCTCTCTTTTTGCTGACTCCGTCGTCTTGTTTCTTCTTCTCCCCCCCCAAAAAAAAATCTCACAGGGGGTTCTGCTTCTTCAACTCGGTTGCCATCGCAGCCAGACAGCTCCAGCAGAGACTGAACGCCACCAAGATTCTCATTGTGGACTGGGTGAGGAAGCACAGACAGCTACTGAACACACGACCAACACCAAACCTACTGAACACACTGCAGCCCCGAGGCAACGCGCAGCATCCAACACCAAACCTACTAAACACACTGCAGCCCCGAGACAACGCACAGCATCCAACACCAAACCTACTGAACACACTGCAGCCCCGAGGCAACGCGCAGCATCCAACACCAAACCTACTGAACACACTGCAGCATCCAACACCAAACCTACTGAACACACTGCAGCCCGAGGCAACGCAGCATCCAACACCAAACCTACTGAACACACTGCAGCCCGAGGCAGCGCAGCATCCAACACCAAACCTACTGAACACACTGCAGCCCGAGGCAACGCGCAGCATCCAACACCAAACCTACTGAACACACTGCAGCATCCAACACCAAACCTACTGAACACACTGCAGCCCCGAGGCAACGCACAGCATCCAACACCAAACCTACTGAACACACTGCAGCCCCGAGGCAACGCGCAGCATCCAACACCAAACCTACTGAACACACTGCAGCATCCAACACCAAACCTACTGAACACACTGCAGCATCCAACACCAAACCTACTGAACACACTGCAGCATCCAACACCAAACCTACTGAACACACTGCAGCCCCGAGGCAACGCGCAGCATCCAACACCAAACCTACTGAACACACTGCAGCCCCGAGGCAACGCGCAGCATCCAACACCAAACCTACTGAACACACTGCAGCATCCAACACCAAACCTACTGAACACACTGCAGCCCCGAGGCAACGCGCAGCATCCAACACCAAACCTACTGAACACACTGCAGCCCCGAGGCAACGCGCAGCATCCAACACCAAACCTACTGAACACACTGCAGCATCCAACACCAAACCTACTGAACACACTGCAGCCCCGAGGCAACGCGCAGCATCCAACACCAAACCTACTGAACACACTGCAGCCCCGAGGCAACGCGCAGCATCCAACACCAAACCTACTGAACACACTGCAGCCCCGAGGCAACGCGCAGCATCCAACACCAAACCTACTGAACACACTGCAGCCCCGAGGCAACGCGCAGCATCCAACACCAAACCTACTGAACACACTGCAGCCCCGAGGCAACGCGCAGCATCCAACACCAAACCTACTGAACACACTGCAGCATCCAACACCAAACCTACTGAACACACTGCAGCCCCGAGGCAACGCGCAGCATCCAACACCAAACCTACTGAACACACTGCAGCCCCGAGGCAACGCGCAGCATCCAACACCAAACCTACTGAACACACTGCAGCATCCAACACCAAACCTACTGAACACACTGCAGCCCCGAGGCAACGCGCAGCATCCAACACCAAACCTACTGAACACACTGCAGCCCCGAGGCAACGCGCAGCATCCAACACCAAACCTACTGAACACACTGCAGCCCCGAGGCAACGCACAGCATCCAACACCAAACCTACTGAACACACTGCAGCCCCGAGGCAACGCGCAGCATCCAACACCAAACCTACTGAACACACTGCAGCCCCGAGGCAACGCGCAGCATCCAACACCAAACCTACTGAACACACTGCAGCATCCAACACCAAACCTACTGAACACACTGCAGCCCCGAGGCAACGCGCAGCATCCAACACCAAACCTACTGAACACACTGCAGCCCCGAGGCAACGCACAGCATCCAACACCAAACCTACTGAACACACTGCAGCCCCGAGGCAACGCACAGCATCCAACACCAAACCTACTGAACACACTGCAGCCCCGAGGCAACGCGCAGCATCCAACACCAAACCTACTGAACACACTGCAGCCCCGAGGCAACTCACAGCATCCAACACCAAACCTACTGAACACACTGCAGCATCCAACACCAAACCTACTGAACACACTGCAGCCCCGAGACAACGGCAGCATCCAACACCAAACCTACTGAACACACTGCAGCATCCAACACCAAACCTACTGAACACACTGCAGCCCCGAGGCAACGCGCAGCATCCAACACCAAACCTACTGAACACACTGCAGCCCCGAGGCAACGCACAGCATCCAACACCAAACCTACTGAACACACTGCAGCCCCGAGACAACGCACAGCATCCAACACCAAACCTACTGAACACACTGCAGCATCCAACACCAAACCTACTGAACACACTGCAGCATCCAACACCAAACCTACTGAACACACTGCAGCCCCGAGGCAATGCGCAGCATCCAACACCAAACCTACTGAACACACTGCAGCATCCAACACCAAACCTACTGAACACACTGCAGCATCCAACACCAAACCTACTGAACACACTGCAGCCCCGAGGCAACGCGCAGCATCCAACACCAAATCTACTGAACACACTGCAGCCCAGCACTCCACTCACGGAGATTTGCACACATGCCTTCCACACTGCAGCCCAGCACTCTAACCACTGAGCTACTCAAACCCACTTCCAGTATTCAGTCTTTTTAATCTTCACAAAAAACCACCAGAGAATTCTGCAGCAATCCAATGCAACTGTCTGAGTAGTGGGAGGGTGTGAGTGAGCATGTATGTATGTATGTATGTATGTATGTATGTATGTATGTATGTATGTTAGTTTGTTGGTCGGACTCTCAGATTTCCAATGGCTCCACTTTGGAAAGGCAGTGTTGCTGATCTCCATCCTCTCCCATGTGCGTTTTCCAGGACGTTCACCATGGCAACGGAACCCAGGAAGTGTTCTACAGCGACCCCAGCGTACTGTACATCTCCCTCCATCGCTACGACGACGGGAACTTCTTCCCAGGCAGCGGAGGTCCCAGCGAGGTGAGCGAGACCCTCCATGTAGCAAACTGAACCCAAACGCAGCACAGCACAGAAAACGGGCTGGATCCCTGTATCCACACACGTACTCTCTGAATGGAGTTCCATGGGCTGGGGAGCTAGATGGGGGCTGCTGTATCACTGCATGGGGCTGGAGGAATGATAAATCAGCATTGATGTTACAAGACTCTGATTAAAACACACCAAACGCTCCGGTTCCAACTTTGATTGCAAGCCATCATACCAAAAGAATAAAAAGAAAGTCCGGAAGCAGAGATCTGGCAGTGTGGAGGGGCGCTCATCTGTTTTGAGTTTGCCCGAGCATCCTGCCCATGTGGATTTCAAAGCCGTGCCAAGGTTTCCTGTAACGCACTGGCTGCCCCCACAGATTAGTGGGTGCTTTTTATTAGGACCCCGGTATTAAATAACCCCAAATTGATTTCTCATTGACCTTGACGGGAGAGGGGGGGCTGCTGGTTTGATGTGGGCTGGGTGAATGCAGGTGGCAGCCCCTCGCCTGCTGCTTCTGCCCCGCGAGAGTGTGGATGCCATGTGGCCACTCGGCTCCCTGCCGGGCCCTGCTCAGCTGGGGAAGGGGCTGTGAGGAAAAACAGCAAGCGGAACGTTCTGCTTGCCTGGCTCCATGGCGTCCCTGTGGAAGGGTGTTGACCCGTCTCTCGCTCTTCTCTTCCAGGTTGGAACAGGGCCTGGGACAGGTTTCAATGTGAATGTTGCATGGACTGGCGGATTTGACCCCCCCATGGGAGATGCAGAATACCTGGCTGCGTTCAGGTAAGATCATTCATTCACACGTAGGAGAAGCATTGATGAGTGGTTTTGGAAAAAAGAAAAAAAAACAAAAAAATAAAACCCTCTACCACATCCTCCAGACCCATAGCTCTCATTGTTTAATACTTGGCAGGAGTCGCAGAGCTACGGCAAACAATTTAAAAGCTATTTTTAAATCTGTATGAAAGAGAAATGGGATGAGAATGGGCCTTTGTTGTCGGTGGCTCACTGCCAGTCGTTGACCTTGAAGGGAAGCGTGTTTAATGGATTACATTTCAAATCTAAACCGTTCTTGCTGCAGAGCTAAAAAGGACGCCAGCGTCCTGGCAGCACCTTTCAGAAGAACCTTAATCTTGCGGCTGTGGGTCTGGCGATGCACTGGACCGATCCAAAACTGAGCCTGGGTTCAGAACCAAAAGACCCAGTCCATAATGTTCTGCAGAGGCAAACCAAGCTGGATTCGAGCGATCTTCAAATGGCAATGCAGACGGGCAGTGTCAATGGCATGATCCTGGCAATGCTAGCACAAGGACAGCCACATTGAAAACGAGGCTGGCAAGGCCAGTGCCATCGGGAGCGCGCAGTGTGCAACCGGGTCTAACCCACTGCCTGCAGAACTGCATGTAAATCCAGGACGACATGACAGCTAATGGTTCTGCTGGGACACCAACTGGAATTAGGACAGGATCCCAGTGGAATTTTCTTTTTCAAGCATTTACGAACAGCAGGTTTCCCCCCTGCAATCCTAACGCCATCCAAAAGTAGCATTATCCAACCAGCTGCTTCCCCAATAGAGAACACATTGGCACAGAGCTGGCATGGACTCGATTTACCACCCAAGGGACAGGCTATTGCAGCCAAAGCTCAAAAAAAAAAAAAGGACCCGCTACATCTGTAAACAATAACAGCGTTCGCTGCAAGCAGCCCCCCCTGAAATAGATGTGAAATGGGACCGCCCCCTGCCCGCTTTATGGCAGTTCTTGAGATGTTCCACTTGGTGCAGGGTGGTTTATTGGTCTAGGAGGGGGGTGGGGTGGTTGGGGCTGGGAAAGGGGGAGGGGGTTGCTGCAGAGAATCCAGAGCAGGATAATTAAGCCTAATAGATTTCAGATGGGCCTCTATGGAACTGACAATGACGTGAGAAGACGACAAGCCTTAAATGGGAACCAGACGCAAGTCGGGCGCTTTGAACTGAGCCGAGGGGGAATCAAACTGAATGCGTGGTAAATCACAGGCAGGAGGCAAAAGAAAAAAATAAAAAAGCACGCCATCCCCGTCTAGAACAGCATGGCAAACGTTAGAGCATCTGAGGGTGTATTACACCTATACAAGCAGAGGGAGGGGGGCCCCCCCAAAAGACGCTGGGACAAACTTGGACTTTTATTATTATTAATTTTAAAATCTGTTTTTTGGTTCGATCTTGAGCAGCAGTCATTGAATTGCGATTGTGATGTGTGGGGAGGGAGAGACAGACAGACACAGAGAGGCAGATCAGGATTCAGTGTGATCTGGAACACAAATAAAAACATAGATCTAGATTATGCACGGGTGGTAAAATCAAATACAAGCAATACACAGTGCAGACATTTAAAAAAATAAATAAATAAATAATTTAAAAAAACACACACAAACTGTTTAGTTTTAACGGTGTTGGCCAGTGATCTCGGAGTTTTAACTGTACTGTACTTCACTGCATCCTTGCCAGAATACCTTCTCGATGGTAACAGTAAACTGATCAGGTTCCAGACCTTGCTGGCTGTTCCAGACGGCACCTCGGGTCTCTAAAAGCCCCTCCTGACCCCTGTGCTTGTCTTGCAGGACCGTGGTGATGCCCATTGCCCAGGAGTTCTCCCCGGACGTGGTGCTCGTCTCCTCGGGGTTCGACGCTGCAGACGGACACCCCCCTCCACTCGGGGGGTACAAGGTGTCAGCCAAATGTGAGTCCGATCACTGGGGTACACGGCGGACCCCCTGCTGCTTGTGACCCTGCAGAGCGGATGCATGCCGTGTTGGTTCAGCTGGAGTGGTTGATTGATTGAGTGGGTCAGTGTGATGCTGAGCTTCTGTGTGTTTTACTGCAAACATGCAACTCCAGTGTTCTCTGTGCGATTGTGAACCTGCCAGGGTTTTCTCTTCTGAATCCGCGTCTCTCGTGTTGAGCGAGCGATCGCGAGGCAGCAGTGCGATTCTGACCCCTCTCTCTCTCAGGTTTCGGGTTCCTGACCCGGCAGCTCATGGGGCTGGCGGGGGGGCGGCTGGTCCTGGCGCTGGAGGGGGGGCACGACCTGACTGCGATCTGCGATGCCTCGGAGGCCTGCGTGAGCGCGCTGCTCGGGAACGAGGTGAGAGGACCGGGCGGGACGTTGGATTTAGGACAGTCTTGTTAGTAAATTTGACACCTGCTTGTTGCAGCCCTCCCCCTCCCCCCTGAGGGGTGGTCTTTTAAAAACACAGGCTTCTAATGCAGCAGCACAGCTCCAGAGGGAAAGGATTTTGTGGCTCCTTCAGTTTGGTGATCCACATTATTATAACGCACACACTCACACACAATGCAATTCAACAGAGTTCAGTCCTTTGCACTTATGCCTTGTTGAGATAGTAAGTTCTTTTAGGTCTCTTGGGACTTCGTTCCTCATTTTTGATATTCTTTTGTTGTGGGTCTGGATTGAGGGGTGCATGCTTGGGGTCTGGTGCTGATCGGAGGGGGGGCGGGCCTGGCTGCCGGGGGCAATGTGCTGGTGCTGATCGGAGGGGGTGCGGGCCTGGCTGCCGGGGGCAGTGTGCTGGTGCTGATCGGAGGGGAGGGGTGGGGGGTGGGCGGGCCTGGCTGCCGGGGGCAGTGTGCTGGTGCTGATCGGGGGCTGTCTGTTTCAGATGGAGCCGCTCTCGGAGGACGTGCTCCGGAGGAGACCCAGCGGCAACGGGACGCGATCCCTGGAGACGGTGCTGCACGTTCAGAGTGAGTCCGCCGATGGGCCTCTCCTTCCTCCGTCACGTCTTTCCATTCATCCCTTCTGCATTATCTTTCTTCACCCCACCATCTTGTATTTCTGTTCCTTTCTCCTCCCCTGAATTCCTGCTTTACATTTTTTTGTTCATCCATCCCACCCATTCCTTTGTAGTTTTTGATCCTCTCCTCCTAGTTCGTCGTTTCTTCTCTTTATTTGAGGGGGAAGTGTAATTCCGTGTGGAAGGGGGAGCAGCAGTGTTGACATCAGTCATCTTCAAAGGCTCGCTGGCACGGAGCCGGGATCCACACTTTAATCAAATAAAAAGCTGCAAGGATTTTAGTTACTGCAGAAAAAAAAAAAATTTAAAACAGTTAGAAATAATATACAGTTGTCATAACTGATGTGTGTGTCAAAAAAAAAATTCTATTCATCTCTTATTTCAAGTGATTACCCACATTTGACAGTATGTTTGCACTTTCCTGTGTTAAACTATGCCTTTACAATAGTTTATCCTGGTTTGTCTTGTTTTAATATGCTTTACCAGACCTCTCTGTGCTTTACAATGCTCCCCTATGCTTTACCAGACCTCTCTGTGCTTTACAATGCTTCCCTGTGCTTTACCAGACCTCTCTGTGCTTTACAATGCTTCCCTATGCTTTACCAGACCTCTCTGTGCTTTACAATGCTTCCCTATGCTTTACCAGACCTCTCTGTGCTTTACAATGCTCCCCTATGCTTTACCATACCTCTCTGTGCTTTACAATGCTTCCCTATGCTTTACCAGACCTCTCTGTGCTTTACAATGCTTCCCTATGCTTTACCAGACCTCTCTGTGCTTTACAATGCTTCCCTATGCTTTACCAGACCTCTCTGTGCTTTACAATGCTTCCCTATGCTTTACCAGACCTCTCTGTGCTTTACAATGCTTCCCTATGCTTTACCAGACCTCTCTGTGCTTTACAATGCTTCCCTATGCTTTACCAGACCTCTCTGTGCTTTACAATGCTTCCCTATGCTTTACCAGACCTCTCTGTGCTTTACAATGCTTCCCTATGCTTTACCAGACCTCTCTGTGCTTTACAATGCTTCCCTATACTTTACCATACCTCTCTGTGCTTTATAATGCTTCCCTATGCTTTACCAGACCTCTCTGTGCTTTACAATGCTTCCCTATACTTTACCAGACCTCTCTGTGCTTTACAATGCGTTTCTCTGCTTCACCATGCTGTCACTGTGCTTTATTCCACGTTGCTGTGCTTTCACTGTGGGAATCTTTTCTGTGGGTGTCTCCGATTGGAAGGAGGCGTGCGAGCGAGAGCAGGAATGGGACCGTCCCGTACCGGTCTGGTTCAGGGAGAGGTGCTGCAGGGGGGGGGTGACGCTGTCCCGTTCTGTCTTGCAGGTAAATACTGGAAGTCTGTCCAGCGCTTCGGCCCCACGGCGGGATACTCTGTCCTGGAGGCTCAGAAACACGACCAGGAGGAGACGGACACGGTCACTGCGCTCGCCTCCCTGTCCGTGGGGGTCACGCCTGGGGTCACCGCCGACAAGAGGTCAGTCCGAGTTGAACAGCGTCGCTGCTGCAGGAGACACCTGCCTACGGATATAAAGACAAACACACACTCACACACACACACACACACACACACACACACACACACACAAATTGCATTGAACTAGTAATAGGAGAGAAGTGCAGTGGTCAATACTGAACCAGTCATATTACATCAGGGATGGGAATAATTAATTTAATAAAACTCACCTGAGCTTGTTACCTATACACTGGGGCTAATCAAGCTCGTAGTAAAACCTGGAATGGGTGAAACTGCTGTGCAATAGGAGTCTTCTTTCCATCCCTGTACAAAATACACTAACATCAAAATAACACCAGCCTGAGTAACTGGAATAGGAAAACCCTTCAGAGTTCACTTTGAAAGATTGAACAGATCAGTCTGTAGCATTGAAAAAAAGAGAGAGTGAAGCCCAGGTGAGATTCAGATAAAAGCAGCACTGACCTCCACAGCCACTTCATTAATGACTGTATCCTCCCCACCGCTCGTTAGTGCAATCACAGGCTTGCTCTCCGATTTGCTAACGGACGGTCGCTCCCCTCTCGCAGGCTTCAAGATGAACCCATGGATGAGCAGGACTCCCTCTAGAGCACAGCGACCTCTGACCTACGAACCCTCCTCCCGGCACTGGGATCCTCACCACTAAACAGGACAGCGAACACAGCCTGCACGCCCACAGTGCCTCCACTGCTCCCCTTCCTTCCACTGGAGTGATGACCTCGCCGCTCCGGGAACCTGCCTCGCCTTTCAGGACCAAAGAAACCATTCCTGCTTTTTATAAGAAAAAACAAAACAGGAAAGCCTTGGATCGGAAGATCACCTCGAATCTCTGGTGGCATCAGAAACCTCAACATTGCTTTTCTTATAAAGAAACAGGCTGTACAATGATGTCAAAGAACCTTTTTTTAAATGAAAGCACATTCCTCTACCTGATAAACAGAGATGCTGAAGCAGCGAGACTTCTCGTTTTCTTACCTTTGATCGTCTTAGCGAAGCGGACGTCTGTGCGAACAATCCTCCAGATTCCAGCCAGTCTTCAATGAACCTTGATCCCCTCCTGCCTTGTTATGGATCACCCCCCCGGCCACGGACTGGACGGCATTGGTTTTGCCTTGTATAGCGCCACATAGCGGGCGTAAATGGATTTAACACTTTAGTGAAGTCTGCTATGATATAGGTGGGTAGAAAATTGGTTTAGGTATTGACAAACCTTTGATCAGTTTTCACTTTTTTTTTAAAACTGTGGATTTTTGTTATTATTAAAACCACTGAAAAACTAAAAAGAAAAAAGGAAATCAAAATGAAAAAAACACCCCAGAAGGTATCAATCTGTGGTCTGTTAAAATTGCACTATGCATTCAGAAATGCGAACAACGCAACCCTTGGAACAGATTTCTTGAATTGGACTTTAGCCATTTGTTTTAAGTTTTTTTTTTTTTTTCTTTATTTATTTCTTTTGTTTTTTTTAAAATAACATGGACATTTTATCCTTTCATATCAAAAGACAATGGAGTTTGGCCAGTTTTAGGCCAAGTTGAAGACCAAAAACTTTGCGATGACATTCCACTGGGATCGAAGAGAGACACACACACACACACACA
Source organism: Acipenser oxyrinchus oxyrinchus (assembly GCA_030684275.1). NCBI lineage: Eukaryota > Metazoa > Chordata > Actinopteri > Acipenseriformes > Acipenseridae > Acipenser > Acipenser oxyrinchus. The sequence goes on from CM060300.1 coordinate 4,848,387, forward strand.
CACAGCATCTCATGTACTAAACTGTAACTAAAGCTGGCCTGTGCTTTTTGAAGCATCATTAGGTATAAACCGTGGTGCTTCACAGATCTCCAAACAAGTAATTAGACCAAGGTCAGCTTGCTCTGTCACGTTGGCCACTCCCAACAGAAACCAAGCACTCATCCCCCCCAGTCTTCAAAAACACACAAATAATGAACCATCCAAATCAACAGCACCTACAGCTGTTCCACAGCCGTCTGTCCCCGAGGCTGGGAGCAAGGGCCAGCGTGTGGAAGCCACCAACGCGCTTTCTAATAATCTGTTCTGGGTGCACGACCCCAGTAGATTCATGAGAGAACGAAGCGGACAGATCCAGGCTTGTTAAAGCTGAATACCCAGGGCCATGTAACCGCGTGCCTTCTCCAATCGCTGCAGCACTGCCTGCCGCTATTCCAGTCCGATGCAGTTAGCGGAGACCGAAAATGTGTCTTAAACCCCATCCGTGGAAGAGCTGCAAAAACCGAAATATTAGGATTGCGTTGAAAAAGTAAAATGCAAAAGCTTTTATTAAATAGAAATCATTCCAAATTTATCATTGATTGTATAAAAACAAACAGTATTTTAACCTGTGGATAAGTAAACCTACTGTATTGTATAGTTTGAATATCTTAATAACGTTGTGTTATCATGTAGTGTTTGGGGGGGGTTCCCCCCTAAATTCTAATTCCAGCTGTAACGAAAGGAAACAATTAATTTAAAAAAAAAAGTCAATTTCCAGTAGGACTTTGAAACCAGTAACCCGTCGCACAGCGGGATCTCTCACCAGTAACTCAGCAGGACAGGAAGCCTTCATATCGTGTTGCTTAACCTTACCTCTCACAAGCACTTAACTCGTGGTTTAAAAAAAATAAAATAAATAAATAAATAAATAATATTACGCTACAATGCACAATCTGAACACTCTGTGTGTTCTGGTTCCGCTCCGGGACTCTGTCCTGGCTGGGGTTCAGTTGACCTGTGAATAACGTTCGATCAAAATCCATCAAGACCCAGCTAACAAAGCCGTAGCGTCCTGTAGACGGGAGCACAAGCCCGCACGCTCCGAATGTCCGTCTGTTTACTGCGCAACGAAGCGACGCCTGAATGAAGCATGGAGGTTGAAAGTATTCGTCTTTCTATGCAATATTTCTAGGGCATGACCACCCTTGTTATAGGACCATTAATGTCTTTTCTACTGTTTTTTTAAACAACGCCTGTGACCAAAACCCTTAATACCCACAATGCCTTGCCTGGATCCATTCCAGCTGTATCCTCCACCACCTGGATGAAAACATCTGGGTTCTTATATATTATATATATATATTATTTTTTTTTTGTTCTGTATGTAAATACGAGAATGACAATGTTTGTTTCTATCCTGAATTAAAAAGGGAAAAAAAATGGATTAAAAGTGAGTCTCTTATTATTTCAGTTGTCCTTCAGTTGCGTGCTGTAATATTGTTATTTCAGTTCCTGATTTTTCTCCCTGGCTCAAGGAAATGTGCCGCTGCTGCAGGAACACGCAGGTGAGTATCAAAGCTTCTCAGCCTCCCTCTGCTCTGTGCTGGTGAAACAGAGGGAGGGAGGCTCTTCTCCCTGCTTCGCAGCCTCCCTCTGCTCTGTGCTGGTGAAACAGAGGGAGGGAGGCTCTTCTCCCTGCTTTGCAGCCTCCCTCTGCTCTGTGCTGGTGAAACAGAGGGAGGGAGGCTCTTATATTTGCCTAACAGACAGCAAAGCAGTATTGTTGTGTAATATTAAATTAAAGCACTGCAACTTCCAGACTGAACCCCTGTTCAAAAGGTATGCTGCTGTTTGAAAGCATTGCTGGGTAGCACAGCAAGGCGAGCCCTCCGCTCTCTCCTGCAATCTGCAAGTCATTTACTGTGTGTTTGGATTCAAAAACGAGAAGGCATGTTGCAGCTATTTGAGCAAACGTTTAGTTTGAAGTTGAAATGTTTCCTTTGTGTTTTTTTTTTTCTAAGTATTTCAGACGTGCAGAATCTTGTCCGCGTCGGACGACCGGTCGAGGTTTCCTGGGATTTGAGATCCTGGATAACACAGTCGCTCCCAAGCAAGTTTCCTATTCTCTAAAGCCGATGCGCTGAATCTGTAATGCCATAGAAAGGCAAGTCCCTCTGCTCTGTGCTTGTGGAGCTCAGAGAGGCTCTCCTGCTCTCTCCACAGCAGGACTCTTGTCAGGGACGCACACGCCCCGGGACCCCCCTGGCAGTGCGTGGCGAGGCAGGTCGGGCCGGTCTGAGAGTTCCCTGTGAAGCTGGTGTCGTGTCTCTGCAGGGAAGCAGGGTCCACTGAGACGTCTCTGCAGCTCACCGGAGACGGGCCTGCCTGCCAAGGGAGAGGGTCCGGGTGCGAGCCTGCTCCTCTCTAGCGCCGCCGCTGGACCAGACCACATGATACAGGAGGAGCAGACCCTGGGAGTGTGAACGGGCGGTCAGTACAGAGGTGATGCAGTTTCACACGCTGTCCTGAACGCACGCCCCTTTCCAGTATGAACCTCTGTCTGTTCCACCAGCAGAACAGAGGGAAGCGTAACTCATAAGGGGCGTGCGTTTGCTTGCAACAGCAATGCGTTCAGGACAGCGTGTGAAACTGCGTCCACTCTGTACTGACCGCCCGTTCACACTCCCAGGGTCTGCTCCTCCTGTATCATGTGGTCTGGTCCAGCGGCGGCGCTAGAGAGGAGCAGGCTCGCACCCGGACCCTCTCCCTTGGCAGGCAGGCCCGTCTCCGGTGAGCTGCAGAGACGTCTCAGTGGACCCTGCTTCCCTGCAGAGACACGACACCAGCTTCACAGGGAACTCTCAGACCGGCCCGACCCGCCTCGCCACGCACTGCCAGGGGGGTCCCGGGGCGTGTGCGTCCCTGACAGAGTCCTGCTGTGGGGAGAGCAGGAGAGCCTCTCTGAACTCCACAAGCACAGAGCAGAGGGAGGCTGTGGAGAGAGCAGGACAGCCTTCCTTCTTGTTTGGCCCAGGCTACCTTGTGTTTTAAACACTCAGGTCAAGTGGGGGCGCTATGCAGTCAGGAGTCCAGGTGCAGTCCTGGCTGACCCCGCCCCTTCCACGTACCCCCTGACCCAGGCCACGCCCATGCCACCGAGCAGCAAGATGGCAGCGAGAGCAATTGGGCGTGCTTGACTCCAAGCAGATACTAAAACAAAGTTTATTCGACGTTTTTAGTGTTTTCTCCGGCACAAAATAAGCATTCCGAGATCTACACGCTTAGTTCTCTAGTCTAAGACCTGTTCTGTAGCCGTTAAAAAACAAAAACAGCAGAGTGAGAAAAAGGAGACGGCGTCCAACCGAAAACAAAAAGGCAAGTGAAACACCTTAACTTTTTAAACCATCTTCACAGAGAAACGCTGTCCAGATTGGTTGCAATGCAGGGTTTACTCGTTTGTTTAAGCCACGGCTGTATATGTGTTTGAATGTCTATGTTTGAACAAAGCACGTGTAACACACGTGTCGGGTAGACACGTGCAAACGCGACCTAGCTACCTTACCTGCGAGCATTCCGCCTTAACTGGTTCTAAACTTTTTTAATTTGCCATAAGATTTTTTTTTTGCAATAGCCAGGTCTGTTACACGGTTTGTTTGTTTTTTGTTTTATTAGAGCACTGTGCTCAAGTTAAGGTCACAGGTTTTGTTGCAACAGGTAATGTCTTAACGTTGTAAAATATAAAATACACATTTGTACTTTATAAAAAATAAAAAGTTGTAGATTTTAAAACAACAACAAAGTTATAAAATGTAGCACTTAATAAAAAAAATAGACTTGCCTATTCCAGCACAATTTTAATTCGTAGATATAGCTTAAAAACATAATCTATATAATATATATAGCATATAAACCCGCCTTTTGTTATAGAAAAAAACCAATGTATGCATTGCAGTTGCTCGCATGAATTGCATTTCTAGTTTAACCTCGAGTAGAAAGCGTACCTCAAAGCTGTTCTCAGGTGCAGGGTGGCGGCGGCAGTTCTGCACGACGTTCACACCGGGAAGCTGCTGTGTCGCAAGCACCGCGCGGTAACGTGTGCGCAGAACCGCCCTCCATTTATACCATGTGCCTTAATTGCTCAGGTGTGCAATTAGTGCGTTTGCAAAGCACGGTGTGTGTGGGCAGCGTGAGAGACTGACCTCAGCCCAGTTGTTAGTATCTGGCAGTAGATGATCTGTTAAGGATAGTGACACCTACTTCGCTATTTTATGACCATGTTTAAAGCATCATACTGTAAAGAGATATGAAGTGTGGATAACAGCATTTATTAAAGCAAGCTTATGCCGTGGAGACGGATGTATTTAATCCCAGCGTTATGAGACATCATGTCGTTCTAGCATGACCTCACACAGCTTTTCCTTCATGTGTAAACAATGCTATCTTTGGACTCATGTGCGTTATTCGTGTTTTTCTTGGTTTGATTAAACACTGAGCAGATTAAACACCCATTCTGTGTCTGCATTTTGTTTTCCAGATCCCAGGGAACGGTGGTGAGGTGGTGATGTGGCCGTTTTGTTTCAGCCTGTCAGCCGTTGCTCTGAGTGTTGTGTAAATGCAGGCCTCTCATTGATTTGCACACTGCATGTCATAACCCCCACGTTGTGTATTTGAGGCTCATTCACAGTGCCCATCCTGTGCTACTTTTGTGCAATTAATGCAAATAAATCCTTTGGTGTTTCTATCTGTGTTTGTGGTGTTGTTTTTTTTTAATAGTACTGTTTATCTGACCAGTCAAGCCTCCATCCACACAGCATGGTCTGTTTGATACTTCATGGATGAAACCCCTTTTTATGCTGGGATGTTTTTCACACACCAAATGCGATATAGTTTTTTTCCTAGCAAGGGTGGGGAAGAGGGGGAAGCCAACACTGGGAGGTGGTACTTTGACAAGGACAGAATCAGCCCACTTGTGTCCTCTTTCAGTTTGTTCAGAGCCCTGTGCACTATCGTGCGATATACTGCAGTGGAGCTCTGCTGGTGGTAATGCAGCAAACAAAAACATTTAAAAAAACCACATACAAGTGCATTTGAATCTCAAGCCTTTATTACGTACAATGGCACACAGATTTACACAATACATTACACGGCAGTTATATAAGCACAAGAAGATGTAGATAACATGCTTTTAAAGTTTGCAATTGAATAAATCAGATGTTTGTTTTTTTAAACTGTTAAAATGTGAACTTGTGGTTTCACGGACTGCCGATTACTCTTCTTAAGGGGACGTTAAGCAGTCCAGGGCACAAGATCCCATCCACACGTCCAGCTTACATGAAAAAAGAAAATCGCCAACTCAAGTTAACAAATCGAACGCTACACAGCGTACTGAAGTACAGATATTGTACTACAGCTGTTGGTTTACATGCGTCTGGTTGAAACGCTGGCTTTCCAGAGGAAAAAAGTCACAAGAACGGTTTCTATGACTCATCCAACAAGACTCCCTTTAAAAAGGCAGAACCGCAGATCTACTGATGTGCCTCAGTGCAGGGGGACTGGAGTCAAGCTGTCCTGAAAAACAAACAAGAAATGAGAAGTTAGTAAAGACAGAAGATCAGCAGACACACACACACACCCACACTGACACACACACAGTGCTTTCAACCTCTGGCTCGTGGTGTTTGCAAGCCATTGTCAAAAACAAATACGATCCATAACTTTAAAGCCTGTACTGCAAAATAGTACTAGTATTTTTTGTACTGCTAACCTATATTATTTACTGGGTTACAAAAAAAAAAAAAAAAAAAATTAAATTAAATACTATTGTGCATTGTGAACCTGATCAAATATTCACAACAGTGTTCACCTGAGGATGCCTGCTTCATGTGCCACCATATAGATACAGGCCGGGGTGATGGGTTGGATGGGGATAAACCATTGCCCTTAAGCCCTATACTCGGTACCCATGCATTCCGTCCTGTTGTTGGGTCCCCTGGAAGCAGAAAAAAAGTAGTTCTTAGTTTCACACATGTCCCTGTGGAACCTCTCCCTCACATCCTGGATCCGAACAACTTACTTTTAAAATAACTATAAAAAGCTGATTTATTTAGGTAGCGCCTTTCACACACAGTGTCCCAAAGCGCTTTCCAATACAAGCCTTTGTGAAGGACGTCAATCTGAAAATAACGCTACCGATTTCAATCACGAGTTCTGATACAGTACACTGAGAACCTAGAAAAAAGCTACATTATATTTTTCTACTGGTTTAAAAAAATAATTAAATGCCAAAACATGTGTTTGCATTAGTATTTTCCAGTATTGACGCACAGTTACCAGAGACGGCAGAGATTATGAGAAACTTCACTCACAGTCACCTAGATGGCATCTACGAAACATTCCGATAGAATGACTAGCTTTGGAAAAAAAAAAAAAAATCGCAATCTGTAAATTAGATATTTAAACGCAGCGTTCCTATTGCTTAAACAGAGAGCAGCAGACAGGATGTGGGTGAGTGGGTGATAAAAACACGACTCACCCTCCTGAGAACCGGGTCTTCATGCCTGCCCTCACAGCATCTGCAAAAAAAATGCAAGGGGCAGAACTCAGCAACAGTACAGCCTTTGTCTGTGGTTTATTTAAGCCGTCATCTGGCCGCGTTATTAATCTCATACTGTACTTCCATCAATTTCAAGGTGCAGTGCCGCACAGGAGTAATATTATTTTGCATATTTGAAATATTAAAGAAAGTTGGGCACAGGTGTAGAAAGACTGGCCAGCTGACAGAATTCGAATGCGGAGTTTATGATTTCAATCAGTTCTTAATTCGAATACACACACACACCTAACTTAACACGAGGGTTACGAGCATAAAAAGAATCGCATTTATCGCAACTCGTTTCGTTTGGTTGAAAACGTACTGTGCTTTTCAGAGTGTCACCGTCAAAACTAGTTTTTGCAATGGCCCGTCTTTCTGCATCAGTAAACAGCGTGACCCGTCTTTCTGCACCTGTGCCGGGCTGTAGGTGTAGAGCGACCGGCCAGCTGAGAGAATTGTATGATTTAAATTGTATTCGTACATGGAACTGAATTTATAAATGACTGAATCAAGAAAAAAGATTGCATGCAAAAGAATCCGATGCACAAGGTCTGAAATAAATCACAACACACGTTTTACCTTTTCAACGTGAAGTCCAAACGAACTTAACATTCACTGAAAAAAAGACAGCTCAACGTTCTTCTAAAGTAAATATATATATATATATATATATATATATATATATATATATATATATATATATATATATATATATAGTCTGTGGGTTTAATTAATAAAACTTTCTGCACACTGAAATTATATCATGCGGCATCATGAACTGTAATGCACAATTTTTCAGTAGGGCGAGAGGCTCGCTAGGATTAATTATAGAAATGCATACAAAATGAATACCCCCACATCTTCAGTTTCTGTTCTAATTCGTTTAAAAAAAACTTTAAAAAACTTACCGGTAATTCGACATGCCGCCAGGTGTCGAGAACAAACATAAGCAGGCTGAATCCAAACTCTGGTCTCGACAAAAAAAAAAAAAAACAGGACCAGCGACGACATGCCGCCAGGTGTCGAGAACAAACATAAGCAGGCTGAATCCAAACTCTGGTCTCGACAAAAAAAAAACAGGACCAGCGATGGGGAAACTAACAATACGCTCGTCCCGTGGCCTATCTTCTAAGAAAACACAGTTTAAACACGAATGCGCTCTCCAGATTCATATCAAGTTGCTCTCGCCGCCATCTTACCGTCCGCTACCTGGGAGGGGGCGGGGTCGCAGTGCAATTCAGCACACCTGAGAGCAAACTCTCTAATAATGTGAGAGCACGGTGTGTTCATCGGGCGAATGCGGCTCACGGCTCAATTGCATAACGTTTATTTAGAGCAGAAGGAAAACAAAAATGGTTTGTTACTATGCATTTTAAACACTAAACAATTCATATTACATGTTGTCTGTCGCTTTACGCTGACCTAGTGCAAGACTTTTTTTTTGTTAATGGGGAGCATGCCCCCTGGTGGTCATATGTATCAAAGTAGTATCAAATGCAGTTGATTATGTTATTGTTTCTTTAAAAGGTGTAGTCTCCTCCTTAAGGCGGTGACATTAATGACCCGTTCTGCACTATGACTTGCAGACCGATATTGGAAGAGAGGGCTGAAAATCTGTTGTCTTTCTGGGCATGCAGATCAGATCCACAAACGGAGACACGGGGTTGCAGGCAAACACAGGTTATTTTTTATTACCACAAGCAGATGCAGGGAACACAGCCTGCAGTCCTCTGAGTGGAGAGGCTAGAGCAGCCCTCCAGAGAGGAGCGCACAGACTCACACGAAGCTCCCCCAGACACTGCAGGCTTATACAGAACAGCACACTCGTGAAAAGGGACAGAAAACTGGCAGTGGTACAAAACCAAGCAGGCTGATTTAAAAAAAAAAAAAAAAAAAAAAGCTTTTAAATGCTTAAGGCGGCTTATGAACCTGTAATTGAACATAGCAGTACACAAGTCAAACATTTTTCCATTTCTGTTTTGCATCCTGAGTTATACCAGAGCTGCACTATATATAACCTCTTGCAGCTGCAAGTATAGCAGTATGGCACGCAGGTCACGGGGGGGGTAAGGGAGGGCTTGTGTCTCTGCACTGCATGCAAACCAGAAGAGGGACATTGTTCCTGAAGGCTCTGAACTCCTCTTATTTTCGTAACTCAAGTTTTGTTGCATTACGGGTGGACTCTCCTTTCACAGAGAGCACTGAGGAGTACAAGGTGTAGGGTTAGAGCAGCGCTCATGTAAACGCTGCACACAACAGGATCAGGAAACTCGTAACTAACTCAAGCAGGTCTTATTAGAAACACTTTTACAATGCAGATCACAAACACCACCTGATTAAGATGCCAGTAAGCTAAGTTGAAGGGTTGGGGCAGCGAGCGGTTCGAGTGAGTCCAGGCAGCTTTTGCTGGAGCATTACAAAGTGGTTTAAGTTACAATACAGACTGCAGAAAACAATAACTTATTGCAACGTAATGTACTTGTTAGAGTTTGGCTGCAGAACGCTATGATGTCAAGTACGGATGAGCAAAAAAAAAAAAAAAACAGGTTTGCCATAAAGGTGTTATTGCTTGGATTGACTAGCAGATCTGTAGAGCACCGCAGAATGCCATTCAATATACTACCTATATACTAAACATACTAAACATTATAGCGTAATATAGGCTGTATATTTTAGTTTGGAGTCTGCACACAGTGTGTGAGAGATCACCATCACTGTTTTTTTTTGTTGTCTAAAAAGTTTTCTACTTTTGCTTTCATTTCTCTCACAGCTTGTAGATATAACATTCCCCCTTTATGTTTTTAATTAAAATACCCGAATCGCACTCAAAGGCAACCAATGACACCTTGGGGGAGGACAAAATGCAATTTGTTATTTTAAAAAACAAAACTTTTTTTAATTGCTGATCCGCACGCAAGCCAAAGCAAGGGAGCACCAACCCTAACCCTAAAATGTGTTTTGTTCTGTCTCTCACATTGAACATTGCTTCTGCTTGTGCACCACATGATCACTGTTCTAGTTCTTCTGAACCCTCGGGTGCTTTCGCGTTGCAGTGAGTCAGTCCGCAGGGTATCCAGGTCAAGGATATGAAACGCAGGGCTGGAAAGGACCGGCCGGATTCCAGTTTGGGTTAGCATACAGTTCCAGTGATACCGAGTCGTTGAAGCTGAAATCTCCATTTGCTCGCAGATTAAAAGATGCCTTTGTATATATAAATAGCTTAGTAAATCAACTTTTTTTTCTTTCTTTAATTTATTTTTTTTTATTTGTTTGCATAATAAAAAGTCAAAAAGTCAAATTTTCTCCCCCTTCTCCCTCTCCCAAGTTCAGCAGACTGCTCTGCCTTTGAAAGTGGTCCCGGGAGCCCCACTGTAAAGCTGATTCAAGGGACGTCTTCTTGGTGAGGAGTCAGGAATCTGATCAGCTGGTGTATCTGGTACTAGTGCTTTTACACCAAAGATTTTTAAAACTCTTCTGTTTTAACCAATCAGAAGGAAAGGGTTCTATTTACAGGTTAACCAATCCGAGTGAAGGGAAGAGGCCTGCATGGTTTGTTGCCGTGGAGTCGAGGCAAGCTTCCATAGAAAGAGAACCCTCAATCGTGTTCCGGAGTTCTGGAGTTGCGGGCACAGCTCTCTCTCTCTCTCCATACCGATTATTTTCATCCATCCATCTATCCATTTTATCGGGGGTTGGATGGAAATTATTCTACACCAGGAAAATCTTCTTCATCATCACTATCATCAACAAAGCTTGAGATTTTAGACTAATATTAAACTCATCGCTTCTGTACAAGATTATGTACAATATATTTTTTATTATTATGTTTTGTTTTGTTTTTTTCAAAGTTTGTCCCTTGCTCAGAGGCAGGTGGTAACGGTCTCTTGAAAGACGATTCCAGCTGCTGACTGTCAGTCCCTGGAAGGAGAGAACAAACATGCTGTTAGTCATTTGTTGCTGACCACATGGGTGACCCAGACATACAGCAAGTCAGAGAGTGCTGAGCAGCTACAAACCCTGGGAGGAGTACAGGTAACGAGACAGGAGACACGACAGCAGTGTGAGCTTTGAAGCTCACAGAGGATCCACTTTGTACAGAAGTAGCACTTGTCTATGCAGGTCAGCTTCATCACAACTGGATGAGTGGCTGCTTAGATATAGCTAAAAAAAAACAACCGTGTAATACAGGTACAGGACCTACAGCCGGCAGGACACTCCCCCACCCACTAGGCAGGTTTGAAGCTAGTTTAAAATCCTAGGAATTATAACACTATACATTATAATAATAATAAACAACAACAACAACAACAAAAAGTTTAACAAGCACATATTTGAGCCTCTGGTTTTTCCAGCATGAGTCTAATTACGGCATGTCTTTTCCACCCCGCTGTCTTTCTCCACGCAAGTCAGCACAGGACAGAGCAGTAAATCTGTGTGTGGTTTGCACAGTCAGATGGATACAATTATACTATAAAGCCCAAATTGCAAGGAATGGGTCGTTTCTCCAGATGGAGGATTTAACAGGCAGGCTCCGCTCGCGCCCAGGCTTTGCTTATTACCGGAGAGGCTGAAGAATGCGCCCCGCTATTTCTGTGCGCGCCCCAGTGACTCTAGTGGGGTGGCAGGTTTGATTCGTCATGGTAGGGGGCTAGTCTTCAAAAGCACCATTCGTAATGTTCTTGAAATGGCGTGCCTACTTTTAAACCCCCTAAACTGAGATCTAATATGGGCCACATTGCCTTTGTATATCAAGCATCTCATCTTGGGAATTCACTGCCTTCGAACATAAAAACAGCCTCTTCCCAATAGCTTTTAAAAACCACGCAGAAATATTTATTTTAAAATCTGACCAGGGTTGCAAATCCTGTCAATACTGACTATGACCAGGATCATGTACTGCAAATTTGAATGGTTTTATTTTTTACTGCTTCTATGGTTGTTTTAACTGTTTCTGTCCTGTTTGAATGATTTATCTTTTTTTTTGCCATTGATTTGAAATAATGTTGTTTCTGCTGACTTCTCCAGCCAGGACCCCCATGAAAAACGAGATGTATTTCTCAGGGGTTCTATCCTGGTTAAATAAAATACATCGGGCAAAAAAAAAAAAATTACATTGAAAGAGATTTGATCTGTAACGTATTGCAATTGCTCATGCATTTATCCTGCTTTACCACGATTCAAACAGTCTTATTTTTTACAATGCTTTACTGTACTGTGAATTAACATGCTTGTACTATGCTTTGGTACGTTCTTACCATGACATAAAACAGTACATTACTGTGAGGGAGATTAACAACAGAACATACTATAATCAGTGAGACAACCCACTAACATCTTTACATACAGACACATAAATAAAATCAAGTGGCTACATCTAGCATATTCCACCACAAAATGCTTTAAATTATTTTTTTCTACAAAAACTTGATATTCATTTGACCACAAACCACATCACAGCTGTTTTTCTTAGTTTGTTTCCCCTATTTGTGATCTGGAAAGCTGTTGTAATCAGAGATACGTCTGTAAGGCAGCAAGCAGACATTTCGCTATTACGGTTTGTAAACTTCAAACACGGGGACAAAAAAAAAAAAAACACTTTTCCAAATCACCCATCGCACAAAAATAGCTGGTCTGACTAGAAGATAGAGTGCAGGGAGGAACGTGTGCTTTTCATGTCCGGAAATTCTTTCGAAATTTAATTAAGAAATTTGAATATGCTGAAAAATAAAACTATAATTTGTACCATATTGCAGTAAAACAATTTTTTTTTAAATCTCTCGGGTTAACCGGGTACATCCTCCAATTCCTCATCAATGAAAGGAGAGCGAAGCACGCTTCGGTACAGTGAAGCATGCGTTATTGATTTCAGACATCCTTTCACAATGCAGAGGGTGTGCTGTGCACCGTGCATCCTTACACAGTGCAGAGGGTGTGCTGTGCACCGTGCATCCTTACACAGTGCAGAGGGTGTGCTGTGCACCGTGCATCCTTACACAGTGCAGAGGGTGTGCTGTGCACCGTGCATCCTTACACAGTGCAGAGGGTGTGCTGTGCACCGTTCATCCTTACACAGTGCAGAGGGTGTGCTGTGCACCGTGTATCCTTACACAGTGCAGAGGGTGTGCTGTGCACCGTGCATCCTTACACAGTGCAGAGGGTGTGCTGTTCTTACACACAACACTATGTCTAATTAAAAGGATTATAAAGAAGGGAGGTCACCCAAACGCCTGCATCCAAACCTCCCCGAGTCTGCCCGCTGTTACTGCGTTTCTGGACAGTAAACAGAAAATATAATACATTGTTGCACCGCGGCCAGGCCAAATCTAATCCTGCATCCAATAAATTACGAAGAAGGCGCGGCGGTCTTTCGAAAACAAGCAAACCGTTCCAGACAATGGAAAAACAACTGCGGTTTCAACCACTGTAGAGCTAGGGTTATGTGCATTGGCTACAAGACCTTGCCACAACCCATCTACAAGTTCAGCGTGGTACATTTGCGATGGTCATTTTGCAGGTATGCTTTACCACGGTCCTTGCCTCGCCATTCTTTCACAGTACTGTGCCGTGCTTTTCCCATGGCGTGCCGCATGTAAACTATCGGAAGGGGGCCGGTTCATTATCTTCTCTGTGCGTTGCTGTCACCTTGGTATTTGGCTGGGAAACTATTCTGAGTGGGGAGGAGAATGACTGCTTCATGTTCGTGTTCTGTGCTGATAATTTCTCAAAATGCCCTTTCCCCGGAAAAACAGTTAATTAGATTAGCTCCCCGGGCCTGGACTGTGGAAAAACCAGCGCAGATATTTCACAAGCTGTCTCTGTCATGAGGGGGAGAGCGAGAGAGCTTGTGCCTGACTGACAGAACGGGCACGCGCTGCACAGTTGAGAAACACACACAGAGAGACACACTCTCACACAGAGAAACACACACACGAATAGAAACATACACAAAGAGACAGCCACTCACAAAGCGAAACACACAGAGACAGATAGACACTCACAAACACAAAGAGAAACACACCAACCTGTTGCCTGTGGCCTGCGCACACCTCCCTAATGTCTCACAACTGTTTCTAATCTCGAGGTTCCTGCCTGTCTGGGCTCTCAGTGGATCCTGATTGCAAGAAACTGGATATCAGATCCTGTCGTTGCTTAACTAGCAGCACCAAGCTCAAAGAGCTTCCAAAACTCATTGGAATGCTCTCAGATTAAAAGAACATTTTCCCCCTAAATTTTACCATTTAAATGACATACTTTTTTTAGACTAAATATTGTGTAAATGGATGTTCTTAAATTTTTAATTTTTTTTTTGCATTTATTAAAAGTTTTGAAAATAGCTCTGTATAGCACATTGAGCATATATTCCACAAGTTTACAAGCACATAGTAACAGTATTATATATTATCACCTATTTATGCTTCTTCCATAACTATTAAACAATAGAATGCTAAAGTTAAAACATCAAAAGGAAACGTAATCAATTCAACGACAAACGTTTTGACTAGAAATCTTTATCAATGTTTTTATTGATCTAATAACCATATACTGTGACACTAGAAACCCCAGTCCCCGTTCTGCAAAGAGGGTTAATGGGGATGAGTTGTGTGCAAACAAGGCACTGAACCCCATAGACTCACTCCCAGAACTTTAAACATCTCCAAACATTGAGAAATAGCAGAAGGAAGCTTTGATTAGATGAAAGTTTCAGCGAGTGTCTCTGTGTCAGTCCTCACGACACGAAAACCTTAAAAAAACAAAACAAAGCACACACTTCTTGTTGAAACCTTTGCAATGGCAAATTTAGAAATACTGAAAGAAACGCAGCAAATTCAATGCCGAGCGCTTCTTTCTCAATGCCCGAGTAAAACGACTGGAACGGTATAAAAAACATGCCACAAAAAAGGAGAAGCAGCTCAGTTATTGCTTGTTCTTTCTAGTTATAATGCTACAGTGACTGTGTTTATAATGCTACAGTGAGTGTGTTTATAATGCTAAAGTGACTGTGTTTATAATGCTACAGTGACTGTGTTTATAATGCTAAAGTGACTGTGTTTATAAAGCTACAGTGACTGTGTTTATAAAGCTACAGTGAGTGTGTTTATAATGCTAGTGACTGTGTTTATAATGCTACAGTGACTGTGTTTATAAAGCTACAGTGACTGTGTTTATAAAGCTACAGTGAGTGTGTTTATAATGCTAGTGACTGTGTTTATAAAGCTACAGTGACTGTGTTTATAATGCTAAAGTGACTGTGTTCATAAAGCTAGTGATTGTGTTTCTCACTGAAAATGGGTCATTTGCACTTTGTCTAAGTTTTAAACAAAACCTGCACAGTTTAAGCTTTGTTATTAACGAGGCACAATGTGGAATGAACGAGTGACATTTACACTATTACTACATTACAGTATTATATTGTACCACGTATCAATTCATAAGAATTTGAGGTCACTATTTAAAAATTGATTATTTGAAAACATCACCAGTTCCTGATAGTTACTGTAAGTTAAGTTAAAACGATCACAAAATGGGCAAAAGTCCAATTATACAACACAACAGTGTTTAAAAAAATGTGGGGTTTTTTTTGGTCATCACAAATAAACTTTTAAAAATGTAACTATTATTATTATTATTATTTATTTATTTATTTATTTATTTATTTATTTTTACTGTCCATTGCAGAAGACAAGCATTTAACAAACTGAACCTGGACTCCAGTTTTATTAAAAAAATGTGCATCCTGTAATTATAGGGGCTGAGAGGTAATGCAATGGTGACGCAATAAAATAAGTGCGCTGTTCACTTTGTGATGGATTCAGTAAGTGGGTGAATATTGGTGTATTTCTGGAAATAAACACCATTGAGTTTATATGGTCTTAATTCCATTCATTTTTTATAAAGCAAATCCTTTAATTTAACCAAGTTCATGTATCAATAGTAGTACAAACAAGGAAATAATAGATTCATATTATTTTCTGTTACTCTGCTTCTTAATAAATAAACTCCTGGAAGTTCCTGGTAGGCGCTCGGCTTTGTTTTTGATACACCGATTATTCTTCGTTCTCATTTTTGTATCTTTCGCAAATTCAGGCTCTTTGTATTAGCATGTTACCAATAAAAGAATTGGTTTGTTACACCGTTAGAACAATATTTTAAAATAGTCACACAATAATAATAATAATAATAATAATAATAATAATAATAATAATAATAATAATAATAATAAAAGTACTATTTGAGATAAATGTTCTCAACAGATCCTACCATCACAATTCCACAAAACTGTAATTCACACTTCAGTATATTCTTCTGTAGATTATTATTATTATTATTATTATTATTATTATTATTATTATTATTATTATTATTATATTATTATTATTATTATTAGCGCATGTATTTAAAAAATAATGTACCTTTAGAATAGGTAACGTATTTGTTTTTTGTGGTTTTGATTGTTATGTCTTCTGCTTTACTTTCAAACAAACAGAAATAGAATTCCAAGGATTTCAGGAAAACTGAACAAATAAACAGGAGAGGAAGAATAATAAAGGGGAGAGGGGAAGTGCAGTGACTGCCTGCTGATCTTCTGTGTCGGCTTCAGTGTAACAGAAAATGCTCCTGCTTGATACTGTAACTGACATGAAGGAGAGAAAGAAAGAAAGAAAGAAAGAAAGAAAGAAAGAAAGAAAGAAAGAAAGAAAGAACTTGCTCTGGTACTGTAGCGACGAAAGAAAGAATAAAATAAACACTAACATACCAGATCAGTTCTACAATAACAAGTTTCAATGCCATCACAGAGAGACAGAGCACACAGAAATGACCTCCAATGAAAGCAGCAGGGTCGCCCTTTCACTGCACTGCGCTGTACTGAGAGTCAAGGCTATGAGAAACTTAGTCAAGCAGACAAACAGTTCAGTTACTACCTGCCTTAGAATACCGACTGAGTGTTTCAAAGCTATGGATGATGCACTGTACTGGCACTGCACTGTAAGGTAAAACTACAACTAATGCAACACTGGAGGAAACGCTTGCCCACTGGACTTTGTGAAGTCCTGGGTGGCGGATGCACTGCGCTGCACTGTACTGTACCTGGCTGGCTGGCTGGCTGGCTGGCTAGTGCGAGGCAGACATGGACCAGGCTCCCTCCATCCTCCACACGGAGAAGGCGTAGCTGAGCCGCTCGTGGGCCAGGTAGTTGCAGCTGGCTAGCTTGCTGTCCATCTCGTCGCTCTGCAGCACCTGGTACAGGAAGTCGATGTAGCGTGAGGCCAGCTTGAGGATCTGGATCTTGCTGAGCTTGTCGGAGGGCAGGGTGGGGATGATCTTGCGCAGGGAGGCGAAGGCGTCGTTCAGGGACTGGGTGCGCTGCCGCTCCCGCACGTTGGCGATCACGCGCTGGGTGTGCAGGTCTTCGAAGGACTGCGGGGGCCCCGTGTCCACGGGGCTCTTCTTGGGGCGCTTGGGCCCCAATGGGATGGGATTGGGGCTCCCTCCGTCCTCGCTGTCCTTCTTGGTGTGGGGGATCCTCTTCCTGCCGCCGCACTTCTTCTGCAGCTCGTCCTCGCTGACAACCAGACCCCCCTCCGGGGAGTCGGGGCAGGCCAGGTCCTCTCTCATACTGCAGGGGGCCGGGGAATCCAATCTGCCTGCTCCTGAAATCACTACCGTGTAAAATAACAATGACAATTAATAATAATAATAATAATAATAATAATGATAACACTTAGCACTGCTGCAGCCCAAACTGAACCTCTACTCTCTGAGCATATCCGTTTATCCAGACAGTACTGGGATAGATGAAAGGGGGTGGGGGACGCAAATGCTTGGGGAATTAAAACAAGATCCTTCTTCCCTCTTCAGTCCTCAAAGTGTCGAGAGCAGCCTCAGGTCTCCTGCTCAACTTCACAAAACATCTGGATGTTCTGGAGCCACTTTCACAAGATCTCCAGCTCTTATTAGCCGGGGGAGGAGCCTCGGAACCCATTCATCTCCGCCTCCCATTGGCCGAGCCCCGGTCGGGGGAGTGGACAGTCTGAGCGTGTCGGCCAATCAGTGGCGGAACTGGAGTTTGTACAGAAGTTGTCTGAAGTTTATAGGTTCCAGATTTTTTTATGCCCCCTTCTTTGTTTAGAAAAATTTATAAAGTTTAGAAGAAAGGTGGTACCTCTCTCTCTCTCTCTCTCTCGGACTGGTTAACCCTGTCATTCCCAGTTCAAAGATAAATGCTTTGGGGGAAGTTGTCGGAAATGTTTTGAATGTTCAGTGTGGCGTGTGGGGTGAAGGGGCAGTCACTGGGTTTACATTATATCCGAGCTTCCCTCTACGAGTACCCTGAAATTACAAGTCAGACGGCACAAGCAAACCCTGGAGATATGATAAAGTAGAAAAAATAATGTGGACTGTACTTTCACATGTGTTCACTTAACTGCCTTTTTGAAGATATTTATAGAAGTGACGCGTACGAAACACACACGTGTGCCTCCCTGCCCCCTAGACTGACACATATCAATGAGTACCTGAGTGCAGAAACCTGCCATCCCAAAATGAATGGGTTTAGGGTTAGCATTGCTTTACAATGGATTCACTTTACCCCCCCGACAGCGTCACTTTAAAACGCTCCTTCAGGAAGGTAAGGCCTTAAATCACCTGCTTTTGAATTAAAACACTCTGATAGGTTGTATACAGAAGTATTTTATCATGTCAATACCTAGACAGGCATGAAAAACCTCGATGAATGGATCCTTATTAAATGACTGCATGGATTATAGCCACCATCGCAGGTATGGTAAAATAAACTTCTTTTAAATAAAACATCTTTTAGGGCACAAAGGCAAGTAAGCCTTCACTCACGCACACAGACAAACACACACAGGATGGTTCAGTTAAAAAAAACCCTGATGCAGGATTTGACCAGGCGAACCTTTGGCCCAGAGGTGAGAGGTGAGAGGGGAGAGGTGCCGTCAGTTCCCTTCCGGCTCTGGCCCTTCCAGGGAGCCCCAGTGTGTGCGCGCGGATCAACTGTTATTTCTGCTTGATTGTCAGTAATTTCAGTCTACAGCTTCATGTAAACAAATTACATGGCACTCTCTGCACGGTTTAGGGAGAATGAAAGCAATTAAAATTGCGGTTCTGAGGAGCAGCTGGGGTTTGGTGCAATAAACATACTGAGGGTGGCCTGGTGGCTAGAGCAGGGGACTGGAAGGCAGGTTCCCTTGGAGCGCATGATTCTTCCATATATATATAACAGAGCACAAATCTATATTGTAATAAAATATTTAATTTGATATATTTATATTACATAGATAGAGAGATAGCTAGACAGCAAGCTAGATAGATTGAAAGAGATAGATAGATACACTGCCCGGTAGATTAAAGCTCAAATATATTGACCAGCGAAACTAACTAACTGAATGAAAGACTGACTGACTGTGAGAGTGCTGGAGGCTTTGTTTGTGTGATTCTGCAGAGCTGGTTTGGCACGGCACGTCTTGGGCAACGCTCCAAGGTGGGCGTGGCACGGAATCTTTCGAAATACATGCGTGCCGCAATGGGGTTGCCATAGCAACGCAGGGACATCCAAGACTTGCATGTGAAATGTGCCTCTAGAATCCAGCTGCACATCGTCATCACATATATCTCTATATATGTATATATTATATACTCTATATGCCCGTCGGTCACAATTTTTTAATCTCAATTTTAGAAATTTTCGAAACAGATTGTGTGAACTCTATGGAGTTTGAGAAGTTGCCCTGCCAAAAAAAAACCCAAAACATTTTGCATTATAAAATAGATATATAGATAGGAAATGTAACATGGTTCAATTATACACAGTGACACAGTGTGTGTATGTATATATATATACAGTATATATATATATATATACACACACACACACACACACATCACCCTACAGAACAAAGTAATTTTGCTTCATAAAGTCGAATGAAATCTGCTGAATAATGTCACGCTAACATATTGAATTACACACCACCGCTTTGTATTTTTCCCAGAAAAGAAACTGACAAATTGAAAGTGACATTTCGAAATCTAACATGAAATGGTAGACTTTTGCGATATCATTTTGTAGTTTTTTTTATACATGATGTTAAACAAAATATAGAAATTATGTTCATATAGATTTTTTGTTTGTTTTTTTTTGTTTTTTTTTTAAATGAATCTCAATCCTAAAATTCTAGGTGATGCAAAACCTTTGGCCATAGCTGAAGTCACATAAGAATAATGAAACAGTCTAGCTAACTGTAATGTGACATTGTTTCTATCTGATACACACATTTCAGGTAACGTTGTATCACTGTATCAAAGCAATATCAGGATTTACTATATGGTAAAAAAAAAAATAAAAAAAAAAAAAATCCTAAAAGGACACAAGAGCAGGGAGCGGCTTGTGTTCAATCCTCACCACGTCCTGTCTGAGTCGAAGCTCTGGTTTGCAGTCTGGCCCAGCCTGCATTGTTTTTGGCGGAGTGCTAGCAGTGTTGAGGTGGAGATAGTCCTCAGCACAGCCCTGCTGAGCTGCTGGGAAGCCACAGGGCTGACCAGACACCCCCCCTCACTCACTCACGCGTACCCTGATGTCTCAACTGCAGCCTGCACAGGCGCCAGAAGCCAAGGAGAGACAGTGGCAGGACGGCACACAACACGGATGGAAATAAGACTGCCATTGCATAGCAGTTTAATCCACTCCTGATTTTACTATAAGTTTAATAAGACATACCTGAGCTTGTTACTTATACACTAGGGCTAATCAAGCTCATAGTAAAACCTGGAATGGGTGGAACTGCTGTGCAGTAGGAGTCTTATTTCCAACCCTGCACAAGCCCTTTCACAGCACAGTCGCTTCTCCTAAAATCGCGAGTAGTTTTCATTTTGACAGCCCTGCTTGAAAGATTAACACAGCGGCGGTGGAGTGACGATCTCGATGAATCTTTTTCCCCGTGTCTCCAGAAGGAGGCAGAGCGCCCCCTGTGTTTGGACCGCACTGTGCGCTCAGACTGTCGCTCAGTATAAACATTTCCAGCCTGCAGGTTTTTGGAATGTTCTCGCATGCGACCGTCTCCGAGTTTTTATATACAGAAGATATTTGACTGCCTTGAGGTTTCTGCGCTGAAACAGCTATGTAAGCAACGGCTTACAATAATAATGTTTTCCATAAGGTAGCTGTCATAAAAAAATAAAAAAAATAATAAAGGTTCTGTACAACACACATAAACACATATAAAGCATCGAGCGCGCCAGGCTGGCATCGGCGTACTTCAAAAAGACTCTGAGAGGATGTACGCAGACAGGCTGAGGTTTTAAAGGAAGCGGTCTGTCTCTGTCTCTCCGTCTGTCTGTCTGTCTGTCTGTCTGTCTGCGCAGATCCCCGGTTTGGAAGCAGTTAAAAGACGGCATTGTTCATTAAACAAAAAAAAGGGTAAACGCTCACCTAGCGTGCCATTGTCATGGAAACCCTGAGGAATGTTTAACAGGAAAAACATGGAAGGCCCTCGCTACGAAGAAACAGAACCAGATGCGCTGGTGTCGAGATGCCTTTGATCTCCGCGACGGGCCCTGATTGATGTTGCACATTTCATTTCCTTGTCAAAAAAAATAAAATAAAATAAAATGACATAATGTTTGGGTAACGTTTTTTTTTTTTTACCCCTTCTTCTCTGCTGCTTCTCTCTAAAGACAGCGCGCCGCGAGAACGCCAAACAGATGAGCGCTTGCAGAAAGAAAAGAAAATGATTGGCCTTCAAGTGCCAATTTCGTCCATCTACCGTCCCATATCTAAATCTCTCAATCACACATTTAGAGATATTGAGAGATCTTGCAAGCGCTGGTCCTCAGTGGATACAGCATGGATAGAAATAAGACTCCTATTGCATTGCAGTTTCCCCCGTTCCAGGTTTTTGCTATGAGCTTGGCCACAGTGTGTACAGGTAACATGCTCAGGTGTGTCAAAGTGTTAAGTGAGTGAGCCGCTCAGAGCAGCTCAGTGAACGAACCCACTTCACGGCACGCTCAGTTCTGCTCCCCCCCTGAGCAGCTCACAGCTGCAGAGCGGATTTCATCGGTGATCCGAGTGAGAGGAAAAACTCTCGCTCTGAGCCACTCAGTTATTTAACACACCCAATGGGTTCTGGAATGTGTGAAACTGCTATGCAATAGGAGTCTTATTTCTATTCTTGATGTACATTATTTATTTCACATGTCGTTTATTTAAGGGAGGGAGAGGGAGAGAGAGGGATCTACGTCACTACAGACATTACTGTGAAGAGATCCTGTGTCCTTCCTCTCTGACCCGCGACTGATAAATACAAACCGCAGACAATCCAACACACACGTGGAGCCCGTCTCTTTCTCTCTCTTACACCCCGAAGCACCATCCCCAGATATTCCAGTGAATCATCAATAAATCACATGCCATTTCACAGGGACAGTCTCATTCCAATTGCACTTTGAAATAATGTCTGCAGTGCTTCACTCAAATTCATTCAGGATCTGTGGTTAGGTTATCCGTGCGACTGTAAAATTATCTAGAGGACAGTTACAAAACAGATACAGCAGCAGCTATTCAGATGGCACTCCTATGAGATAGATGAACGATGAGACTGCTTAAAATCGAGACCAAAAACTTATAAACATGCAGACGTGTATATCTCTCATTGAATCCTTTTTTTTGTGCATCTCCAGATAATTCATTAAAAAAATGCAATAAAAACTATACACCGACTATAAAACTAACATACACCATGCAATACATTACAATTGACTGCAAAAATGAAGCACCAAACTAAAATCAAACTCCATGCTAACTATTCTTCACTCAAAGCTTTAACAATTAGAATTAAAAATGAAAAGCATGAATGAAGTTGCCTCTATCGCCTTCCTTTTACTGCCTGACAGACAGCAGATCCCTGCGTGTGTCACTTTCAATCCAATCACACTGCGCTCAGCTCAGCTCAGATCCTGCAGTTTACACCTTAACATGTGGGCAGACAGGTACAGCACTCACACATCGACGGTACAGTGCAGTTTGAGATTTCCAAAGCGACTGCAAGGCAGCGAGGAACAGCAGGACCTGAAAATGACCTGCGAGTTGAAGACAGATTTGAAGAGTCGCAATGCAATGTATACAGTTTACAGTTTAAATCTAATTAGAATCAAAGGCAACCAGTTATACCCTAAAGGGGAGTAGATAATTGGGCTTTCTGCGCATTCCTGTAATGTATAGGTAGTGTGTATGTTCCATACTCCTACCACCCCCCAACCAACCCTGTATCCTGGGGTTACTAGGAGCCACATCTGGCATCCATTTCTCTCTGGTCAAGCGGCACTTCCTGTTTGATATATTTACTCAAGAGGAAGCTGTGTTGTTGAAGGCGGGGGGAAAGGGGGGGCTGTGACAGACTGACAGGGATTGGGGAGTCTGGGGAGCACCGCAGCCCCACTCCCTGCCCTCCGGTCCAGCGGCCCTGGACAGTCAAACACAGACAGACAGGGTCCTTGCACCACCACACTACACAGCCCCCCCCCCCCCGGGGCATGGCGATTCAGACTCAGTGTTCATTCGATTTGGACAGATTTCATACTATAGTATATTTTCTTCACAAAGCAACATCTGGGAGCTCTGACCTGCAGTCAAAACTGAAGTGTATTGCAATAGACCCGCGGATACAGTGGTGCGTCGACTGCCGATTGATTGCATTGCAAGTTATAATAAAAAGGCATATTTTCTACAAAAGGAATATCTTACCAATCCTATTAAAAAGCACACCTTTGTGGTTAAATGAAACAATGAAGAGAAATCTACGATTCAGGGCAGTCTACACTCCAGCACTCCGCATTGTAAACAGGCTCAAACAGTTGTTTTGCATGCTAACCTGTGTTATTTCTCTGCCCCCTTATCTCCCTTTATTAGGCAGTAATTTATAATAATATTTGGCATGCAAGCTTCCCTCAAAAAGTTTGCTCCTTTCATGTGAAACTGAGCCGCTATCCTGCCTTGGATCCGATTACAGCGTTTAAGCTGAGGGCTTGTATCAGAGGCCTGCTCTGAGTTCCTTAGGGAGCTGCAGCCCCACACACCCCCTGAAAACCAGCGCTGCTGTTAACCCCTTCAGAGCTGGAGATTTGTCACACAGCATGCCAACTGCCCTTGTGAAGAAATGACTGCGGTGTGCCATGATAAAAATCACAGCAAAGTGTAGCAAAACCCAGAGATCAAGAGCAGGCAAGAATCACAGATGAACGTCTGGTGAAACCCATCAGGAACAACAACAATCCAGGACTTGTACAGCACTGTATTTATAACGTGTGCTGGGTGGGTGTGACTGAGTTTTGCATGTATTTGTGACTTTTACTCTTGACCACTGATCACTCTGGGAAACAGAATGTAATCTATTCAATGAGTTGCCTATCTAGTAAATAAAAAGGTTACATAAACTAAAAGTAAACTAACTGTCAGAGATTAAAGAATAGACCTGATTGAAGACCAGGTGATGAAGGAGTTACTTTTCCCCTTGTAGTTCAAACATTGCACTGGAGCACAACCTCTGAAAGCCTGTCCCTTTAAAGTTAAATATGTCCAAATAAAGTGGCCTGAGGTGTTATTTGTTACTGTCCATTGTTATGGGACTTCATTAAGATGCAAAGAGATCTGATATCTCCACAAACGACCGGGTCAACTGGTGAGTGAAAAAAGAAAGAACCAATATTAATAAGTGACTAACGACCAACTGCCCTTTAGGAATTAACACCAGGAAACTTTTGAACCAGAGAGTGTCTGCAATTTGAAAGCCACAGTTACAGCACAGGGCGAGAGTACAGCACAGGGGAGCAGGGTACAGCACAGGGGAGCGGGGTACAGCGCAGGGAGAAGCATCGAGAAGGCACATTTATTTAAAATCTGCCTTTTATTTTTATTAAAAAATGCAGTGTGCTGGAAGGGAGTGCTGAACACAGACGGGATATTACAACTATTACTGCTGCTGGTGTTATCATACAGATACTGTGCGGCGCTGGGAGATAGCCGTTTATATGACTCTGACATGTGTTTCAGTTTGTAAATAAAACACTAAATTGCACTGGATATTGCTTAAATATCTGTGGGCTTTGTTCTGTTTTTGCGGAAGTCTTTCGAGAATCATTTTGAAGCTGCTTTTCAAAAGACTTTTAATGTTGAAATGAGCATCTGGTTCTCTACCGATTCAAGATGTTTCAGCTGTGTGTGTGTCTGTGTGTGTGTGTGTGTGTGTGTGTGTGTGTGTGTGTGCATGTGTGTGTGTTTTCTTTTTGCAAATTCTTTTAAGCCAAATACCAAATAGCTAAAAGGCTGAGAGAGCTTTTATAAGCCTATGAACGGGGAACAATACACAGTGTTTGCAGACAGAACTTATGCATGTTAATGTTTAGAAAGGGTGCTGCAGTCCGTCTCACTCTCAGCCTCAGCACCAGAACATCATGTAAATGCAAGGATGGAAATAAAACTCCCGTTGCACAGCAGTTGGATCCATTCCTGGTTTTACTAAGAGTTTAAGCAGGCGCACCTGAGATTGTTACCGATACACACTGGGGCTAATCAAGCTCGTAGTAAAACCAACAATGAGTGAAACCACTATGCTTATTTCCATCCCTGTAAATATATCCACAAAATGCAGTTTTATTTTAAAAAATCAAGCAGGCTTAATATAAATTTGCAGTGGATTCTTTTCTAACAGGCTAGTGCTCCCTCGTTTTAACGCATTAGTCAGGAACCCCAGGTTATGAGACTGTACGTTCTGCTGAATATATCCAGCTTCATAATGAGGATGAAAAAGTCCAAGTGGAAGCAACTGCCAACCGAGCTCCACGCATAAGTGATCCTTTAAAACAATCCCCGGTGTTCTGCTTGACTGCTCTGTACCTTTAAACAGGCTTGCCGCAAGCGGGCTCCGTGACCTACTGAATGACATCACAGAATTGTCTTACGTGTCGGATTTCAAACAAAAACCTGCTGGCAATCAAATCCTGCTCTGGCTGCAGCCCAGTCGCCAAGAGCGGGTTATAAAAGACGTGTCATTATGTCTTGACAAGGAACTTGGTTTTTTTTCCCCCAGTTAGAGGGTACGTGTCATTAGAGCGAGGGGGTCTTCATTGATCAAGCTGGCCAATCCCTGTATTATTATTACGGTCTCCTTTTCTTTGCTTGCCTGTAACTCTGCTGCCACATCAATGATTTCGTTTTCTAAGTGCAAGGAAATGTCTGCCGTACACGGGAGAACGTGCTCCCATTACTTCATTACTTTTGAGATTGCTTCTTGTGAAAGAGCAGCAACTCATGGAGCCTTGGGAAGGGAAGCAACTGCCAACCAAGCGCCTCCTATACGTAATCTAGCGAAGTGGACAACATTCAGACAAACTGCATTTTTAAAAAACAACAACAACAAAAACATAAGGAATAATGATTGCTTAGGATCCTGTTCACAAAACATTAAGGGCTGTTTTAAGGAGTATTTTGTTAAGCCGAATTTTGATTCATTAAATTAATTTGCAAGAGTCCAGCAACCTGTTAGTTTATTCTCCATTTTAAGAAAAATCAGAGTTTAACCTAAGAGAATGTTTATAAAAACACTTTAAAAAAAAAACAGCCCTTAAAAAAGATTCCATTAAAACAACCCTTAATTATTATTCTTTTTTCCTAGCTTTACTTTGTAATGCGTGTTTCAAAAAGGTATTGAGAAACTTAATGGCTTCAAATTCAGTGCTATTGAGTGTTTAATAGCTAAGGACCCTTATAAACGTTTACCATAGTAGAAGCATAGCAAAGTGGAATAAATCACAGTGAAAACCTGGTAAAGCACAGGTAAGCATTGTAAAGAATAGTGAGGTATGGTAAAGCATATTAATAAACATGGCAAACCAGGGTACACTATGGGAAATGAATAGCAGGACCATGGGGAAAGCATGGGGGGAAAACTGCAAAAATATGGTGCAACAATACAGCGCTGAACTTATATAAGGGGATGAGATACTGTAGGTACTGGCATGGCGAACCACTGGGTTTTGCTCGGACCCCCCCCTGAGAGTGGCGTCTCGCTCGCTGCTGGAGCCCCCTGCCTGCCGCTCTGCTGGGCCCCCCACACAGCCCGTCTCTCAGCCCCCCCTGCTCCCAGACCACCCCTGCCATATAAAACCCAATCCACACAATTATTTCCTTCCTGGCTCAGGAGAGAAAGGGCAGCGCGTGTAATTAGAAATAAAATTACCCCTTTCTCTTCAAATGACTCGGTTGAAAGTGCTTCAGAAGAGACTCTGAGGGGTAGTGCGGAGGAACTGAGCCCAGCCCTGTGATCTGAACACAGCTCTAATGCAGGGTGCAGCCAGCACAGTCACCCTTGGGTGTCCTTGGGTGTCCTGAGTTTACATGATGTGGATGATTGCTGGTCATGCACGGGGGCTAAAGCAAACACTAGCAAGTCCTACCCACCAGTCCACCTGCCTCCCTGTCATTGACACCACTTTATAACTCTATCGATTACCATTCGTCGATTTATGCTGGTGATCAAACAGTCGTAGCATTTTATTGCCGCGTTGATTGCATTTTTTTTTTTCTTACAATTATTATTTTCAATATTGCATGGTGCATTGATTTCTGCATGCTATTTGAATTTTAAAAGCCTCTTAGAATTCTCCAGCTAATACAGCCCAATCAAAAAAAAACAAACAAAAACATCTGCTTGTTAAAAATGTGTCTTGCATCTGTGACTATTTTATTGTACAGAACCTGGTGACTATTTTCTTCTACCTGGGCCGTCTCAGCTGAGCAGAATTCAATATTACTTACAGTGCAGACTGGACAGGTCATCTGGAATGGTTTATATTAGAGGTGCCTCTCTCTGGCTTGCATGTCATTTACATTTTCTGTGTGCTGTGTGCCTATTCGGATGTGTTCAAAAAACGTAATTAAAAACTTATCACAAAAAAAAAAGAAAAAAATCCAGAGTCTGCTCTGTGGAGGCTGGCAGGCTTTCCTGAGTGGGTTTCTCCTGCGCAAACAAAACAGCAGCCTGCAGATACAGTCTCACTTTATTAGAGGAGAGAAACTAGGCTCATTTTTTAATTTTTTTTTTTTATGGAACAGTAAAAGGCAGTTATTTCAGCGTTTTGAAACATTATTGAAACGCTCTCAAAACGAGAGCGACGGATGATTGAATAATTACACTCACTTCAAAGCACAGGTTATTACCCGGAGCGGTTTGCTGCCCGCAGCGCCAGTGTGTTTTATGTGGACTGGGAAATGCTAAATCCTTTTGATTATAAATCCTTGTGTAAACTTGAGTCTGCCTCTGTTCTAACCTCTGCCCTTTTGTTTTAACCGAAACTAAAAACACCAAAAAAAATCTTAATTTATAAAGAAAAGCAACATGGCCTATCAGTCTCTGAGCAGAGCTGCACCCAAACCAATGGAAGAGACAGCACTGAAAGTCGTCTTGGTATTAAGCTTACTGCACAGTACGTGGTGTTTAAAAGACTGCACTGTACTGTACTGTGGCAGTACAGCACACAGAACTCGTAAGAAGGCAGGGTAAATGAATTACGAGATGCATCTTCCATATGTGCTGGAGTTACATGTCAATTTGAGTGTCTGATGCTTTATAAAATACAGAACGTCTCCATACCAGGTGACTGTATCGCTGTACAGGTGTGCTAAAAGGGAACTCTTCGTTTTTGTCTGCAAAAAAGACAATTCTGTGTCAATAGGAATGAACCCATACAAAATCAGCTAAGCGAGGAAGCACAGTCTAATGGTTTTGAAGCTCCGTGTTCCAGGAATCGGGTGTTGGGTTGGGAGTTTCTTAATTGGATTCAAGCAGGCCGTTGTTAATGCCTGTTTTTTCAATTCCAATCCTATTTTAAAATCAGTTCCCCTTTCCAATTCCAATTCCCATTCCCTTTTAATCAATGCCAACACTTCATTGATCAAAATGGCAATTCGCAGTATTCTGTAAAAAACGAGTTTCTCACAGACAGACAAATCAACGTTGTTGCATGTTAGTCAATTAAACTGGCTTCAAATGAAAGAACTAGAAATTGAATCGAGAATTTATTCTAATTGGAACTGAAAAAAGCACTTGAGCCCAACTCTGGATTCAAGTGCTCAGAGATTCAGAAGCATTCATTCCTCCAAGCCTCACTGAGCTGGGCATTCAAAAGGCACAAGTACAGAAGGACTGGTTCCTTGTGCATATAAAGGCGTTTTACACAGGACGGAGAGATGAGGGAGAGAGAGAAGCTGTTTTTTTTTTTACCTCTAGAGCTTGTTGTTTCCCCCCCTCCCCAGATGCATCAGTCCCCTGCAGCCTGTGTCTGTCACACCAACACGTTTCATCAGCCCCTAATTCACCACCAATCTGGAAAAGAAACATAAAAAAAATATATATATATATATATAATTTGCAGGCAGACTAAACTGCATGATAGCAATTACATGTTGTACTGTAGCAGATGTTGAATTTGCTTTAGGGGGGAGTGTATGTACCCCCTAACGCGGTCATTATCTCATCATAACGCCCCGGCCTCCTTGCTGCTGTAGCGGCCAGCAACTCCACTCCAAGGACCCCTGTCTAGTCATCAAAGCTTTTGATTTCCAGTGTGCCTGTTTTTTTTGGTTTGTTTTTTTTGTGTGAAAAGGAAATTCAAATAGCTGGCATTGTTACAAAACTGATGAAAAACAACTGCAAATTGAAGTACTAGTATACTGAAGTCCTTCTAAGTTGCCCTTATTTTAACATTAATAAGTTTACCATGTTTTCTCCCCCCCCCCCCATTGCTTCTCCCATTGTTATACTATGCATTTAGTATTTTGTTGTTGTTTTTTTTAATATGCTTTACCACACCTCTCTGTGCTTTACAATGCTTCCCTGTGCTTTATCAGACCTCTCTGTGCTTTAGAATGCTTCCCTATGCTTTACCAGACCTCTCTGTGCTTTACAATGCTTCCCTATACTTTACCATTCCTACAAAATGTAGTTTGTAGTATGAAAACAACAACAAATCTGGCATACATCCTAAACCACGGTACAGGGATGAAAATAAAACTATTGCACAGCAGTGTCACCCATTCCAGGTTTTACAACTACAAGCTTGATCAGCCACAGTGTATAGGTAACGAGCTCAGGTGTGTCTTATTAAACTCAGAGTCAAAACCAGGAATGGATCTCACTGCTATGCAATGGGGGTCTTATTCCCATAGCTGTAAGATATTAACATAGGCTCTGTAACAGAACAATGGAATGCAGATCTGAATTCCGGAATTACTGCAGACAGTTCCGAGGCACGGCGAGCATTGTGATGTCAGCGCTGGACAGCGTAGGGTTGAACGGAGAGCTGAGCTGCATTTAATTTGAGGCGAGCGCCACGCCTGCTCTTGGACCGCACTTCAGAGGCAAAGCCCCAGAGGAGGTTAACCCCAGCTGGGCAGAAGCAAGGCGTAAACACCAGCAACAAACTGGGGCCATTAGCGGCACTGTCACGGCTGTGCCTGCTGGAGGAATGCATTTCAATGCTGCAAATTGTACGGAACAGGGAATTCAAACAGCACAGCTCTTATTCGTTTGTTCCATAGATTTTTGTACTTCGTTTTGAAAGATAAGATTGTGACTCAAGCCCACATGTTGATGACTGTACACAGACGCATCTCACCCGTAAAGAGCTGGCTTTTTTATCCCCCCTCTTTTTCCCTACGGCCCAATATGATCTGATGAATAGATAGAAGGTGGTCACGGTTTGGGTTTTTTTGTAACACTTCATTACCACAAGCTGTGCTGGTAGCAGAAGATCAACACGTCACCCAAATACCTTGTAAAAAAAAACAAAAAAAACAAACACAAACGTTTTATTGAATACCTGTGAGCCAGCGTTTCAGGGTAACCTCAGCAACCCGCTTACCCATCACAAGGACTGGAGATGATTGCCGGCCAACCTTCAGTGACGGTTGTTACTAAGCAGCTGAACCCTGGAGGCAAGGACGCAAGGACCCAGCCTGGGGAGACTCTGCCTGGACTCACGGGGTGTCTAACCAGCAAGGGGTGGGGGGGGCTGAAGAGTGGTGGGGTGACTTCCCTCCTCAACCCCAGGGAGCGTGAGGACCGAACCAGCTCATCCTGCGGGTCCCCAACTTGGCGAGACCAGGATTCTATCCAGCAGGCTCCGGATTGCATGACTGCACTGCACTCTGAAGAAAAAAAAAAATGAACAGCATTGTTATTAAAAAAAAATAATGAACTATTGACTTGGTTAAAATGCAGAGGATATCTGAACCTGTTTATGAAACCTCTGTGCAGGATTAGGACACTTCACCCTGCCGTCGTTTTCTTGATCCAGTGTAACCACTACGTATACAACTCTGTGCATTTTACTTTAATATTTTTATTAATGTGGGGAACATATGGGGACCTTTGCTACCACAGTAACTTCAAAATAGCCCCCTCCCTTCCCCTCCTCCCTCCTTTCCATGGTAGTTGAAAGGTTGACTTAATTGGGGGAAAATAAACTTTGAAAATATACAAAAGCATTTTTTTACTCTATAACCAAGCCCCACCCCCTCGCTGCCTCCTTCCCTCACTCACTCGACTTGTGCTGGACCCCATGTGGGGGAAATGAAGAAGCAGCTCTGTGGTTTCTTTGAAGGAGAAGCTTTCTTCCTGCTTCCCACTCTGGGCTACCGCACCCCAGCTCTGACACACACACACACACACACATTCACTCACACAGACACGCACACACACACACACACACACAGACACGCACACTCGCAGACACGCACACACACGCGCACACTCACACAGACACGCACACACACACACTCACACACTCACACAGACACGCACACTCACACACTCACACTCACAGACACACACACACACACTCACACACAGACACGCACTCACACTCACACACTCACAGACACGCACACTCGCAGACACGCACACACACACTCACAGACACTCACACACACACTCACACTCACACAGATGCGCACACTCACACTCACACACACTCACACTCAGACACTCACACAGACACGCACACACACACTGATTGCGCCCCTTCCTACGATCACTACAATATATTCGTGCTCGTATTTATTTATTTTATCCTCTTTCTCTGTGGGTGATCCCGGACCCCCCCCACCAGCCCCCAGCCCTGGAACCCAGAGCCGCATTCCTGCCAGATTATAATTGTGTTTGTGTTCACCGAGCGGCTGCGGCGAGAGGAGCAATTATTTTAATTACGAGAAGATAATTGGAGGAGAGGGATTGGGGGGGTTGCATGTGTGTTGGGGGTATCCAGCCCCTGCCCCTCCGCCCCAGGCCGGGGCAGCACTGTAATCCTTGTGTATCATGACAGAGACGTAACCTCGAACCAGCTCTAATTGAAGCAGCTCTGGTGGGATTAGGAAATGGATACTAAAAACTTCCCGCTAACAAGGGGACCAGGTGCCCAGGGCGACCTGTTTTAGGGCAGGATGGGGGGGTAGATGCCAGTGTTTTGCCTAAGGTCACTGGAGTCCAAATTCAACAGGTCAGGGCAATTTCATGTTTGAAAAGTCAAAACAGTAACCTTTCTCTTGTTTTTCTTATCACTCCCCCGGTGCTGCTACTGCTCCGTATTAATGACCGTGCCTCATTCAAGAGACAGGGACTTAACACTTGCCCCATCCACCACTCCTCCCAATCAAGTACAATGCTAGATAACATTTCGCGTTGGTGAGAAGTATGCTTGAAAGTTTTCTCAATCGTAGTTATATATATATATATGAGACAGAGAGATTTATGAAGTTTGTTACTCTGTGAAAATGCCAGCTCTGTTAATCAAAGCATCAAGCATTTTGTTTAAATATTTGTGATTCTTTGTCGTGCTCTATACAAATAGCTTACTGTAATGACAAACAAAACTATACAAACTGAACTGACCGTAATAACTTTATGACAGTGACTTTTCAGCAGATTCCAACATATTTGAACTAAAACAGTTGTCGACTTTTATAAAACAAAAGGTAAAATAACATAAAAAAACAGAATCTTAAAAAATAACAACATATATATATATATATATATATATATATATATATATATATATATATATATATATATATATATATATATATATATATAAATTAGTAACCGCTGGAGAAATTTGCTGTTGTTGACATCTGGTATTTTCAGACAATTCAGTTAAACTTCCACAGTAATAATTATTTTCATAATTACACAAGGTCGTGCAGTTATGGAAAGAAATGTCTTTAAATGCCATTCCACTGTTATCAAGATCAACTGAACGTTTTTTCCATGAGACGTCAACTTTACATCAATTTCAATAGTTCAAAATATCCAGCACCGTAGTTAGTAATATGCAGGATCCCATTGTAACTTTGAAACAACAGCGACCCCTGCGGGAATTAATAATAAACGTCATAACTTATCACACAGTTGTTTTTGTGTGTGTGTGTGTGTAATACAATGATTTTACCTACAGGTATTCGTGGTATTACTGTACCCTGTAACATGTATGTAATTTGTTTTGTTTTTTTCCCCAATGGAAATCACATCTGCATCACAACCTGTGTTTGTTGTAATTACTCTTATAATTTCGCCGAGTGATGTAATAAATAAATAAATAAATAAATAGCGTTAAATTAAACGTGTTACTCGTCGTCATTCCAGATAACAAAATGAATATCGTAAACATTGTTTTTTTTTTATTTTTATAACTGTACAAATTACTTTCACAACGACTCAAATAATTATCAAAACTAACCTGTGTAGAAACCGTCACCACCCATCAGGACGCCGAAAGTTTAAATCCTGTGACAGCACGTGCGCTGCTTACCTGAGCCGCCGTGACTTGGACTGAACCATTTCAACACAGAAATGGGGGGGTTGCGTGTTCATTTGATCATGTTTTGTTTATGTTCACCGGCTACCTCTACTCATACCGTACTCGTTTTCTCTTGTACTTACGTTATCTTAGAATATTACATATTACTGTAATAAAAGCGATTTTTTTTCTTCTTCTCACTTACAATGTACCTGGCATATTTACCTGTAGTCCCGCGGTTGACTTGAGGCAGAAAGTTCAAATCCAGATGAAGAACTGTCTCGCTCGCGTGCAAGTTTTTTTTTTAAAAATCTGAAAATTCGAAACAAGAACGCCGCGACCGTTAGGGCTTACGTCAGCATTATTTGCAGTTATATATAAATATATAAAAATAAAACGTATTGCGCCGTATTTTACTTCTCTTTCAACACAGCTGAAAAAGTCCAAAACGTACTGAAATAATTGAATTTTTAATCCGTCATACCTTTTGTGTGGATCCAAAAAACGTTTATGTGTCACACACACACACGTAAACGTTTTTTGGATCCACACAAAAGGTATGAAGGATTAAAAATTCAATTATTTCAGTACGTTTTAGACTTTTTCAGCTGTGTTATATACATGCGTTATATATGTGTGTGTGTGTGTGTGTACAAAATGACACAAGTCTAAATGATAAAATAATATTTTATTTTTCTTTAATACGTTGTTACATACACAAGTACTTTTTTTTTTTTTTTTTTACCACCAAAAGCAAACGTACTAATTGTACTAGGAGACGAAAAAAAAAGACAGATCTGTTTTTAAAAACATGTAGATTAAGTAGCTGTTTCTCAAAAAAAAAAAAAAAATACCCACTTACTTTTATATTAGTTTATTATTTATCATCAGTTAAAACACGGACATGCGCGCATCGTAAAGATCAACAGCGGTTGACAATTCATATTGACTTTACATGTGAAATTCAGCTATGTAGCATAAACAGCGTTAGACTGAGAGGGCTGGGAGCCAGGAGCTTGAGTCGGGTTCGAGTCCCATACAAAGCGCCATCACTAATCCACTGTGTGATTTGGAGCTGGGGTAGCCTAACGGTTAGAGCTGAGGGACTGGGTCTAAATGCCACTGTTCAGCCACTCGTGGTGGTGTCGAAGGTGTAATATCTGAGGGCACCGACTCCCATAAACATGCCCGTGTCCCGAAACAGGTGCTGCATCAAACTGTGCAAAGGGAATTATCCCGCAAAATTAAACATTAAATTTTAAAGTGCTCTCTGTTACGAACAGTTCTGTGGAAATTCACTCCGCTCATCCCAAACGGGAGACCTGGCTCCCCCTAGTGGACAGCAGGAATTACTGCAGCAGTGCGTTTCAATGCTGCAATACAGTGAAAAACAGCACAGGAAAAAGTCAAATTTAATGCTGGCTGCAAAACTCAGAAATAATATTTATTTATTTATTTATTTATTTATTTATTTATAAGTGCTGACGACAGACCCGAAAGGATTCCCTTTTTTCAACATGATCTTGGCATTGACCCTTGACCCCCAGCCCCTGTTTGTGTTTCAATGCCCTTGCAGTTTTTCTCCTCCGTTTAGTGTGTTCATTTAAAGCACGCGGTCAGAGACAATATACACTGGGTGCATTCGGCTCTGCGCAGAGAGAGAGAGAGAGAGAGTGAGAGAGTGAGAGAGCGATTGCACGAGTGCACCTGAATCCTGACTTGTAAACCATCCAGCCACTCTGTCCTCAAAAAAAAAAAAAAAAGGACAAAGCGAGAAAAGACTTAAAACAAACAAAAAAACCAAAAGAGCGAGCTTTTCCTGGGAGAGAATCCTTCCGTCTTTGCAAACTGCTTCGCAGTCACTGATGAACTGGAACACGAACGGCCTGTTTTAGTTTTTATTCCTCCTCTTCTCTGCTCCGTCCATCCGTCCGCTCACAACAGTAAAAAAAAAAAAATCTACCGAGCCGGTAATGCATTTGAAAAAAAAACAACAATGACAGCATTTGAAATGGGAATGGGAACAAGACTCCTGTTGCACAGCAGTTTCACCCACTCCAGGTTTTACTCTGAGCTTGGTCAGCCCCGGTGTTTCTAGCGAACAAGCTCAGGTTGCGTCTGATTAAACTCACAGTGAAACCAGGAACGGATCACACTGCTGTGCAACGGGAGCCTCGTTTCCCCTCCCTGAACAACGCTTGAAACGGAATGTGTTTCCAGTAATGATGTTGTTCTTGGAGGTGCTGTTAATGCAAAGGGAGTCTGCAGCAGTGCTGCACTGAGTCCCTCTCTCCCGGCTCTCAGAGGGGCGCAGTGCATCGGCTGGGGCGCAGTGCGTGGCTGGGGCGCAGTCTTGGCTGGGGGAGGGCGCAGTGCAGCGGCTGGGGGGCGTGGCTCAGAAGTCACTGAGGATGCTGATGTCAGCGAACTCCCTGCGGTACCGGTACGAGTGCAGAGCCAGCAGAAAGGACCACTTGAGAGAGATAAAGCTCCAC
Source organism: Acipenser oxyrinchus oxyrinchus (assembly GCA_030684275.1). Lineage (NCBI taxonomy): Eukaryota > Metazoa > Chordata > Actinopteri > Acipenseriformes > Acipenseridae > Acipenser > Acipenser oxyrinchus. The sequence goes on from CM060300.1 coordinate 4,884,315, forward strand.
ACAGACGACAGGTACAGGCTCCTCGGGTCTGTGAAGGCTGAAGAGAGAGAGGGGGGAGTGAGGAAGAGGAGAGAGAGAGGAGAGGAGAGAGGAGAGGGAGAGGAGAGAGAGAGAGGGAGAGGAGAGGGAGAGGAGAGAGAGAGGAGAGGAGAGGAGAGAGAGGAGAGAGAGAGGGAGAGGAGAGAGGAGAGGGGAGAGAGAGAGGGAGAGGAGAGAGGAGAGAGAGAGAGGGAGAGAGGAGAGGAGAGGAGAGGAGAGGAGAGGAGAGGGAGAGGAGAGGGGAGAGGAGAGGGGAGAGGAGAGGGAGGTGGAGGGGGAGAGGAGAGAGGGAGAGGAAAGAAAGGGGGCAAGGAGAGAGGGGGAGAGGAGAGAGAGAGGGGGGAGAGGAGAGAGGGATCAATCCTCATTGCCTGATTACAGGGGAACACCTCACACCACGAGACTTGGTCCCCTTTCCTTCCTTCTATATTATAAATGATTTGATCTGCTTCTTTGCACAGTTTCTACATCTTAACAGATTCAGTCTTCTCTATGTTGCTGTGTTCATGTGAACGGGGTATTACTCTGTGTGTGTCTAAAGACTTGTAGTGAAGGGAGCTCTGTGATTGGTTTATAAGACACCTCTACTAGGAGGACTGCAAGCGAAGGGAGCACTCCGATTGGTTGACTCACACTGGTGCTGGGTGATGGCGAGGGTGAGGAAGGTGATGAAGGCCACCACGGCCAGCGCGGAGAAGAGCACTCCCATGACGAGGAAGAAGCGCAGCCCCTTGAGCCAGGTCCGCCAGAAATCCTGAACATACATGATGTGAGTGATGAGAGACCAGAGCGCCAGCACACCTGCAGGAGAAGACAGGAGAAGAGAGGGAGGAGGGAGAGAGGAGGGAGAGGGAGGAGAGGAGAGAGGGAGGAGGAGGAGGAGAGGAGAGGAGAGGAGAGAGAGGAGAGGAGGAGAGGGGAGGGGAGGAGAGAGAGAGGAGAGAGAAGGAGAGAGGAGAGGAGAGAGAAGGAGAGAGGAGAGGAGAGAGAAGGAGAGAGGAGAGCAATTCAATATGTTAACACAACATTATTTAGCAGGTTTCATTGGACTTTATGAAGCAACATGAGTTCATTTTAGGGTGAAACAGGGTCACAGCTGCAGACATCAAGAGCTGCACAATCCGATTCCTCGGTTCTCGTATGGAGCTCTGAACAGGCTGTCGATCGGGCTGATTCACCCTTCAGAGTGACAGGAGTGAAGGAACAGCAGCTTGGGTTTGTGTGGATCGCTGTTCCGCACAGAGTCTAAGAGAAGCAGCGATCATCACAAACCCAAGCTGCTGTTTCTTTAAGTTGTTTTGCTCCGGTTGGTAAATGAGCTCAGTCAACAGCAATGACTCTCACCTGATTTCAGTGGAGCGCTCCACCCGAATATCCTTGGTCTGCCTCAGGTTATTTGTTTAGTTGCTGTACGAGCCAGCACACTCAAGCAGGAAGGGCAATTCTAAAACTTTTTACTTTTTCTCTCTTCTTCCTCTTGATTGACTCAGCTTATTAAAGTGCTGCGTCAGTGCAGCCTGGTCTCCTTGTGATTCCAGGCTGACTCTGCAGAGAAAAGCATGCTCTCGCTCTCTCTCTCTCTCGCTTTCTCTCTCTCGCTCTCTCTCTCTCTCTCAGGACTGCTCTTAATCAGCTATTTTTTTCGTTCTGAATCACGAGAACTGTCTCTCTCTCTCTCTCCTCTCTCTCTCTCTGTAACAAAACAGGAACCGTGACCTCTGACAGGCCGGGTCACTTCACGTGCCACTCTTACCAAAACAAAAAAAAATCCACCGTCATTGTTTTTCACACAGTGTTGAAATTTGCCAAGTCATGTGAGCTGTAGGGGGGTGGGGGGGGGTGGGGTCCTTACTTGACTCAGCAAAAAATAAAACCTGACTTGTTTCAGACGTATGCGAGGGGTCCCTGTTTAAACTTGGGGGGGGGTTACTGGACTGTGTTCTCAATTCTATCCCCACTGTATTCCTTAAATGCGCGTCTCCCCCAGTCCTGGTTACTGTGCAGCACTTAAAAGCATTGGTGAGGAGATCACTTTGTTTTTAGCTCCGAGTCTGTGCACCAGCCGAGAGGGATTAACAAAAAAACAAAAAAAGAGAGAGACCGGCGGAAACGCTGTGCAGACCGCATGCTTTGAATCTTGAGGACGGACGGACAGACGGACAGACAGACATCTCCTCTGCGCCCCGCTCTCCAGTGGAATTCCCCTGAGCAATCTATTTGTTCTTTCAGGGAGGTTTTTTAAAAATAGGACGCAGGTTTTACATTCTGTTTGTTTTACGAACATCCAATCCAGTCGCGTTCCATCATTCTTCATAATGTAGTTATTCAGGGAATAAGAAAAAAAAAAAACTCAAAGTAAAACCAGGAGTGGATCACACTGCTATGCAAGGGGAGTCTTATTGCTATCCCAGTTATACACCTTTGTATGTGTACTAGGCTTAAGAAATGCTATAAGAAAAAAGTGAAAATAGAAATCAAGTAATAAGTATTTATTATTATTATTATTATTATTATTATTAATATATCTAGGTTTCCGTGCACCACACAATCACATCTTTCTGGAGAGGATTTGCATTCCTTCTATAATATACAGTGATGTTTTGTATATATTTCACGGGAAGCAGATGCACACAACTTTTTAAAAGCCTAAATAGTTTAACATGATCTGCTTTTTCCTTCATAAAGTTTAAAGTTTGACAGGCAGGCCAACGAATATAAAAAATATCACGCAGTGGCGACTCCAAACTGAACTCCGGAACTTTCAAAACCGATTAAAACAAACAGGCTTTAAAAACAACTACGAGGCAGAAAAGTGCGTTAAGTATTTTTGTTGTTGTTTTGTTGATGATGTCGAAAGAGCCGCCCCTGTCGATTGTACAGAGCTACTGCAGCCCCTTAAATCCTGAGTTATATAACAGTGCGCTTCAAAAACAAGGTTTGATATTATTCTAGAGCTAATATAAACTGCAGCCACCAACACTCCGCAGAATGCATTCACAGCAACACACACATTAGATATATATCTCTCTATATATATATATTTCATAGCAGACGCCCTTATCCAGGGCGACTTACAATTGTTACAAGATATCACATTGTTTTTACATACAATTACATTATTTTTACATACAATTCCCCATTTATATAGTTGGGTTTTTACTGGAGCAATCTAGGTAAAGTACCTTGCTTAAGGGTACAGCAGCAGCGCCCCCCTCCCCCACCTGGGATTGAACCCACGACCCTCCGGTCAAGAGTCCACAGCCCTGACCACTACTCCACACTGCTGCTCACTCATATATCTATATTTATATCTATATATATATATATATATATATATATATATATATATATATCTAGCTTGATTTCTATCTATATATATATATAGATAGATAGATAGATAGATAGATAGATAGATAGATAGATAGAATGAGCCGCCACGTTAAACGTACAAATATTATTATTATTAACAATATCAACAACAACAATACTAATAATAATAATAATAACAATAATAATCATAAATACAAATTAAAAAGCCAAGGCGTTTACCTGACAGCCCCCCCATCGCCGCTGTCCACGGCTGTTTGAAAGCGATATTCCAAACGAAGAAGGCGGAGACCCCCATCAGCACGCCGACGGTGGCACAGCCTATACTGATATGTGTCTTATTGAACCCCATTAAAAAACACACAGACACACAACAACAACAACAAAACAACTGGAAACAAACAAACAGGCTAGGATATTAAAATATACAGAGATATATCTATCTATAGATATATATGTGGAAAAACACACACACACTTAGCCTCTCTGGCGAAGAGAAGCGGCACTATACGTTACGCAATGGATATGAAACTATAACAACCATAAAGCAAAATATATTTTTTGACGTCTGCACCCATCTCATGTTTACACCCAGTTAGCTACCAACGACACCTGTCGATAAAGCACTAGAGCCCGTAGTGCTGGCATCTGCGTGTCTGCTGTTATGACAGAGACCCCTAGGGCCCCGGAGGTGGTATTGCACGCTAGAGGCTTCTATTTGATTTGATTTTTATTTTTAATGAGAAATGCGCAGTTGTTGTTAAAATGCGTCAATTAAAGAAAACATGTCTCACGGTTTTCAAATCTTTCGTTTCAACGGGTTGTAAGCATAAGGGAGATCGTCACCAGCGCACCTTCCTTGCCTCCGACAGACATTTTGGGATAGTTTTTTTTGGCTATGTATAATCCGGCTAGGGCTGCCACCTGCCCGGGTTTGACCCGGACGGTCCGGGAATTGGCATCTGTGTTCGGGGTGGCAGGAATGAACAGACCCGGACGCCCTGGTGTCCGGTTTGAAGTGAAACGCATAAGAAACGCTAAACCTGCCTTTAATATCGTCTTTGCCATACCGTGTAACGGGGCATTTTGGAGTGGCAGTGAGTGATACTGGAATGCCAATTTGGACATTTGCTTTGGACTGTTACTTTTCGAGATGTGTGAATACTAATATTAAGACACCCACCGTGCAGGTTTCGCAAACCATTATGTCGCCCCTAACCAACATGTTCAAATAAATTAGTTATGCACCTTGTTAAAAAAAAAAAAAAAAAGATTTTGCCAGTGCTTGCTAGTCTATTAACCAGTTTTAAATTTAAAGCGTTTTCATTTTCAGCTTTATTGTTAAAGTTTTCACACGTGTCAATACTGTCCTGCAATTATTTAACGATACTGTGATCGCTTCCCTGTGTTATGTTAGTGAACCATAGCTAAGTTAAACTGAGGGTTAGCAAATGCCTGTCGTTAGTAATCCTTTCCAAGTACTGATGTCTTAAAATTGAAGGGCCATATAAGAATGATAAATATAGCAAATCATTTTTAGAAGGACTTTGTTGCTCTCCAAGTTGCTGCAGTTACATTGTAGATGCTATAACGAGTTACTGTAAATGAGATACAGTAAAAAAAAAATAAATACAATATCTAAATTGTGTGCATTAGTTTAAAAAAAAAAGAAGTAAATTCTAGGTGACGCAAGATCTTTGCGCATCGCTGTAAAACAGGGCTGGACAGAGTTTGCTTTTCCACACCTGGTCTTTGTTCCAACCCTAAAGAGAGCCTGAAGTCCTTCATGATCTCATTTTACCCGCTAAACCCGCAGTGTAATAAATGCCCCCACAGGACTGTGATTGATCGGACCCCTCCGCCCCCGCCCGATCTAAAGGGCCCATGGCAATCTGACCCAGGTTCACCTTGCCTGAGACAGGCCTATTGAAATAAGAAGCAATCAGTCAGACAGCCAGGGCGACCACAGTCCTCTTCCTTTCAGTGTGTGGTCTCAGTATAGTGTTTGCATACAGCTGCAGGGGGCGATTTGAGCTCAGCTTTGCAGCTAATCAGATTCTGAAGATGTGGTTTTCTAACACAAGACAGTGAGGCGTAGGAGTGAATTGCACGCTAGCTTCTACAGCCTCGGGCCGTGACCCGTAAAATTATACAACATTACAGTCACATTTTACATCTACCCCCTCTCCCTCTCCCCTCTCCCTCTCCCTCTCCTCTCCCTTCTCCCTTTCCAAATGTCCCATTCAGATACTGCCTGTGCCATGACTGTTCTACTGCAGTGCCAGGACCCTGCCCATCCAGCCAGCCTCCAATCACAGAGCAACAGGAAGCTGCTGCTAGGGGCTCGTGACAGAGGAGGCTGTGTTCCGTTTCCAGGACGACGCACCGCATGAGAGCAGGAGGCAGGCAGGCTGATCGCAGGACTTGCCAGGTGTGCATCAGAAGAGCGCTGGATTGCGCGAGGCGGCCGATCAAACCAGAGCAGAGACAAGGAGAGGTGAGTCCGCACAGCGCCTCTGTGTTTCCAGGCTGAATTAGAGTATTCTCCCAAGCTGGGTAGCACCAGAGATTCTGAAGCCAATGATTTCTGAACTCTCTCTCTCTATATATATATCTCTCTAAGATTTACTTATGTTATGTAAACACCAGCATGGTGATTCTATCATGCCTGGATCACATTTGACCCTTAACAGACTTTCACATACTTTCTGCACACTCTCCTTTTCCAGCTCTGTTGCACCGGACCCTGCGCCTCTTGCTTGGGCTGGACCCCCCTTGAAGGCACCATGCTGCAGCGCGGGAGGAACGAGGTGAGCAGAAACTTCAAAGTCCATTCTACTTCCACTCCTGCTCTTGCAAAAGTGTTCTACAGTAAAACCGCTGCACAGTTTAATAAAGCAGAGAGAGGTATGGTAAAGCATATTAAAAAAAAAACATGCTAAACCACGGTGTGCACGGTATAACCATGGGAACAGCTGCAGAATTACTGTGGTAAACTTTTCCATTCAGCATGCTTTTCTATTGCACAGTGCTGTGGACAGGGGATACTGCATTGAAAATGTTTAGTATGAGAGAGTGAAGCGTCTCTCTGCCTGCCTGCCTGCCTGCCTGCCTGCCTGCCTGCCTGCCTGGGAATGTGAGCGGTCCTCTCTCAGGACATAAAGAGCGCTCTGGATCTGGCTTCCTGCAGACCACACGCTGCCTGCTGGCCTTTCCCATGGTGCAATGCTCTCCACAGTCTCCGCGTCCTTCTGCCAATTAGTGTCGTTTTCCCTGCTGTTTAATATGCATCGTTATTTAGTTCTACAGTTTCAAAAGAACAGAGGGAGCCGGGTTAATGCTGCGATACATTTAAACAAAACAATACCCTTTGATTAATCGGTGAGAATACATGAAACCCTGGAGAGAGGGGGACGGAGGGAGGGAAAGAGAGAGAGCTGAACACTGGGTCCAGTACAGTTTCAGGAACCCCCCCCTGCTGGGACAGCTCATCTCCGTCACCACAGGAAGCTCCACTGTGGAAGTTTGTACTTTCTCTGACAACCTTTGAGCCAAATTCACTGCTGTGGTGGTGTCATATTCCAGAATTATATTCACGCCACCTGCTCAGTACTGTGGCATGGCATGGCATGGTGTGCTGTGCTATCAAATGCATTCCTTACATTACTTTCTAGAATGATGATACTTGCCATCACGAACGATTCACTTAGCATTCCACATCAGTACCGAATTTAGCTAAAAAGTTTTTAGTCCATCAAACTAATTTCACTTGTGACGTGAAGGTTTGGATTTGAAACCCAGTCGACAGAGGTGAGGGGGCAGCGCGTTAACTGAGACTCCCAGCCTGCCAGCCCGGCAGTGCCACCCGCCGCTTCGAGCTGCTAACAGCGCGATGGAAAATTGACAAGCCAGATTGGGATGCGCGCTGCAGTCTGCTCAAGAAACTGTAAACAACCACGTCAAAGATGCTGAGGATGCCGCAGTAAACGGGATGAGCCGCCAGAGGGCAGCATTTCACCAAAACGAAGCTGCAAGATTTCCCTTACAATAGGTGGAAGGGAGGAGGGAGGAGGGATGGGAGCACAATGGCAGGTCAGCCCTGCGCTTGATCGTTCTTCACGGTACCCGGAGTCTCCTGCGGTTTTAATTAAAGGCAGGAAAGGGAGGAAGCGCTGGGCCGCGACGTTTCATTTCTTGTTTACTGTCCTGGCCGAGGTCAGTCAGACAAAGTTTCACGTACACAGAGAGCGCTGATTAGTCGGTACACTGGACAGGGCATAGCTGTGTTGCACAGTTCAACCTCTAGTCTCTGTAAATCGCTTTGGATCAATGACTAACAACCCGAGTTACTCGGGATGAGAGGTTTTGTTTTCCAGAGCTTATCTCCGCGCGACACCCCCTCCCAGGTCCCTGGCTGCGGCTCCTGATAACGGCCGGGCTCGCTTTGCTAGGAGTCACCGTTTCATTGCAAATTACAGGACCCGTCCAGCCATATTCAGAAAGAAAAAACTAAACAAACTTGAGTGCTCCCTTGTTAATTTCACATCGAGAAAGCACACTCAAGTGAGCACCAGCACTCGAGTGCTGTTTGTGAAAATGGTTCTTGTTCTCGTTGGGCTTTTGCTCCGGTCTGTAATCTATCCCTCACTCTCTGCGAGTCAAACACATGCTCCTGCGCTTTTAAAAGTGTACTATTAAAAAAAAAAGCCCCAAAGAAAACACTAATGCAAAATCAATTGTCCTGCACAAAGGTGCGCGCGTATCTATCCAGAGCAGCGCCTACTTGAACAGCATATGTAAGCAGCGCGCGCACCGGCTACTCCAATGCAAGCAAACAAACAAGCCAGCAATCTCACACAGCACGCCTGCCTCTCCCTCTGCTCGGGCTCGGCGCAACTCAGCAAGGGAGGGACTCCAGCGCTGAGGTCATCCGTCTGCCTGGTAGTGCTGTGCGAGCTGTGAGCTGCCTCGCTGCGCTATTACCCGTCTGCACAGCTGGATCCCAGAAGGATCATTCTAATATTAGCAATAACACAAAAACCAGGAGCGTGCCGACGTGTCTCCACTACACGCGCGTCTGTCGCAGCACCGGCACGGATTCCTGTTTGAAACGCCCCGGACCTGAAGGGAACTTTACAGGAACTTTAGAGGGAGCGTTTCGGTTCGGGTGGATGGACTGCTGCTCTATACGGCTCCCGCACTCTCAGCTGTCATTTCAAGCTGGGGGGAAAGTCAAGCATGCGTTTGTTTTTTTCTCCAGTTTGAAGAGAAGTCTGCAGGGCGCTGTTGACCTGACTGACTGCCCCGGTGGTTTTTATTGCTGTGGTTGTGAACAGAAAAACCTGATTGAGGAATGATAAAGGACGCTTATTAATCTTTCACTGGGATAACAAACCCGGGGGCATTTGCGCGTCACTGGGTATGAACTCGGAGCTGAGAGATATAAAGACAACATTTCAAAAGCGAAACTTTATTTCCACTGTGAGGGCTTGAAACAAAATGACACCCTAACTCTCCACCCCCGAGTCCAAAACGAATACTTGTTCCAACAGTCTGCAGTTGCATGTATGAGGCGGCAGCAGCTGGGACCCCTTGTCCTGCGTGTTTCGTAATGATTGCGATGAAGACAGACTCGCGTTTCTTTCTGTCCTGCATGTGCGTCATTTGGTTTCATATTTAAGAACCGGAATTTCTGGAGTAAGAACTTCGCCTCACAATGGAACTAGTGGAACTTCTGCTCTCGTGCCGCGGGGTAGTGTTCTAATCGAAGGAATTGCAGATATTCGGGACTCCCCCTCGCCCAGGGGGAATCCTCAATGCAGGCGGACCTGTTTGACGGGAGCAGCGATAATATTATCAATATGCATTTGTTTCGAAGCCATGTGTACCATATGCAGCCAGACCGGGGTTCGGCAGAGACCGACACTATATGTGGAATCAGCTGGGTAATTATTATTATTATTATTATTATTATTGCATGACGAATATAACTGTATAGCGATTCTATTACTATGATGTTTGCATTCATACTGCAAGTATATATATATATATATATATATATATATATATATATATATATATATATATATATATATATATATATATATATATATTACTGACTGCAGGGATGGAAATAAGACTCCTATTGCATAGCAGTTTCACCCAATCCAGGTTTTGATTAGCCCCAGTGTATAGGTAGCTACCGTCCCGGCGGCGCAGCCCTATTGACAGTGTTATGGCAGGTGTTCCTATTTTTTTGTCCAACCCCTCCAAGTACAGTAAGCAGGTGCATTTCAGTTAAAACGCGAGGTAAAGAACATGAGCTTAAAAAAGGTGCAACACTACCAATTAAACACGGTGTAAGCACGGTGCTGTATAATTATTAGGATTTAAAATCATAATAACACTGCAGGTACATCACAGTTAAAGTCTTAAAGAGAGATTTCAAATGACTTAAAGCAGCACTCGCCCTAAAATAATACTTCAAGAAAGAGTTTACTAACCGTTTCTCGCAGAATTTACCTTTAATCCTTAGGAAGCCAGACCGTACTGACTGTCCAGTTTGTTTAAGTGTTCTCAAAGGTACATTTTCAGCTGCAGGCGCCCAAGCGTCTCCTCCCTGCCCGCCCGGCGCTTCAGCAGGGGGAGGTTATGAATGTCGCCTGCAAGCAAAAACGTGCCCCAGGTTTGAGGCGTGTTAAAGGCGCTGATAAAACAGAGGGCAAATTTACTGTGGCAAATGTCTCGCCATTGAAGACGGCAAGACTCCAGCACCCACTCTTCCTGCCTGTAATACTGCAGCTACAGAATCAGGACTTACTGTAATGCAACAGAGACCTTGAAATGGTTACACTACAGAACTCTTCCATAGTCATTGCAATGGCAGGTATCCCCACTGAAGACCTGTTTGTAAGGCTGCATGCTTTTTGGAACAATGAAACGGGAACGCACATTTTAAAGTAGGTCATGCTGAGTACACCCCCCCCCCCCCGGAAACCATGGTAACTGTGGAATCCAGTTCAGCCTCACTACTACACCTGGTGGTGTGTGCGTGTGTGTGTGTGTGTGTGTGTGTGTGTGTGTGCGTGTGCGTGGTGAGGTGGGTGATTGGAAACTGCAGTTAGCCGGCTGAGAGTAATGCAGGCGAGGGGAAACCACAACGCAGAAACCCCCAGGTCTTCACACTCTGAAAACACTCTCCGAAGCGAGTCACGGGGCTCAGTTCAGTTACAGCTCAGCCTGTTGTTATTTTGAGATGTTTTTGCTATTTTTGAATACGCGTGAATGAGAGGCTCAGTGTCTCTCAGTGTTCATTCATTCCTGTTTCATTGCAGTGAAGCACCGGGGGGGGGCTGTGCTGACTGGAGTGCAGATCAGCCAGGGGAATAAGAAGCAGGATCAGACTGCAGGCAGCAGCAATCTGCACACTGACAGCATGTGATCGTGTGATCACTAGCAGCACCAGCAGTGTTTACTGTGTCAACACGAGGCTCAACAGCTGGTGGGAGGGAGCCGGTACAGCACAGAGAGAGCCTCCCTCAGCAGCCTGCAAGAATAATGGCACTCTGCAAGGCCTTTAAAGACACAAACATTATACGGCTGTCCTGTAAGCCCTGGGGCAGCAACACAGGGGTCTGATGATCTAAGGTCAGATCTCAACCCCCCCCGTAAATCGGGATTAATTCAGCTGGTGCTGCACCCCTGGGCTGGTTTAGAACATTTAAGAACGAGGTCCATTCATGCCCACCTAAGCTCGCCCGGTTCCCAGTAGCTGATTGATCTCTTAAAGTGGTCAACAGCATGACTAGGCAGCCCCTTCCATGCATTCCACCACAGACTGCGCGACCTAGTGATTACAGCTGAGTATTGCACCCTGATCCCCCCCCCCCCCTCTCTCTCTCTCTCTCTCTCTCTCTCTCTCTCTCTCTCTCTCAGCCATGTGAATTAATATAAAATCTGTTTGTGTTTTAGACCCCATTGCCTGAGAATCTGGACACTGCTGACACCCTGAAGCAGGTAGGTGTCTCTTTTCTTACCTCTAATAATCAATCCATTGGTTTAAACCACTTCACGAGTGCCTATCGTTTCTATAGCACAGATTGCTGAGCAGAAATTGAAATTCTCGCACCCAGAGGTTTTCATGCAGGTCGGTATGTAAAGGATAGAAATGATCAATCTTGAGGTGTTCTGATACTCACGACTATAGCGGACGCTGTATTCTTTGATTGGACCTGCATTATTGGAAGTGCATTAAAAGCCAGTGGGGCTAATCAAGCTCATAGGAGTAAAACCTGGAATGGGAGATATTGCTACGCAATAGGAGTCTTATTTCCATCCCTGGATTATTAAAACACCTTTATTTGGTTCACTATCTTGGATCTACCAGGCAACGTATTTAATGTACTGCCGTCTAAATAAAACGTACCCTATTAATTCTTCAAGCGAGCAGAACACACCTCCATGTGCTGTCTGTGGTCTCTCCATGCAAGCCTCAGTCTCTCGTGAGCAATGCCCTGGGCTCATAGTCATGCTAGACACATATATATATATATATATATGTATTTAAGATTACGAAAGAATGTTCCAACTCTTCTTTCTCATGCTGGTCTCTAAGCGGGACGTCCTTGCTGGGAACAAGTTCTGAAACGACCTTCACTCGACCTCTGGCTCCCCCCCCCCAATCTCTCTGCCCTCCTGCACAGATTCCTCCTTTGCGTCGCTCGTGTTTGCCCAGGGATTTAGTTGTTTGCCAGCTTTCCCATTAACCCTTTCCCAGTGGTAAAAAGCTCCCTGGATCTCTTTAACAAACCCTCCCTGAAAAAAAAGGGCCTGGAGGATTTTTCAGACATTGCCCTGCTGCTTTTGAACTGCAGGACCCCTACTTGGTTTTCGGGTTGCCTTGTTTTACGTCTCATCCGAAGGACGGGCCACAAGGAGGTTAAGTGACTTGGTCAGGGTCCCACACAGGGAGTCAGTGGCTGAGCTGGGAGGGATTGAACCTGGAACCTCCTGGAAACAAACCCCTTTCTTTAAGCACCAAGCCTCACTGGTTAACATGACTGGGTCCCTTAAAAACTGCGGATTTCTTGACTGAAGTTCAGCATGCGCAGTTTAATGTAAGTTACTTACAATAACTCGAGACATTTCAGCCCACTGCTGTCTGATATTTCAATGGTGCCGAATCCGAATCACAGATGCACCTGGAATTCAATTTGTTCACCCTTGTGTCCAAAATTGACAACAGCTAATGGTTTGTTTGCTTACAGACAAGGAGACAATGCACTCCGGAAAATGAGCTAAATTATTTAAACCTGGATGGTGACTGATCATTGTTTTTAAATTTCTTGCATTGCATCCTTTTGTATATATTTATATTGTCTTTTTAGTCCTTTTGTCAAAATGTGACACACTTGCCTGCGAGGCTTCCGTGTGAATGAGATTTCTAGGCTGCAGAAACCATATCTTTGCAATAATAAGCACACCACAGCGGACTGAAAACAGGGGGTCCATTTCAGACCCCCATTTTTGTAAGAGACTTGCAATTCTTCTGGTAGTTCAAGATTTGCAGTCAGCATTGTGTGTTTCACCAGACGGTACGCAGACTGCAGTGGGCAGATGTTTTTTTTTTCTGTGAGAAAGCAGCTCTGTGATCCTGAGGGCAGACTGTACCCAGGACCCCTGGCTGGTGAGGTCAGCTCTCCAGGGACTGTGCAATCCTGGCTCGAGGCATGACGTTCTGGGAATGGGACACTTTGTGATGCTCGTGTATAATAATAATAATAATAAATACACACACACACTGAGACACACACACTGACAAACACGCACACACACTGACAAACACGCACACGCACTGACAAACATACACACACACACAAACACACACCCTGACAAACACGCACACACACTGAAACACACACACACACACTGAAACAGACACCCTGACAAACACACACACACACACTGAAACACACACCCTGACAAACACACACACACACACTGAAACACACACCCTGACAAACACGCACACACACTGAAACACACACCCTGACAAACACACACACACACACACTGAAACACACACCCTGACAAACGCACACACACTGAAACACACACCCTGACAAACACGCACACACACTGAAACACACACACACACACTGACACACACACACTGAGACACACACAAACCCTGACAAACACACACACTGAGACACACACACAAACTGACAAACGCACACTGATACACACACTCTGAGACACACACTCTGACAAACACACACACTGAGCCACAAACACACACACAGACCGACACACACTGACAAACACGCACAACTTAAACACACACAGAAATGTTATAACTAAGCAAATGCAATTTGAAATAACAAGGAAACGAAATAAAGTGTAACGTAACAAAAACTGAAAACAAAGCCGACATACAGATAGACTGCGGCACGCTGGCACCTCTCTGCTGTGCGTGTCAGAGCTCCCTCCCCTTGATCAGGTGTGCTGTTGGCATGACCAGGTACAGCAGGTGCCAGGAGTTTGAACAATCAGGGCCCTAGTAAACCTGCCCTGATCCCACTGCAGTCATGAAACCCGACTCCAGCGAGGGGCGCTTTGGTTTCGAAGCTCAGGGAAGCGTGGTAAACACAATCTCAATTATACACACAGTGTGCTCTCATCTCAAACAATGAGTGCCGACCAACCAACACCTTTAACAAACAGCAAGGAGAGAAGCTCTAAAAACAAGCATGGAAAATCACAAGATTAACCACAGGCTGCGTTTGAGGGGACAGAAGGGCTTCTGTTTGTAGCTGTTATGAGAGCGCTCTGTGAGGCAGGGTATGGGAGTCTTTTATTGCAGGTGATGCGTCATTAGCATGAAAAGGAAAATATTTGCCAGAGGTAAATTTACAATGAAACACAGAACACCCCTCCCAATTACCTTTCCTCTGTTTGCTTGTCTGCCTGTCTGCATAAAAACCAGCAGAGTCCTCTCCCTGTCTATCCCCGATAGACGCGTCTCTGAGTTTAAAGTTTGTTTAATTATTCATTTCTTAGCAGACGCCCTTATCCAGGGTGACTTACAATTGTTACAAGATATCCCATTATTTTTACACACAATTACCCATTTATACAGTTGGGTTTGGAGCAATCTAGGTAAAGTACCTTGCTCAAGGGTACAGCAGCAGTGCCCCCCCCCACCTGGGATTGGACCCACGACCCTCCGATCAAGAGACCAGAGCCCTAAACACTACTCCACACTGCTAACCCTTTGCGGACGTTTCTGATTGTCACATTTCTTAATTGGATTCGATCTGTAACCGGGGAAGGAAATAAGACGCCAACTCACGTCAAATGTCTTAAAACAATAATTATTAAAAGTCTGCCATGGGGAAAAAAACCAACACTGTTAAAGCACAGGCACGCACTGCAAATCCCACAAAGAAGTGCGAAAAACCTTATTGGGAGGTAACCTTTAATGGGAGGAAAAAAGCACAGGAAAGCTGCGTAATCACTTTGCAAATTTACTAAGGTCTGTCTGTCTGTCTGTCTGTCTGTCTGTTTGCCCACAGTTCTCGTCGGAGCGTGTGTGGAGAGCTGGCAGAGTTCTATATAGCGCCTTGCTGGAGCACGCCCCCGCGCTGATCAGAGACAGGAAACACCATCTCAAGACCTACAGGTACGGGACAGATTTAACGCTGTTGTAATTTCATTTCCATGTGAATCTAAACCTGATCAATATTGGCATGTTTCTCACCCACCCCCCCCTCCTCCCTCCTCCCTCCTCCTCCCTGACAGGCAATGCTCATCCGGCAGGGAGCTTGTTGATTGGCTGATCAAGCTCAGCGCCTCTGTCCAATCACGGAGCCAGGCAGTGGGAGTGCTGCAGGTGTTGCTTGATGAGGGCGTGCTTGTTCACGGTAGGATCTGATCATCCTGATTGACGACGCTGGGGGAGGGGGGGGGCTCTTGCTTCTTTAGTTTAAGTCTTGAGATCGTTTTGTTCCTCTTTGCTTGTTGCGCTTGCTGTTTTTGTAGCAGGAACACGATGAAGCTCATTCGTGCGTGGAGTGCTGGGTGAAGCGCTGGGCGAGAGGGCAGAACTCCTGATTAAATGCATCAGTGCTGCTGTGCAACTTGTGCAAAGACCTTTGCCCTCAGCAGACATAAGTTCAGCAAACGGAATGCGACTCCAAATTAGCTTCCTTTTTTTTGCCAGAACAGTGTCAGCACTTTTATTTCAAGCAGCAGGGTTTATGATTAAGTGTATTGCTGTATTCTGGCTCGCTGCTAGGAAACAGCGAGTGGAGCAACACTGCTTGCCTGACCCGCTGGCGAATGCAGCTGAAGACAAACTCAACTCTCACGCTGCTCTGCTTCTTCCCTCGCTCTCAGTCAAGCAGGAGTTAAACTTCCAGGACAGGGACACGCAGTTCTATCGCTTCCCGGAGGCGGAGTTTGGAGTGGAGCCGGCAGCCAATGAGAAGGAGCGGGAGGAGGAGCTCCAGGAGGCCCTGCTGTTGCTGATTCAGATGGGGCCTGATGCTCTTCTCACTATGATCCTGAGGAAACCGTGAGTCCCACTGAGCCACCTCCCATCAGTGCTAAACTGGGCCCAGAGAGGAGCCTTTGAGATTTCCACCCCCCTCTCTTAAACATAAGAGGAATTAACAGGTTCTGGCTAGATTATAGCGATCCTTGGCTGGAACTGGTTACTGTACCTTTAAGAAGTGTATATAGGTCTTTAGCACCACCTACTGGGCTGCAAGAATAACAAGCTTCCATATAACTTTTTTTTAATTTTTTTTTTTAAAGTTTATATTGCATTCCTGAAGAAGTCCCTGGGCTGGTTTGTACGCCCAGTTCTGGACAGAAAGGTGGTAATTCCTTGCCTGACCTGCAGGGGGCAGCATGTGCCGCGACAGCGCTGTCTGCTGCACTGACCCGCTGGTTCTCCCCCCCCACCTCTCCCTCTCCTTCTTTAGTCCGAACCAGAGGACCGCGGAGGAGCTGGAGGTGATCTTTGAGGAGCTTCTTCACATCAAAGCCGTGGCGCACCTGTCCAGTTCAGTAAGGCTCCTCCTTCTTTACATTTAAATACATAGTGACCGTCACCAAGTGGACATAGCCTAAACTCTGCCCCCAGCGCTGTCGTTGCTCCGCACCTTAATAATAATGAGCACTACTCTAAACACTCCACTCTCAGCTCTCCAGAGCTGTCATTACCCTGCAACATTGAGCTCCAGTCTTGAATGTATCGTCTCCTGTGTTTATAGTGCCATCTAGTGGCGACACTTGTTAACACATGTCACTGAACATAGAAAGGGCCCCTTGAATTCACAGTCCCTAGCAGCCCATTCTTTGCTGTTGAATTTCAGGTTCGGAGGGAGCTCGCGGCTGTGCTGGTGTTCGAGTCTCACGCCAAGGCTGGCACAGTGTGTGAGTATCTCAGCACAGTGTTTAAAAGGACAGATGCAGCCTGTAAACTCCTATACAAATGTCACCAGGCCTGTCTGTCTGTCTGTCTGTCTTGCAGTGTTCAGCCAGGGAGACAAGGGGACCTCATGGTACATCATCTGGAAGGGATCAGTGAACGTGGTCACGCATGGGAAGGTACTGGGATAGAAGGCAGGTGCGCGCGGTGACCATGGGGCTCGAGGATCCCTGGCACCACAGTGCATTCTGGTACTTGTAGTCCAGAGAGTTAAAAGCACCATGTGTGGATGCATTGGGATGAGAGTTTTTAAAAAATGTCCCGTAGTCATCCTTAAGCTGAGGGAACTCACAGTGGCTTGAAACCTGGTTCCAGGAGACCGGGAGACCTAGTCTGAGGCAAATTTGCGGTATCAAAACCCCAAGTCTCCCCTTGGTGGCCTGAAAGCTAGTCTCCTGAAACCAAGTTCTGTGTGTTTATGTCTCTATTTGTGTGTGTGTTTGTGCGCAGGGCTTGGTGACCGTGCTGTGTGTGTTTATGTGTGTGCGTGTGTGTTTGTGCGCAGGGCTTGGTGACCACGCTGCATGAGGGCGATGATTTCGGTCAGCTGGCCCTGGTGAACGATGCCCCCCGAGCCGCCACCATCATCCTGCGCGAGGACTGCTGTCACTTCCTGCGCGTCGACAAGCAGGACTTCATCCACATCCTGAAGGTGAGAACGTGCAGCCAGACAAGCGACAAGGCGTCCCGTCTCAGTACTGCAGAGTCTCATTGAGTCTCATGATCAGACTGGACAGCTTCTGTGGGGTTCCGAGTCCAGGTACATCTCTATATGTCAGCTGGGACTTGAGAGCCACTCACCCAGTTCCCATTAAACTTGCTACGGGCAGCCCTGAGCTACTGGTTACTGCTATGGGAGTTTTTGGTGGCTACAAGAAGTTATGTAATTGATGATAAAAGTTAATTTCATATTATCATAGACGCCGAGCCGTATATAGACCCTTGCATTGCCATTGGGTCGTGCGGCATGGGAGGGCATGTCTGCATTCCCCTCTCAGCCAATGAGCTGTGCTGCTTTGCTTGTTCCAGGATGTGGAGGCCAACACGGTCCGGCTGAAGGAGCATGGGAAGGTGGTGCTGGTGCTGGAGAAGAGCCCTCGAGGAGGACCAGCCAATCAGGGAGCTTCTGGGAACAGCCACAAGTAAGCACCCGCCCCCTTTCTGTATGCACAGCCAATCAGGGTGGTTTGAAGAACCGCCGCAAGGAGGCACACGCCCCTTTCTGCATGCCTAACCAATCAGGTAGCTTCAGCTACAAGCAAGCACACACTTTTTCTTGGTTGATTTAAGGTGCTATAAAGTCCGGCTGGCTGTTTCTGTTACAGTATTTTTTTACTGTACTGCTCTGCCTTCTCATAGTACAGGTGCCGTGCCTGCGTTAACTAAAATCTCTACCATCCATCCTTCTGCCACAGATACACTGTGATGTCCGGAACCCCGGAAAAAATTCTAGAACACTTGCTGGAATCCGTGCGCCTGGATTCCGGCTGCAGTGACCTCACAGGTGAGCTCAGAGAGCCCTCTTACATTCGCAGATACAGACTCGAGACAGGTAGAACTGAGACTGTACTCCTGTAGCATACAGTATAGATTATAAACAGCAGATACAGATGAAATATTCTGCACTTGGATCACGGTTCGAATGGATCTCTTTGGCCCTGCTTTATACACAGCGTGAAAGAGAAGTGAGATATATTCCAGGTTAAAAAAAACAAACACATTCTTTACAAATCAACCCCCTCCTCTGTGGAGCAGAATTCATGAGCCCCTGTCAACTCCTGTCACAATCACAGTAAAGCACAGGCAAGCATTGTAAGCTTATATTAAAATAAAGTTAAAAAAACATAGTAAACTATGGTAAATGAAGGCATAGTATAACCTTGTAACTTGTTTTAGCTGATCCTAACCCCAGGCTCTCTCTCTCTCTCTCCAGACACCTGCATGACTGACTTCCTCCGGACCCACAAGGTCTTCATGCCCACCTCGCTGCTCTGCCCTGCCCTGCTGCACCAATATCCTGCCAGTCTCCTGTGCCCGGGCCCTGAGAACACACGCCACACGCGGGCACCAGCAGCACTGCCAACCTGCACCGCTCAGAAACGCTGATAGGGCCACAGAAACACACACAGAGTCTGGGGAGCGACCAGTACGCTGCTGAGCAAAACCAGGAGTCCCATATTGTAGTTGTGTGATTAAACAACGCAGCCCATTTAATAAGCATGACGTAAAACACAAAGGAAAGCAAAGCTGATTCAATCCTCTTGGTGGCTGGTGGCTCAGAGTTTAGTTTAAATGCTTAGGGTGTGGCTAAACGGGCATTAATAGCTGTGAACTAAGCTTAAGCAAAGACTAGATAGAATTTGAAACTTTTTTTTGAAGATGGAACAGTAAGTCACGCCCCAGTGCATTCTGGGACTTGTAGTCCGACAGTTAAAAGTCGCCAAATGCATTGGGGTGTGAGTTTAAAAAACTTCAACGGTCACATGGTCACCTTAAGAAAGCATATCCCGCTGTATCTGTTATAAAAGCAATTGCATGATACATACACAGCTCTGACCAAAAGTGTTGCATTACCTAGAATTTTAGGACTGAGACACAAAAAAAACTATATGAGCAATAATTTAGATTATTTATTTAACATCATGTGATCAAAGAAACTACAAAATGTTATCGGCAAAAGTCTACCGGAAGCCATAACAGTAGTACAGTATTTCATGTTAGATTTCGAAATGTCAGTTTTCCGTTAAGTATCTGGGAAAACTACAAAGCGGTGTGTAATTCAATATGTTAACGTAACATTATTGAAGCAACATTCTATAGGGTGATGCTAAACTTTTGGCCATAGCCGTAGCTGCAGACACTGAACAGAGGAAGCCGTCTCACAGTCAAGCAGACAAACATCTAAACTGGTGCCTTCTTCACCACACAACGCTGAAGGAAGGATGGCACTCACTGAAACGCTTGTCTCCTTGACTTGGAGTTCGGATTGAGAGTACGCGGACGTTTCTGCCCACCGCAGCCCGCTTGTGAGAATGCCAGGGCCTGCTGAAACCCCTTTCCTTAACCCTTTGCTCACCTACCACGCGGAGCCCAGCGAGGGCTCGGAGCTGGAGAAGGCTGCCTACTCTCTCAACAAGAAGCAGAAGATCCTTCGCCTGGTCGGGCAGTGGGTGTCTCTGTACGGGGCGCTGCTGAAGGAGGACCCCATCGCCATGGACTTCTTGGAGGTGAGAGCAGGAAATCAGAATCACAATTTATAATACCAGCGAGAGCAGGGCTCGAAACTGACACAAGCCCTGGGCATCAGAACTCCCCTGTAGAGGGATATTATTGAAATGTATGTCTTTAGATAATAATAATAATAATAATATACAGTATGTGTGTGTGTGAGTTTTTTTTTCCCCATCTGTCTCTTTCTCTATGGCAGAGGCTGACCGAGGGGGTCCAGAGTGACTCTCGCTTGACCAGCATGCTGAGGGAGCAGCTCCAGGACCACAGGAAGTCCCGAATGTGAGTGCCGGGTTCGAATGGGCGGGGTCCCTGCTGTGTATCGCTGCCATCCCTCCCCTCTCCTCTCCTCCTCCTGTCCCAAAAGCACAGCAAAGAGCAGGAAAGCACGGTTAAAATATCTACACAGAGAGACCTGCCGTCATTCTCGGAGACGAAGCGCGCGCCTGCATTGATAGCACAGTCTCTTGCTTCTGTGTCGACTCACTTTCGGTTCTCTGTCTTTTAGATCGGAGAGCAGCTACCAGACATCTTCCCCGACCCAGGTAACCTGACAGCCCGACTCCCAGCAAGCCTGAGCAGCGCAGCGAGAGATCTCGCGAGTCTGTGTGGAGCACGTCGTTCGGTTTGGTGTGCAGCGCTGCTGCGGTCGCGTGGAAAGGCCATTCTCACTCACTCTGTTGTTTCCTTACAGGCCCTGAACCATTTAAACTGGTTTGCCAATCTGGAGGAACGCCTAGGCAGCTGCCAGCCAATCAGAGCGCAGGACAAAGGTGAGCATTCCGAAACCGAAGCTTTAAGAAGCACCTGCCTCCTGAGCAGCTCTGACAGCTACAACGGAGCCGCTGGGATTTACTGAGCCTTTCACTGCCTCTGTAACCGTCTCCTTCCCTCAGTCCTGCAGAAGTACTTCAGACCGGACCACACCTTCGTCAGCCTCATGCTGCCTGTGAATGTCTCTGTGCAGGAAGCGATGTCATCGCTGGTGAACCCCGGGGGGAACCACGTCCTGGTGAAGTTGAACTCGTCTGGAGGTAGGAGGGGACCCCGGAATCTGGGGCTGGAAACTCAGACCCCCTGCCCGGACTGACTGGTCCGTCTGGGTGTGACTGCATTGCGGTTTGAGTCGCTCCTGGGGCACACCTAACGTAGGCAACGCAACGCGATTGTAATTAAACTGACATGCCAAAGCAGGGCAGGTCCTGGTCTTTGTTCCAACCCTGTTCTGAACGGTTTAACTGAATCAATTCAACCTCCAGCCAGACCCTGGAGTCGTTCATTCAGTCACTTGTTAAACCCGGAGTGGAATGGCTGTCCAGGGCTGTGATCGGACACGCCTGCTCTACACAGAACAGAAAGCACTGTTCTTAAAGCCAAGTACGGCCAGCTGATAATAAACAAGTGGTCGTTACTACAGCTCTGGCCAAAAGATTTGCATCACCCTGTAGAATGAACACGTTTTGCTCCACAAAGTCGAATGAAACCTGCCGAATGTCGTTACGTTATCATATTGAATTGCACGCCGCTTTGTAGTTTTCCATAGACTTTAACTGACAAAAAAACTCGAACATTTCAAAAACCGAACATGAAATACTACTGTACGACTATTATGGCTTCCGGTAGACTTTTTTTTTTTGCAATATCATTTTGTAGTTTATTTGATTACATGATGTTAAATAAAAAGATCTAAATGATCTTTTTTTTTTTTAATGTCTCAATCCTCTGTCTCCTCTCTCCTCTAGACAAGCTGCAGTTGAAGCTGGATGCCACTGGGGTGCACACGGCCCTGGGGTTGAATGAGAGGCTCTTTATCTGCACTGCCGATCAGGTCGACAAGCTGGTAAAACAAGAAGCTGTCTCTGAATCCCAACCAAACCCAGCCCCGCGTTACCCAGAGCTACCCAAACCCAGCCCCGCGTTACCCAGAGCTTCCCAAACCCAGCCCTGCACTACTCAGAGCTTCCCAAACCCAGCCCTGCGTTACCCAGAGCTTCCCAAACCCAGCCCCGCGTTACCCAGAGCTTCCCAAACCCAGCCCCGCGTTACCCAGAGCTTCCCAAACCCAGCCCTGCACTACCCAGAGCTTCCCAAACCCAGCCCTGCACTACCCAGAGCTTCCCAAACCCAGCCCCGCGTTACCCAGAGCTTCCCAAACCCAGCCCTGCACTACCCAGAGCTTCCCAAACCCAGCCCCGCGTTACCCAGAGCTTCCCAAACCCAGCCCTGCGTTACCCAGATCTTCCCAAACCCAGCCCTGCACTACCCAGAGCTTCCCAAACCCAGCCCCGCGTTACCCAGAGCTTCCCAAACCCAGCTCCGCACTACCCAGAGCTTCCCAAACCCAGCCCCGCATTATCCAGAGCTTCCCAAACCCAGCCGCGCGTTACCCAGAGCTTCCCAAACCCAGCCCTGCACTACCCAGAGCTTCCCAAACCCAGCCCTGCGTTACCCAGAGCTTCCCAAACCCAGCTCCGCACTACCCAGAGCTTCCCAAACCCAGCCCCACACATTGAATTGGTTTCTGTTTTGCTTGCCAAGCTGTAACAGGGATTTCGGTTGTCCTTCATAACATCTGTGATATTAAATCATGCAGCCCTGCTCAGATCTGAGAACATCCTCAGTGAATCTGTCTTGCATGCTGTGGGCCTCGTGCACGCTAGACTACCAGCTGATGAAAGTCAATCTAAAGACATTGAAACGGCGTTAACTGTGTATCAGCGCGGTTTATAATAAGTGAGTATGTGTCCCCCCTTCCCCCCCGACAGACCCCCCTGAAGGAGCAGCTCGGCCCGGAGGTGGGCACCGCAGACTCCCTCGAGCAGATGAGCTCCAAGGACCTTGCTGGCCAGCTCAGCGACTACGACTGGGAGCTCTTCAGCTGCGTGCACCAGGCAAGTGGCACAGCGCAGGGACCACACACACACACACACAAACGTTATTTATAGAGGATTGCATTTCATTATTTAGCCCCCATGGCGTAATATTCCACTCTCTCCACCAGGTGGAGCTGGTGTACTACGTCTTCGGCCAGCACAAGTTCCGCGGCACCACGACGGCGAACCTGCAGCGATTCATGCGGCGATTCAACGAGGTGCAGTACTGGGTCGCCACGGAGATGTGTCTCTGCAGCGAGCTGGGCAGGAGAGCCCAGCTGCTCCGGAAATTCATCAAGATCGCCAGCATGTGAGTGCTGCAGAGCGAGAGAGCAAGAGAGCGTGGGAGAGGGGTGAAAATGCCCCCCTTTAGTTTTCCCTTCAGGTGTTCCTTGAGTTTTTAAGGGCGCTGCACTAAGCAGCTCAACATGTTTAAGCCAATAGCCTAGATGAGGGGAAACGTAGCCTAAAGTGTTCTCTGCTCCACTTTCACACCAGCATTTCAAAACGTCAGCCTGACTGTCTAACCATGACAGTGTAGCAGGTGAAGCAGGTGTTTCGACAGGTGTTCAGGTCTCTTTCCTGACCCCCCCTCCTCTCCTCTCCTCGTTCCAGTCTCAAGGAGCAAAAGAACCTGAACTCCTTCTTTGCTGTCATGTTTGGACTCGGGAACAGTGCTGTGCAACGGCTGGCTCTGACCTGGGAGGTGAGCGCAGGGGAGACAGGAGACAGAGGGATGTGCTTTAGGAACGTCCCATCTCTGTGCTGGGGGGTGTTCAGGGGGCGTGCTTTCGGAACGTCCCATCTCTGTGTTGGGGGGTGTAGTTCGGGGGGGGTGCTTTCAGAACGTCCCATCTCTGTGCTGGGGGTGTAGTTCGGGGGTGCTTTCAGAACGTCCCATCTCTGTGCTGGGGGTGTTCAGGGGGGGCGTGCTTTCGGAACGTCCCATCTCTGTGCTGGGTGGTGTAGTTGGGGGGGTGTGTGCTTTCAGAACGTCCCATCTCTCTGTGCTGGGGGTGTTCAGGGGGCGTGCTTTCAGAACGTCCCATCTCTGTGCTGGGGGTGTTCAGGGGCGTGCTTTCAGAATGTCCTATCGCTGTGCTGGGGGTGTTCAGGGGCGTGCTGAACGCCCCATCTCTGTGCTGGGGGTGTTCAGGGGCGTGCTTTCAGAACGTCCCATCTCTGTGCTGGGGGGTGTTCAGGGGGCGTGCTTTCAGAACGTCCCATCTCTGTGCTGGGGGGTGTTCAGGAGGGTCAGCTTGCTGGGGTGGGAGAGGCAGACCCCTTCAATGCAGGATGTGTCACTGCGTACAGGGTTTGATTTTTTTGTTTTTATACAGAGACTCCCAAACAAAACCAAAAGGATCCATTCAGCCTACGAGAGGTTAATGGTACGTATTAATTATTATTATTATTATTAATAATATTATTGTTTTTAAATATACAATTAACTCACAAACTTACATGATACTCATTTCATGCACATAAATAAATAAAACGCAATTATAGTGTCAATTAAAAGCTGCACTGTAACTCAATCTGTCTTTTGTTGACTAAACATCACTGCACTTTGATATATATTCAGCTTGGGCTTGTGGGCTGACAATGTCACTTAAAGACCAAACAACATTAAAACGGCAAACGTTTCGACCAGGCAGAAGTGTTTAATGGTGATGGAAGCGTATCTAAGGTTGCGTCACGCATGTAAGAATCATGAAGCCTTTTTGAACCCTCTGGCTCTTGTTTCCGACTGCAGGACCCCTCCCTCAATCACAGGGCGTACCGCCTGGCGTTCTCCAAGCTCAGCCCCCCTTCCATCCCCTTCATACCTCTGCTGCTCAAAGGTAGGGGAGCTGCTCAACGTGAGCCCTGCGTCACTGCACACCTGTACAGAGATCACTGCAGCCTGTCATTGCAATTCAGGCAGGATAACTCCAGCATCCAGCTTAAAGCGCTGGGTGCTGTTATGAGAGATCTCGTGCCGTTCTGTGCGAGAGGACAGCGAAGAGAACCAGCCCTGTGGTGCACGCCTGGGATTAGATTTCTGCACGATATTGACAATGACGATTCCTATAAAGCTGATTTTATAGTAGGAAAGAGATCTCGGATCAAAACAGCTTACCAGCAAACAAGTCATGTGTAAACTCATCATACACAATAGATATTTGTATATCGGTACTGTGCATATAAATACACGTGACGATTTTTTAAAACTGTTTATTAGAATAGAGCGCCTAATTGATTTAAATGGGAGCCACTATGTAAAACATCAGGAAGGAACCTAACATGCAGGGAGGGAAATAAGACTCCTATTGCACAGCAGTGTCACCCAGTCCAGGTTTTACTACCAGCTTGAGGAGCCCCAGTGTGTGTGGGAAACAAGCTCAGGTGTGTCTGATTAAACTCATGGGAAATCCAGGAATGGATCAAAGCGCTCTGCAATGGGAGTCTTGCTTCCACCCTAGCGGGGGGGGGGTCAGTCGAATGATTGGACAGACCCCCTTGTCTCTCTCACTCTCCACACAGACATGACCTTTATTCACGAGGGCAACGAGACCCACCTCCACAGCCTGGTCAACTTCGAGAAAATGGTGAGTGTCGTCCGTCCCCCTCCCCTCAGCGAGAAATAAAACCTGACCCCTGACCTGTTTAACCCCCCCTCCCCTCCCCACAGCGAGAAATAAAACCTGACCCCTGACCTGTTTAACCCCCCCCCCCCGTCTCTATCCTGAACAGCGCATGGTTGCAAAGACTGTGAAGATTGTGGAGAACTGCCGGAGTCAGCCCTACAGTAAGAAGAGCCTCTTTCCTGCTCACACTTCAGCTCTTAATAAAGCTGGCTTGATCTCAGCGTAACACACTGGGCAGGACAGCCTCCTGAAACCTAGTATTACACAGAATCACGCAATAGTCACGCAAAGAGAAGGACAGGCTGGTGTCATTATACATCAGATAAGTGCATGCAGGGGAAAACAAAAGACTAAATGCATTTGAACAGAAAACACTATGAACCCATATACAAACGCATGCAGCAATTTGCAGTTTTATTTCTAGATTCCATTGAGCATTCTAGATTCTAGTGTACATTGAGCATTCTAGATTCTAGTGTACATTCTAGATTCCGGTAAAGAACAAAGCTGCTGTTGTATTGTTCTCTGGGTTTTGTTTCCTCGGATTTCCCATTTGTTTTCATTTCCAGTTTCCACGACCCCACAGAAGAGCTGGAGCGACAGACTGTCCCCGGAGAGCGCGGCTGTGAGGATCTCCGCCTGTAAGTGCAGAGAAGAAACCACGAGACTGCAAGACAGGCAGACAAACATCTCGGGCCCCGTGCCGCCTTCAGCGCTGAAAAAAAAAAACAACTATCAGCGCTGGAGCTGAAGCGCGTGTGTGCGCCCCGCTCGCTGCACGGAGGAACACACAGGCTCTACACTTTGTCTAATGCCTCTTTCTTGAAGTTTTAAATTTGAAAAATCTTTAGACTAGATGCTAGTATTTCTACTGCAGAATTCTGACTATTTGATTTGCTCACAGAAGGCTTCTCTACTTGACTTTGTTTCTTAATTAGAATTGTGTTTTTTTTGGGCGAGCCCCAGTCCTGACCCTGCTCCTGTTTCCCCCCCCCCTGCCAGGTTCGGAGCAGTCTCTGTCCCTCCGGAGCCCGCTCGGGATCCGACTCTACGTTCAGAACCTCAGAGTGATCGATAACCAGCAGACCCTGACCCAGCTCTCCCGAACCCTGGAGCCCTGAGGACGCATGGACGCACAGACAGACAGGGAGGACCATGGCACTGCGATGGGAATTCTGTCATTATAATCCAGACTGCCTGCTTGCTGCACTGCAGTTGGATTTCCTGCGGCTGCAGCTGGACGACTCCTCTGGGTCTCTGCAGTTGGATGTGCCAGCCTGCTCCACTGCTTCTTCAGCGGGAGTCTGCCTCCGACGCTGTGCATGCAGCGAGGTTGCATTGCCTGCCTGCCTGCCCAGCTGCCATTACAGGCAAACCTCACGTGGGTGGAGTTTTTTCAAACCCTTAACCCATCTTCAGATGAATGCGCTGCTCAACTTCGGACAAAACGCTGTGTCGATTAAAAAGCGCCGAGACTTTGAAAGAAAGAATTAAAAAAAAACACTTGCTGCCTGCAGTGCCTTAAAAACCAAACCTTCCAGTTTTAAAAAGCCAAGAGCCTTTATCGTAAAGCCCGCGGGGCTCAATGAACCCCCTGCAGGAGCCCTGGAGCGGCTGCGATTCTGCAGCTGTATTTACACAGAGTCAGGGAGAAACAGAAACAAACACACTGACACTTCCACAAACGAAAGAAGCCAAAAACTCTGTGGATTTGGAATATACTTTTGTACAACAGATTTATATTTTTTACAAAGTCAGCCACAATGTGCTTTATGTTTGTGTATACACATATAAATATATATATAAGTCAATAACTTCAATCTTTTAACTTCCAGTGAAGGGGGTGCCGTTATCAATTTGTTTTCTACAAACTGAACTCGTCCTCCCAGAACGGACTTAACCCTTTCGAATTTGGAATCGTCCGTTTCAGATTCCCCCGCTATGCAGTTTCCAGTAATGCAAAGTCTATTGATAACCACAGGAACCTTTCATTTAAACAAAGCAGGGGTGGGTGGGGTTGTATTGGTACATATGCATCTCTCTCAGTTCCTGAAGCCACTTAATAAAAAAATTAAAACTAATGTCATTGTCAGTGATGCAGTTTTGGTTCTGGGCACCTACAGAATTGTGCATAGACTCCATTGTGCATTCCAGATTCCAGACTCCATTGCGCATTCCAGACTCCACTGTGCATTCCAGATTCCATTGCGCATTCTAAACTCCATTGCGCATTCCAGATTCCAGTATAGAACAGAACTGCTGTTTACAGGATGTATTTAATTCTTATTGGAACCGGGGTATTTTTATAAGTGTATAAACCATGAATAAAAATCACCTGCAAAGTGACCCCAGTCCAATCATTTTTACACACACCTACAGACTGTATTGAATCTGAGATTATTACTGTATTTCTAAAAAGAGAAATCACTGGAAGAACAGTTGTTTGGAAAAGAAGTTTATTAAAAATAGTAACGCATATAAAAAATGGTTTTAAAAAGTTTAAATATAACCTTAATGGACATACAGTACATGTAAAAAAAGTGTATTGCAGACTGGACATTTACATATCAAGTGCATTATTTTGAACACAAGAACAATTTCTAAACAGAAAGGTTTCTCCCTTTCAAAACACCTCTTGCATACAGCGTGACGATACAGAGAGCGATTTGCCCGACGGAATTCAATTCAAGTTTGACAGGCCGTTTGTTGCATTGCTCCTCGTAAACGCGCTGTCCAGAGAAACAGGGAACACCTTTAGTATTTACAATCAATTACAGTGCACGAGAAATCAGGAACACTTTAAAAAAACAAACAAACAATCTTAACCCCTGCCCCACTGCTGTGTAGAGCTGGATTGCAGACCAACACATCAGTAAGGAACCCAAGATCTCTGGAGCGCTCAGCCCCAGCCTCTCCGATCCTCAGTTGATCGCGATGAGGGGTCGATCCTCCCACTTCTGCCACAGGCTCCTCTTGTTCCCAAACTGCGGCATCCCAAACGTCACCACGGCCTCCCTGGGGGAGATCACGACCTCCACCACCTCCTCCTCCTCCTGGCCAGACCCTGAGAGAGGAGCTCTGTGATTCCCCTCGCCAGCAGAGACCCCGCCCAGACACACCCTCCTGGGGGGTCCGGTGACACCGGCCTGCCTCCCTCCCCTCCTGTGCCGGTTCTCCAGGACATCGACCCCCGAATCCAGGCTGCCTGCGTTCGCCTGCTGCACGGCCTCTGCCTGCGGGGTCCTCCCCCAGGAGATGAACCAGGCCCTGGGCTGGAACAGCTGGCAGCCAGCCTTGGCTCTCTCCAGCAGGGACCGCTCTGATGAGACCTGGCTTCCCTCCTCCTCCTCCAACCGCCCAGAGCAGGAGCGGGGCCGGGGTCTGGAGAGGGTGCCCTCCAGGAGCTCCAGGAGGCTGGACCGGTCCCCCCTTGCTGTCCCCTGCTCCACATCCTCTGCGCTGGGCTTGCGGTTCAGCGGGCTACCGCGGGAGGAGGCCTTCCAGCTCAGCTGCCTGGGGAGGGTGGAAGCCCGGAACGAGTGGCTGGACCCAAGCACTGGAGACTCAGCCGGCGCGGGGAGGGTCTCGGGGCTGGAGTTGCTCTTCATGGAGGAGCTGAGCCTGTCGGGCCGGGGCTGGGCTGGAACAGCGAGGTGGTGAGTCAGCGTCAGATCCCCTCCCACGATCGGAGACTCTGTGATCCTGCGCACCCCGCTCACGAGGCTCAGCTGCTGCTCGGGGGTCCAGCTGTGGAGAGAGCGCCTCTCGGTGGTTCTGGTGCCGGGGTCCCCAGGATACACACTCTGGTCCCTGCTGGTCAGCGTGACCGAAGTCCACTCCTCCTCCTGCCGGCTGCCCGTGCGGTTGCTGGGCTGGGCCGCGGGGCTCCCCGTGGTCAGCAGGGACATGATGGCCTGCAGGCTGGGGGTGGAGGTGGCCTGGTCTTTGAAGGACTCCATCCTCGGATTTGCAGATCTCCCCGTCTTCTTGAGGCATTTCCCTCTGTCACACAACAAGCAGATACAACCAGCGTTACAACCCCTCTGCTGCACAGCTTCCAGAACTGCGCACACACACTGGACAAAGAGTGGGGGGATTTGTGTGAAAAATGTACATCTATATATATGAGATCGAGAGTATATTTATGAGTATATGGGAGACAAGTATAGTATATTTTTTCATTCCCACAGCAGCACAGCGTTTCCTCCATTCGATAGCTCACTGTGGGGCCATGCTGACAGCACATCGTACAAGCCCTCCTGTCTCTCTCTGCACCGATTTCTCGTTTTCATGATTTCACATTTCGCTCGATGTGCAAGTCGGACAGTGAAATAGAGAAGGGGGCAGCGCTGTATATGCAGCTGCATAAACATCCACTACAAGACTTGCACAGTTTGTAAGTTGCTCACAGTGACGGACTCCCACTGCAGAGCAGTTTGATCTACTCCTGGTTTAACAAGACGCACCTGAGCTTGCAACCTACACAAGCTGGTAGTAAAACCTGGACCGGGTGAAACCGCTGTGCAGCAGGAGTCTTGACAGCCGCACTCTCTCTCTGGCTCACCTGCAGTAGTTCAGGAGCAGCACAGCCACTCCCAGCAGAAGCAGCAGCACGGTGACCAGAATGACCACGAGGAGAGCGGAGTGGCGAGTGGGGTCCATCGCTGCGGAGAGCCCTGCGACAAGAACAGGGGTACAGCATCACACACACACACACACACACACACACACACACACGTGCGGTACAGGGGGTACAGAGCGTGTTCAAAAGTCTAGAATGTTAAAAGCGCACAATTCTATACGGTGTAGGGGAGTGGATAATACTAGCCCTGGGCAGCACTGTACCTGTTATCTACAGAGTGGCCAGTAGGTGGTACCAGTGCGTTGCATGACCTTTTCGAAAAAAAAATAAGGGTAGAAAATGTACGCACCTAAAACTAAATGGAAAAAAAACACATAAAACAAAGGGTTAGATTATTTAAAAATAAAAAATACACATCACAGTAGCATGGTCATCTTTAGAAGCCATACAGCATATGTATTATATAACAATGTATTTGTGGGATAAAATCACTGCTGTGGGACAACTGCAGCCAGGAAGCAGAAAGAACGCGAATTATTTTTCCAAAGACGCACTTTGGAACCTCCTGGAATATACATTCTATTCTGAAGTCATCATGACGTCATCCTGAATGTATATTACCTGCGTTACCTTCTCATGTCGATCCTTCTGGTAGCCAGCAGTTTAACTTTTTCAATACACACGGTACGTATATAAAAACATCTTTAAAAAAAATAAAATTTAAAGCAATTATTTATTTTAAATCAAAGCAACTTCCTCGACAGGTTTTATAAGCATTTCTTACGCGTTTTGCTTTTCTGTTTCTGCAGCCAACTAGGAAATTACATTAAAAAATCCAGTTACGTAAAATTTCAAACTTCAAACACAGTACAACTCCAGAAGAGAAATGCGTGAACCAGCCTTGTTTACAGGTGCGACTCTGGACTTCCACAGAGAAGGTCTCCGGTTCCCGACGCATGAAGTAAATCGCATTGCTATAAAATATAGACAGGAGTTACATTCGCAGTTTTAGATTCACACATTACTATAAAGGAAACAAAAAGGTTTTCATAAACTAGTGACGACAGTGCTCTGAATCGCTTCTCAGGCCGTTCAGTCAAGCACTTCAATTCGGTATAATGTTTCAAAGCAGTGAAGCGCCTGCATTCTCAGACAACCAAACCGATATCTTGTTTCAGGTCTGCCGATAGGAGCGACTTATTGCAATCACGGAAACAAATCAAATACAGCGTGTCGAGTTTACACAGCAGATAACTCGTTTACATACAGTTGGACCTGATACACGCACGCACACAAACACGCACGCACACAGAAGTGGCGCTCCTGTTGTTATGCGGCTCTCCATATACTGTACGTAAATATTTTCACTTGTAATAATTGCCATGAAAATACAATTCTCGTGAAAACAAATGTTAATTATTTATAATGAGGTTGTGTTTTGTATTGTTTTCGTTACAGAACAGCCTGAGCCTGAAGTCAAGGTGCGGAGTTATTTACCGGAGCTCAGTTGTGGCTGAATTTAAGGCCGAACATATCATATCTAAACACACACCACAGTAACACTGTTTCGATGTACTAACAGGGAATGCAATAAGACTCCTATTGCACAGCAGTTTCACTGATTCCAGGTTTTACTACGAGCTTGATTAGCCTCAGTGTGTTCAGGTAACAAGCTCAGGTGTGTCCGATTAAACTCACAGCAAAACCAGGATTGGAACCAAATTATATTTCTATATCCGATACAGTGTTTGAAATAAAGAAAAACAGACATTTCTGAAAGTAGTATAAAAATTTGTCAAACTTTTTTTTTCCTTCAAATTTTCAAACGAGTTTACTTCTGTTTCGGTTATTTTAAAAAGCGACGGACAAATTCGTTTTAACAATACATTGTTAAAAGATAAATCACAAAACTTACCTTGTAGAGATTCAGACTACACTTAAAAAAAACGAATTCGGTAACCGAGCGGTGAATAAACCTGAGGAGCTACACAGCCTAAATATACGTGTTTATTTAAATGATAAAACGCCGTTATGTGGCTGTGACCGAGGCGTGGTGCAAGTTACACCTCACTGCGCAGCCGCAGCCGCACCTGCCGGAGTGTTTGCCGGATCACATCCTCACCTGAAACAATTACCTGAACACGTCACACACTGCCGTGATACCGCGCGCAGGACACTCACCTGTCTATGCGCTGAAGTCTGCAAGTTACGCTTTTATTGTATTTAATTTGATTTTATGTTATCCTTTCTAAATGCTTTCATTAACAAATTCCCGTTTTGTTTGGGTCCATGCTAATGTGTCCGTAGCTTTGTGTGTACAGTAAACATATTGTAGACAAATTGTCTATCTATAAAATTTAGTGTATGACTAAAATAACTTGAATTAATGGTATTAAGGTTGAATTTTAGAAACGTTCTTGATACCTGCAATACGCCTGCTTCCTGATGCAGTGGGATCATTAGCGTGTGGCCGCTTACCGTTTGCAGACGGTCCCAGACCGAACACGCAGAGCGGCTGTCAGGGCTGCGGTGTGCAGGCTGGGAGGGAGAGAGCGGCTGCTGGATCGGGGTTCCACAGTGAAGAGAAATCTGGAGCAGCAGCGGCGGCCGGTGTGCCGAGCTTCCCTCCCGGCTGCCTGTCTAGAGTGAGTGTCTGTCCCAGCACCGCCACAGCCCAGCGGAATGACCCGGCCACGGGGAGCAGATGGTCAACCGTTTAACGATCCTGGCCGCTCTCTGTCACAATCTGCACCCCAGATCAGATTACCTGGGGTCGAGCAAAGGGTCGTATATCTTTAAAAAAAACACATAAACGAACCCTTCTTTAGCGCATCACCACCCTACAATCATTTAGCACGGTAAGCTTGGTGGATGCCCCCAGTACAAGTCCTGCTTAGGAGGCAATGATCCGAGTTGTTTATAACAGCATGGATTATGCAGCAGTTTGTAACGCATTGTGAAGTACATTGCAAGTCACATCCCCACTGGAGCCTATCTAGGGCTGTCACCTGTCCGGGTTTGACCCGGAAGGTCCGGGAATTGGCATCTGTGTTCGGGTGGCAGGAATTAACAAACCCGGACGCCCTGGTGTAACTGAAACGAAGCGAATCCGCGAATCTTACTGTTTAGTGCTGATCCCTGCTGTGCCCCCCAGCATTTGAATAATGCGAGATTCGCTCTGACACAATGGCTGTTTAATAATTCTGACCGTCACAAACAGGCTTTTCAGGCTCACAAGTCCAGTGACTATATGGAAAAATGATTTGTAAAAAATAAAAAATAAAAAACAGGCAGACAGGATCGTCGCTTCAGAAATTGCATTGATTTGCCACGGCGTTACTCATCACCACAGCTGCTTGTCTCAGGTAAGATTAGACTACCGTACTATGATATAGCTACTATTATTCTGGCTTGCAAGTTCAATTGCTTGAAAACTCAAGTGCGCAATACTGTGTATACTGCATGATTATTGACTTGTACCGCCATCTAGTGGTATTGTGTGACACTTACAGTATACTGCAGTTTTGCTAGAGTTCGGCTGACTGAGAAATATGTCTGGGTTTGGTCTGTGGAAAAGGTAGCAACCCTAAGCCTATCTACAAGCAGCAGCTTCGCTTAGAATTAGTGTAGATCTCATCTGTTTTTTTTTAAAATTTAGATTCAGTGATTTACGTGTTTCTAAGTGTTCAGTGGCTACCTCTAACTTTATCTCCCACTCGATGACACAGCAAAGAGTGCGTGAGAATGAAACACCCTCTGAACTTGAGAACACTTACAAACGCACAAGGGTCCACTAATGCAAAAAAAAAAATAAAAAAAAAGATTTCTACAGCGATACTCTCCGGTACTTCAGTTAAAGGTGACCCTCGTCCTTTGTCCTGCATGGCACGGATGCAGTGTGTGACCTGAGGGAGCGTCTTACGCAACTCAAAACAGGTTTCCGAGGGCAAAAAACTATCCTGCCCTGAACTCTTGCAATATAAGAGGTCGTCATATCTACAAAGCATTTGCCACCGCGTTAACACTATTTTTTTTCTTCTAAAAAGAAATAAAAAGCAAAACAAAACTTTGATGTTAAAATAAAGTTTTAAATAAATAGTGCTCATGCGCACACCCTAGTAGTTTTTGTTCTGTAACTTATTTCGTTAAAAAAAAAGCAACCCTAGCCCACGGGTGACTGCAGCCTAAACCCAAAATGCGACAGACAGAGCTCCCCTCTGTGTGCCCGACCTGCTCCCAAACAGATGGGCTTTTAAATTCGCATATGGACACCATCCACTCCACAGGGACTGGGATCCTGCTCATAATCCTGTTCCCTCGACAAGCACAGGAGATCCTGAGATTCAGGGAGAGGAAGGAGGAGGAGGAGGAGAGGGACTGGTCACTTCACTGGAGCCTGCACGCAACTCCCTCTCTCTCTGGTGACTGTGAAACTCAAAGATGCTGCTGCTGTGATGGGATTATTCTGCCAGTTCAATGTGAACGCTCTTCCTCCAGTCTTTAAATACTTAAAGCACAGGACTGAATTTGGTTTAACCCCCCCCCCCACAATATAAATGAACACTTTGTTTTTTTAAACTTTATTGTTTTGAAAAAGCACTTGGTGGCATAAAAAAGCATTTTTTTGTATTAAAAAATCAACACAATTTAAATATACAGACCACACCTTTTATACAATTTGGAAATTCTGGGGATTAACAAATACAATTTGCAACAAAAAAAAGTCCTAAACCAAGACGCACCATTTACGCTGACATGTGCTGGACCCTGGGAGAAACCTTATTGCAATGGGGCTGTATGATGGGGACTCCTACCTAAAAGTAACAGCCCAACATGAAATCCTTACTACTGAAGTTAACTTTAAATGGAAACTACCATAGCGGACAAATTTACAGACATGAACGTCTCTATATTTGCCACATTAAAGAGTTTGAAAGAAATCTCTTGGTGGCAAAAAAAATAAATAAATAATGGTTCTGCAACAATTTAACTTTTGAAAACCATTCCTGCAGAGAGTCTTCTGAAAACACCATGGGTCATACTTGCTTTTGTACAAAATCAATTTTATTTGCTTGTTAAAAAAAACCCAGTAAAATACAAAAACAAAAAAGGAAAAACAAAATAAAAATATATATATATATGTGTCACCCAATATGGGGAAAGGAAATTCATTTTTTCATTGAATTTTCAAAAGGCACAGTTCAAATATTCTTCTCTACCAATACATATTTACAACTTTTGAAATTGCTTGGGGAAGAAAAACCAAGGAAGCCTAAATAAAATGTGCGGAGGACCGACCCAGTTCAATTCATTGCAGAGACCTGCCGACTCAGAATGAGGCTCTTCTGAACATCCAGCTTGAGCAGCACCAGGCTCTGCAGGATACAGAAGGCTTTGAGGGTACGCAATGGGCTACCGAACTCTACAAAGTTAAGATGGCTACTGGGAACCGCACGAGCACCGATGGGCCGGACAGCCTCCTCTCGTTCGTGAACGTTCTTGTGTTCTGCAGTGTTACCACGGCACTTTAGTGTTGATATGATTAGGAGTTGCTTCTCCTTGATTGTCAATCCTTCCAACAGCCAGTGACATGTGTTTTCTGATGAGATTATGATGGGCAATGTTGCTGGACTGGCATCTTTTAAAAATGTACATTGTGAGATTGGAATTAAAAGCCATCTCTGGGTCGGTCCTCCACACTCCAAGCTAGAATGACGTCTCTGACGTAAAATATATTGCACTTAGAACACTGTTCAGGGATTCCCCAGTAACCCGGCTTCTCTACCGGCCGGCTACAGAACGAAAAGGCTGCAATCTAATCTAGTAACCCAAAAAGCTACCTACTTCTCTTAAGACCAGTTTTAAAAGCAGCAGCATCTTCTGAGTCGACCGCGAGAACACCTGGGTACTGGAAACTTCCCAGATTAAATTAAATATCAAACCTAACCTAACAAAATCATTACAAGAAATAAAGTGAAAAAAAGCACAAAAAGAAAAAGCTGCAGCTACTAGCAGTGGCTTTCGGACAGGACTCCGTACGGTTTCGGCGAGATTGTGAAAACGCACCCCTCACCTCTCCAGGGTGACCTTTGTTGAATCAAAGTTTATGGCGCTGCGATATCTATTCTTACTCTAGGTTTAAAAATCTATATATATTATGGCACTGTAGATGACGTTTGCCATACTATGCAGTGCTGCTAGCATTAAACAAATGCAGTGATCACTACTCTGTTCTCATCCGATACTGTGCTGTAAATAAATTCTAAATCCGAGGATGGTTTTGGCAGCGCCGTAATTTTGATTTAATCCAGGCTCCTGTTTTTGCACTTTGAGCACCAGTCTGCAGAACCAACAGAGTGCTTCATTCCAGGAGTCCTGTAACTAAGAGCAGAGACCCCCACTTCGCTCTCCATCAGGCACACACGTCCTCTCTCTCTCTCTCCTCAGTCCAATCCACACGGCTTTAGAAAAAAACAAAACAGCCAGTGCAGGGAACAGTACCCTATTGGAACAGTCTGGGCTTTACAAGCGTCTCTGAGTTGCAGCAAGGCAGGAAAATCTGCACCGGTCCCCCCTCTCAGCGACAGGCACCTTCCGAGCAGGGCCAGTACTGCTGGGGGCCAGGCAGGAAGACTGCGTTGTCAGGGATGCTGGAGGGAGTTCGCTGGGGAAATGCTGGTGGAAAGCAGGGCTGGAGGAGGAGTGGGAAGGGATCCCTACGTTTGGCTTGGCAATGCAAGTTTCTGTACTGCTGCTCACTACACCGTTATACAGAGACAAGTTTCCCAGGCTTACCTGAATTGAGTGACTGAGGGAGGCAGCCCAATTCTAGCACCAAATAAATCACACACACACAAAATATATATGGATGAAATAAAAAAAAATAAAAAAAAACGCACACAAATTGCAGTCGGTACGGTCAGCCAAAAACACTTCATAAAAAGCCACCCATAACCATCCACATGACTGGAGGAGTGCAACGCAACGCGGTACAGATCAGGTTGCATTTTCATTTCAGTCTCGGATCTCCAAGCCAGTCACGTGCATTCCCCACCCTGCCCACCCTCGTAAAATAAAATGAAAAACATTCATTTTGGGTTTTTTTTTTTTGTTGCTGTGTTTAGTGCAGTCTTTGAGTTCCAGTGGTCTCCCTCCTCGCTGCAGTGTTTCACTCCAATGTTTTTTTTTTTTATTTTAATTTTTTGTTTGTTTTTTTTTTTTTAGGTCTTTGTGGCCTACTGTAGTTTAGGCCTCGGACGCAGCCTGGGGCTTGAGTTCGGCCTTTTCCATGGCGGTGCCGTAGGGTAAGGAGCGTTTGAAGAAACCAAGCTGAGGAAGAGGGGGGAAAGAAAGGGAAGTTATAAAAAAAAAAAAAAGGCGGCCAAGTGACATAAAATTACTGTACTTTATTGGCCCAAAGTTTATTTTAGATAGATTTATATCTATATGCAAACAACATGCATCCACCAATTCATCCACCTCCTCCGAGTGGCAGAGGAGTCTACACTGACAGCAGCATCACACTCGTGCTTGCCTCTCGACTGCACAGCTCGCTCTTCAGTTGAACGGCAAGGCGTCTTTGAACAGCGCGGCTTGCGGTTTGCCTTTGCATTCAATTCAATGGGCGGAGATGCCCCCCACCTCACCCCACTGTCACTTACCTTGTATAATATGTAGATGAGCAGTGCGAGCAGCAGGAGTCCTGCGAGGACAGCCAGGATAATGATCCACAGAGGCACGGCGTACGGGTTGTCTGGTTTGGTCCAAACCACCGACGTGCTCACCTGGGGGGGTGTGGAAGATAACGAAATACAGGTTAGCTAGGCAGTGAAGACACTCGCACAGGGTGGTCCTGCCTTGTATAGTCTGGAGTGTCACTGCTCACGACTGCTTGACTGGTCACTAGGGTGCGTTTCTGCGCAGGCTACAAATGCTTCTGATGCATGTCCATTCCCTCACGCTGGGGGGGGTGGTGGACTCTGTTTCATTTCCAAACAGGTTCAAGTTTTAAAAGGAGATTTGAAATGCTGGTAGCCACTCTGATAACCCACAACGAGAAGCGGTCCAATGGAGTTTGTAATAAAAACGACTGCAGTATTAATGTGTAACAGGCTGCGATAGGGCAAAGGCATTACGGCTTGTATGCAATTAACCTCAGAGTGTACTCGCCTGTATTGCTCCACTAGGGGGCGTCCTGGGCAGGATTTCGTAGGGCATTTTGAGGACGTTGTAAGCAGCCTGGCACTCCAGCACGTAGGGGCGATACTTCCTCTGCAAGAGACATGTCGCGAATATTAAAACTTTTAGCAATTCAGTTTGTTAAGCTACTTATGCTTTCAGTGCTAGTGCAATGCATTGTGCCATTAAAAAAAAACTCTACAGAATGGGCAGTCTGAACTATAGTTCTGGTAATAACTCCAGGCAGCCACCAGAGGGCAGTGCAGACCAGGAGCTGGGGAGCAATGGAGGGCTACACAGAACACTGAACACATTCCTATGCTGTGACCACAAAAAAAACCACCAAGTAATGTATTTTCAATGCCGACATTACACACACTGCACTGGAGAAACAGGGCTACACGCAAGCTGCTGAAACCAGTGTGCCCTGGCTGTGCACCACAAAAACAACATTACCCAGAATCCCGCGTGTCACCCCCCCTCCCCTCCCCCATATGCTCAGTGCTGTCTCTCTCTGCAGGTGCTGCCGTACCTGAGTGAAGGTCTCTGCCCAGATCCGGGATCGCACCTCCAGGACGGCGCTGGTGCCCCTCTCTAGCAGCCCCACCTCACAGCGCAGCTTCAGACAGTCCACCTGGGAGCAGCTCTGCAGACAGACAGACAGGGGGCATGAGCAAGGACAGCACGCAGCAACGTGATGGTTTGCTGTTTAAAAAAATCAGAACTGTGCCCGAGCGTTCATCCGTTCTGAAAGACATGCGTGCACATTACAGGGGTTTTAAACTCTCTGTGTTTGCATCGCAGAGAGCGTACAGGGCAGCCCAATTTATTTCACACTCCGTATTTCTTCACTGTTTCCCCGTATACAGTTAAATGCAGCTGTACTTTAGAAAGGAAAATTTCACAGGCGATTTCTTCTTGCCCTAATTCACCAATTCAGGAATGGAGCGGAATGGAATCTGAGAATTCCTCATGTGATCATTCTCTTTGTAACTGTATTCCTGGCACGAATATTAAAAAAAAAAAAAAAAAAAATCACCTTCACACACACCCAGTCAAACACCCCGTCCCTTATGAGCAGTAACACTCCAGACTATATAAGGCAAAACCAGGGGCAGCGACATCAAAAGCTAACTAAGGGCCGGCTTCGCTGTCGTCACAGCATCCTGCCCGATCCTGGGAGACTGGGGCCTGGTGTGATCCAGCCTGGGGTGGGGGGGGGGCTAATTGAGACTGGCCCGTTAATTAAAACCTGACCCCAGGGGGCTGTTGGTTTGGAGGAAAGCACCGTACCCGACTGCAAGGCAGCGAGCCAGCCAGCCAGCCAGCCGTGCTGGACATTCCAACAACTCTCCGGTTCTCAAAGCCTCCAACGCAATCTTCTGGATTGATAAGAACGTAATGGTGCGCGGCCGAGGCAAAATAAATTGGAACCATCTGCTACTGAGCTAACGGCAAACCCACACTTCAAAACATGACCCCTGGCAACTCCCTTCCAAGAGTACTGACCATTAAAAAAAAAAAAAGAGGCTGTGAAGTGTAGTGGAGTCTGATATTAATGCAATCCAGCCATCCGAAATACCAGACAGCATGTATCAGATGGAAATGACATCACTAAAGATTAGCAATACTGTTTAATCATCCTTGTTTAACCCCTGAAGGTGCATAAGGAATCAAGCACTTTCAAAACGGCTTCTTCTTAAAAACACATTTGAGTGCGACTCTAGCATCGCGAGGAGGAAACTGACCACTTGGATGACCGGCTACTGTATATAACATTAAATATATCAACAAACTTTAAACTCCTTAAGCTTTGAGTATAAAAGGAAGGGGTTTGTGTTCCCAGGTGGGGTCTCGTTCACGGTGCAGGTAACAGAGCAAGACACCAGGTGAGAGCGACTCACAGCAGCATCAATGGAGCTACTGCCTGCCCGGCAACAGGGAGCTCATTTATTGCGATTAGACCAGAGATTGCTGCTCTCCCCCACACGTGTAAAACAGACCTAAAGTGCCCCCATTAGCTCCGACATCAAAAGCTCCTGTGTCATAAAGCTATCAAGCTCTGTGTAATTACTGCTGATTGAAGGCACAGCACTGGGACCTGCTCACCTGTGCAAACACACCTGACTCAATTACAGGGCTGTCGAAACTGCGCTGTTACAGGGGAGAGGGCAGTAAGTGCGCAGCACTCTCTAACTACGTCCAGAACAAAATGTCAATGAAGTGATTCAAAGGCTTATAAAAGGGCTTCTCTGTGTGTATGCATGTGTGCAGCGTCTGAATGTACACCCTGTGGTGTTCTAGTTTAGAAACAATAGTTTGTTGTTCTTACTCAGTTCTTTCGCACTGGAGTAAGCGCCTGGCTGAATGACTCTAGTCCCTTGTGGAGCTGTAGTTTTAGTGCAGGGATTTCTGTTATCATAGGACTGACTTTAGGTTTGCTTTCAGTATTAAAATAAAATGTTGTAAAAATAAAAAAAGGGCTTCGAGACGGATTCACTTTGCTTATACGTCTGGGTGTCGGGGTGTGTGTGTGTCAGGGTGTGAGTGTGTGTCAGGGTGTGTGTGCGTGAGTGTGTGTGTGTGTCAGGGTGTGAGTGTGTGTGTCTTTTACGACAGGACAGAAGCAGAGTCAACATCCGGCTGCTTTTATTTGTCGAGCAATAAAGGAAAAAAAAAAAAAAAAAAAAAAAGAGAGAAGGAGCAATAAAACAAAATGACCTTGAGGGCACGAGCATGGGGGCTAATAAACCCAAAATAAATGTGTTGCTGACCCCCCCCCCCAAAACCAAAACCATGTGATTCCACATAGCAAGGCCCCCCCACCCCCATGCTGTTCCACACGACACGCGAGGGGTCAGGAGAAGAGGAGGAGGCCCTTTATTAAAACACTTAATAAGCTGCTTGTTTAACTTCAGATGAAACAATCTCAGTGTGTTTAAAGAATATAATATTAAAACTATGGTTAATATCATTATTTCTCTTATGGCCATTACTGATACTTAAACAGGTTTCATGCAAACCCAGCCCTGAATAATAATAATAATAATAATAATAATAATAATATAAATGGTTGGTTTAACTGCAGCCCTATTCTTGAACTTCCAGTCCCAGATTCCTGCCGTTTCAGGGGCTGTCACTCCGAGCTGTTTGAATGGGTTATTTCAGTTTCTAACAGGACGGTTTGAACAGTCGTGCTGGGACCCAGTGTCCCGCCGCCCACACTCACCAGCGTGTCCATTTCGGAGAGAGCGTCCCGCGGGGCGTCCCGTTTCTGGATGTAGTGCTCGGGGCCGGGGGTGAGGGTGGGGGTCTGCTCCGTGGGAGAGTGGTTCAGCTGGAACACAAAGGGTTAAAAAACAGCAGTGAGTCGAGTCCATCTGTCCGTCTCCGGCTGCAATCGCGTCCAATCATTCCTCATAACCCACAGGGAAGGAAATAAGACACCAGGTTTTACTACAAGCTTGTGTAGAGGGAAGTGTGTCGAGGGAACAGCCCTGGCCCTTGAGATCCATTCTGGGCTTCTGTTCCATCAGATCCTAAAATTGGTGACTCTTAGCAGGTCCAATACACTGATTTAGGATCAAGTACACAGGCTTCCTCCTTCCTTAAAACAGACTGCATGTACAATATTTGCTTTTCAGAGAGAGAGAGAGAGAGAGAGAGAGAGAGAGAGAGAGAGAGAGAGAGAGGAAATGTCACACAAACATCTGGAAGGTTGCTTTCCAAACTTCCTTTGAGTGAGGCAACTCCTTGAGGAGAGGGAAGGGAAGAGAAGGGAGGGGAGCAGGGCGAATCCCAGAGAAAACCAGCACCATCTCCCCCTGACAAACCCCCACGCTCTTCCCACGCTAAAGCGACACACACACACAGGGTCGTCCAAAGTGCATTCTGAAACGACTCGCTGCAACTTATAAAAAAACACAAAAAGATACGTGGCTGGTTTGTACAGAACCTGACCAGCACTAATCCAGGCGCCCCGACAGTAAGCCAGCCCAACAGCGGAGT
Source organism: Acipenser oxyrinchus oxyrinchus (assembly GCA_030684275.1). Classification (NCBI taxonomy): domain Eukaryota; kingdom Metazoa; phylum Chordata; class Actinopteri; order Acipenseriformes; family Acipenseridae; genus Acipenser; species Acipenser oxyrinchus. The sequence continues at coordinate 4,926,678 of CM060300.1, forward strand.
GGAGGGCGGAGGAGGAGTGACCTACCTTGACCTGGAAGGGGTTGATGGTGTTGTTGGTGGTGCAGTTGAGGGGTCCGTGGGTAAGGACCTCCACGGGGTACATCAGCTGGTGACTCTGAATCTTCATTGGACAGTTCAGCTCCAGGATGGCGTGGCTTATCAAGCTGGGGCCGTTATTCACCAGCTGTGAAGAGAGAGCGACGTCAAGGTGGTCGAACAGACAAGAACATAATAACCTTAAAAAACAAAATGTCTGTCACTGATCCAGCCGTCAAACTGCAGACCGCCCTCTCACTCTGGTCTGCCCAGAGCAGGGCTCCCTCCCTCCTCACCTCATACACATGCCTGACCAGCGGCCCGATGTCCTGCTCCATCACAGGACGCTTGCTGGCCTTCCAGTTAACCAGCGGGAAGACCACGTTCTCCGGCTTGGACACCCTGACGAGAGAGAAAGAAAACAGGAGGAGGAGGTCAGCCAGCACATTCAAAGACAGCTCATGACAGTCATCCTTTCTCCTCTTAACCACTGAACCCATCAAACTGCCTCCCAAGACAGCTCTGCATCAGCTCTCAATATAATATCCGTTCAGGGGTCAGTAGCGTGAAAGCCCCGGTCTTGTGACCTACAGCACATTCTTAGTCTTTCATTGCAATGCATATTCCTTTGTATGGATGCCTCCACTATATAGAGCAGGGGTCCTGGAGGGACACTCCACTCCAGGGTTTAACAGGTAAAATGAGACCATGAACGACTTCAGGGTCTGGATGGAGGTTTAATTGGTTCCATTAAACATTTTGGAACAAAGACCAGGACTGGAAGAGCCAGCTTTGGCCACACATTTAAAACACAGAGCCTGGAATCAGAAACCCACCTTACTGTAGTAGAGTGGTCCCTGCCGTTACTCCCTGTGTTTAAGAACTGCTTTTAGTTCAGTCCAAGACTGAGCTTTACATGCACTATTACCAAGTGAAAGATTCTGTATAAATAGTAATTCTTTTGAGAAACGTTTTGACTAGAAGGCTTTCCCCATTGTCTTTAAAACGCTCCTGTACACGTTCCATTGAACTGCGGCTTCAGTATCACAGCAAGCCTCTGCAGCAGCTTGTGTTCATCAGTGAAAGATTTGTATTATTGACAGTGGAACTGACCCCTGGAAGATGACCTCTGCCAACACTGCGACTTCCAGCTTGTACGCAGCCACTTCACTGCGGGAATTCATCTCGTTTTTACTGCAAAAAAAAAAAAGACTTCAAAATTTACAACTGCAATAGCATAGCCTCTTCACAGCTCTGTCTTTGTCTGCGGCACAGCGCTTGGCACAGGCAGGCAGAGGAAGCTCCAGCCATGACCCACAAAGCTGTCTGGAACAATGAGTCATGGGATGGAACACACACAGACACACACGAGGAAATGAAGCAGGAGCAGACATGGAAATCAAAGGCAGTAGAATATTTGTCAGAAAAACGATGGAGGTAATGTAAATTCGATATAAAAAGCAAGGGTAAATAATGTGATCCGATTGTATTTGCACTGCAGCGCACAGAAAATGTTTCTTCAAAATCGTCTGAAGCTCCGGTCTACATTTTTCATATATCGGTCTATGGATTAGATGCCTTGATCAGTCTAATTTGGTCCACTTGACCAGATCAGCTAAACTAAAAATTAACCGGATCTTCCGATTGGTGCGCTGCAATTGAGACTCGTTTAGTTCAGTTCCTGGGGAATTTCCGAGCGCTGAAGTGGAGTCCGGTTGAAGTGGACTAAACCATTTGCGTCGTCCGGCTTACCTTCTGATCTGGAAGTCGAACTGCACGGTCCTCTTGGAGTCCTTCAGGTGCGGTACAGTGAAACGCAGACCCCCCCAGAGCTGCGGAGAGAGGAGGGGAGGGTGAAGAGATGTTGGAACAGCATCCCAGCGAGAGCAGCGCCGAAACAGACCAGCCGGCTCAGCAACACCGCCACGCTCCCACACGATTTTTTTAATTTTATTTAAACTTGGTCCCGTCTCCTGCTGCAGCTGTTTCACACCTGGCTGTGAGGGAAGTTTCTCTCCCTTCAGCTTCCCCTCGGCTACACTGTTAGACTAGGGAGGGCTGCCTGTCTAGACGATGTTTATATGGACTTCTGTTTTTTTAAAAATATTTTGCCACAGTTTAGATGCAGTAAAATCAAGATGCACTGCTATTCCTAATAGTGTTGCCTCACACACACATTGTAGCTGTCTCAAACTCCTGGGTCGTGCTTCTTGACTGAATTCTTGCTAGATCCAGACTGGCTTCCCCTGAACCGTTTTGCACAACTGGAAACGCAAATTCCTTTGAAACACATACTGCAGCTTTCATTTCAAGGGGCCTATTCCACCCCCCCACTTCATGCATTTATGAACGTAAAAAAAATTACATAAAATAATAATTCTTCCAGCATCCACTTCGAATTCCAGTTTGAAGAGATAATAAAATAAAATGAAAGCGACCCTGGTAAAAGTGAGCTGGAGAAGTGGGCCATACCAGTGAATGCAGCCCCCACTCCTGGAAATACAGTGGCATCCCAGACTGATCCAGCGCGCAAACGGAAACAGGACCAGAGAGGAGCAGAGGCAATGCTGCTCAAACCGAAGCTCTCTCTCTCTCTCACACACACACACACACACAGGATGCGCTCTCATGTCTTTCCCTAAGGAAGCCAGCGTTCGCTCAGCAGCCCTGGTGGAGTCTATATTTAAAACAGGCAGCCGCTTCCTCCCAGCATGGCTGTTTGCTGCCTTCTTCCTGAGAATCAGACACCTTCCTTAGATTAGAGAACTTTTTTTTTTTTTCCCTAAGTTCCTGATTTCAGTTAAATTTGCTAGAACTTGTTCTTGTTGCTAAAAACACGTTCTTGATCACACAGCTCAGGGATGGAAATAAGCCTCCTGTTGCATAGCAGTTTGATCCATTAAAACACAACAGGGATCAAAATCAAGCACATATTAAAACCTGGAAGGGGTGAAACTGCTCTGCAATATCAGTCTTAATATCAAACTCCATCTTCAAAACTGCAGAGATGGAAATCTTCAGTCCGCATTAATAAGACAGATGGTGTTGAACTTGTTTATTGTGACCCTTTTGAAACCTATAGACTCCCTCATCACAAAGTCCAGCGGCCCAGTAAGAGGCTGGCACACTTACGCTGGTGCCGGACCGCATGGGGTTCCCCAGGTCACAGATCACCACTCGGGTCTGGTTCTCAGTCTCGTAGCTGCAGGCGAGCTGGGACAAGCTCTGCAACACAAAACACCGACATTAAAATCACACGTGTGAAAAAACACAGTAAAAAAGGACAAATCTAAATTCTTATGTTGTGTATAGATCATACGACAGATTTAAAAGATTAAAAAAGAACTGTTCTGTTTAAAAGTAGTTCAGTTTATAACAAGTTAATGCGGTGTGTGATTAAACATGGCTAGGAATAAGACTCCCATTGCGTAGCAGTTTGACCCATTCCAGCTTTTACTAGGAGCTTGGTAAGCTGCAGTGTGTTTAGGCAACAAGCTGAGGTGCATATAAAACTCTTTGTAAAACCAGGAATGGATCAAATTGCAATGCAATGGGAGTCTTTCCTCCCATCCCTGTAAAACCCCACAGAACCAGCCATACCGCACCAGGTGACATCTCCGTTATATAAAAGAATACCCCAGCTGTGCTCCCACCTCGTTGTTTCGCACAATCCCGCTGTAGTCGGCCTCTGGGGGCGGGACCACGTACAGCTCCGCCTCATAGGCCCCGCCCTCTCCCTCGTTGCAGGCGTTGAAGGTGAGCGTCAGAGAGTTGTCATCCCCGAGGTGCACTTCCTTCCTGTCCCTGCAGACAGAGGAGAGAGGACCCAGTCAAGACAGAGCACAGCAGCACACAAAGAAACAAGCCATCAGCACGCAGTTTTACACCCCCCCCCCCCCCGTACAGTGTAGCAATAAACTGAGGCATCATCTGATACAGTGTAGCATGTGTCTGAGCAACAGAACACGAAGAGATTCCATACAAGGCACAAGCAGCTGATTCCAATTACACAGGCCCTCAAAGCAGGCCAGAGGAAGCAACGGAATGGAGACTTTTCATAGGGCTGGCTGGCTGGGGAGCCCTGCCTTTAGACTGTTTCAGGAGGGGTACAAACGGTTACACACGCAGCAAGAGAAACTTGTTCATTTAAAAAAAAAAAAAAAAAGGAGTCTTGTTACTAGGTTTCGGAACGTCAACAGCACTCTGGGGGAAAGTTCCAACCTCTTAAAAAATGTTCCGCAATGCTAAAAAAAAAAAAAAATTATAATGTGGAATTTCAACATCGCTGAAGTGGAATGAAATCACCCAGCCGCTTCTCAGCTGACATTTCATTTCAAAAGCTGCTTCTCTATTTTGACTATTCTTGCCAAGCACCCACATGCTGCCGGGCTGTACACAAGTCCAAGCTGTTGCTACGTCTCGTCACAGATATAAATGCATGGAATAGCCTGCAAATAGGCTAAAAACAGGGAACATGAAACAAAACATCCTGTGCTTCTAAATGAGCCCACACCCCCCAGGAGGGGAGAATGGGGTGCCAAAAAAAAGTAAAGAGCCTTAAATGGGCCTAATGGCCTTACTTGGATGTGTCTGACAAACAGCAAGCCCAGAATTACACTGGGGAGGGCTTTGGGGGGAAATGGTACAACGAAGATGTGTTGGTATTGGGAAATACCAACCCTAGCAGTGGTGACAAGCTGCAAAAAAAAAGAAAAATCAGACCCCCAAAAAGCAGCTTTGAGTGCAGGGTAAGCACCTCCGAAGGGCTGCTGCTGCTGCAGGATTTCTTTCTGTTTCTTAAAATCTTATAAAACCTGCTGATCTTGAGAACGCACACCAGATGTCTTCAAATCAAAACTGGCTGACAGTCCTTCCAGGGTTTCAAAAAGCAACCAGATTTCTTAAGTGTTTTTTTTTTTTTCCCATCACTTTGATCTGAAGATTTCCTCCCTGCTCCCTATGCATTTTTTTTTTCTAATTTGGCAGACTGCACCCGCTGGTAATTGTGCTTTCCACCTGCTCTCTGCACCACGTTTGCATGTTTGTATATTACGGGGCATGTCATTAGGAGACCAGCAGACTCTGAACTTCATAGCCTCCCTCCCACTGAACTTCCACTATGATCGGCAAAGAAAGAGAACGACAGCTGATGAATTACAATTAAATAAATGGAGCCAGTTCCAATGTTTGGGTGGCACGAGTCAAGTTGGACAATGACATCATTAAAATGCACGGTACACCGTGACGGTGGTGACAGCGGTCAGGCTTAGAGGGGCTGCAGAGGCTTGTAGAAGTCTGATGGGATTGTGATCGGAGAGCAAGCTTCTTACCCGTGGACTGTGAGCTTGAGATCTGGGACACAGATGTTGTCATCCCCACAGTCGAGCTGGATCTGAGCCTGTGTGCAAATCAGAACAAAAGAAACAGAGACGTGTTAACAGAGAGAAACACACACATTTCATAACTCCTCTTGGTCAGTTACAGTATTAAAATGATAAGGCAGGCACCAGGAATTTCAACAATCAGGCCTCTGGATGAACAGATCGCCCTTCTGACCAGCAGGCTTCCCCAGCAACCCACAGTGACCCCTGAACACAGACCGCATCCTTACAGGAGGAGAAATCCCACAGCTTAGCACATGGGCCACGAGAGAGAGAGAGAGAGAGAGAGAGAGCAGCTCCCTTTCAAAATGCACAGCACTACAGAACACTGTCTCAATCACATTAATCGTTTCCCCATGCGCTCTTGACTTGCATATGAAAATAAAATAAATAAATAAATCCACGACCTGCCAAATCAAAATGCTTTGTGCGGTTGTTTCTAATTAAAAGAGCAGGGGGGGGGGGGAGATTATTAAAAAGCACCAGGATGCCAGCCGTACGCTTCAGCTCCAAACATCAGCCAAAAATGAGATGCTGGACGCGGTTCAGAACAAAAACAAGGATTCAATTGCACTGATTACACCGGCTTTGAAGCTGTGGGCACATGCGTCTCGATGCACACGCTCTGCCAGCAAATTAACAAGCACTTAAACTGCGCTTTCCACTCGCAAGCCTGACCTGGCTCTGGAGACTCCTATCCGTTATATTGACCATGCTCCGAGCTGGCTTTGGTCCTGTTTTGACTAAGGGGCACGGCCCCCATTGCAACCTCACTGCACAGAGAGCGCTGAAGTTAATGCGTCGTGCGTTGCGCTTCTCCGAGCTCACAAACGATTTTAACATCCCTTGTGCATTTTCAGGTTAACGAGTGTCCTTATTTGACCTCCAGTATGTAGATCACTATTGATCCTGAGAGCTGAAGGGGAGATGGCTGTATTGCTGGTACAGTTGAACAGGAGACTGCACAACCTCTGTTTTCTAAAAGGGCCTCTCTCTAGCAGAGACAGAGTGAACTGATTGGCAGATTCTGTGCCCTGGGGCTTAAGTAGAAACCACTGGGACTCAGTATGCTTGTGACCAGGGGGGAGACTAAACGTCATGAGAAATACATAATGAATTCATCTTCTGAGCTTTGGAAAAGCTTGCAGAATCAGGAGATATATAGATATATATATATATATATATATATATATATATATATATATATATATATATAGTACTATTATCTTCATCATTATGATTTTTATGGAAAGGAGCCAGTCTGACATTTAGATTGACTGGGGACTCGCTATTAATATGCCTGACATCCCTCCAGCATTGAAATACATGTGTTGCAGCCATTGTTCATTCATTTGCCATGCATCTGGTTCAGATTATGCAGTATGCAAGTGCGTGTTCGTGTATAGCATCGTTCATGCTGTACAAAACTGTACACACCAACACCTTTTTTAGTTTATTACAGTCCATAATACATCTATTGTTCAGTACGATAAAGAATCAAAACTGAAATTATCAATAAAATCTTGAGCGATTATTGTTCCAACCCCTGACATACAAGACGTTGGCAGCCAGTACTTCAGCTGATGGGTTCAATACGGTACAGTGTAGGGGAGGGGAGGCTGGGTGCAAACCAGCAACCCTGCACACCACAAGCCAGCGTCTAAACCACTGTGCAAGACAGCCGGGCTCCTGTGCAGGTGTGGCTGCACAGCTTTTAACCTCATCTCCTCTCACTGACAGGGAACAGAATCCGCAAAGACTGCGTCGCACAACGCTGCCGGTTGCATATGCAGATATAGTCTGCTCCATAAAAGGCTTGCAGATATTTCTTTGCATCACATCACATGCCTGTGCATGGGTTCCTCATCTCTCTTGCCTGTTATTTGCCTGGCTGGCACGCTCGCACGCCAAATTAGAGGTCTCTTTATAAAATCAAGACCCAGAGCAGTCCAGGGAAGAAAGAAAAAAGTAAAAGTGAACACACTTTTAAAAAAAACCTCCCTCCCTCTCTCTTCTTGTCGTACTTCAGAACAGAACATGCTGTGGCTACCAGCCACAGATGTGCATAAAAATAAAACAAACCCACACCAAAAAAAAAAAAAAGAAAGATCACTCTCCCTTTACAGCTCTGGGCATAGTAACTCTACAGCGGATTATCTAAAGCAGATTGCAGATCTATGTGGGGCGGCAGCAGCAGCTGTGTATTCAAGACCAGGAACTCTAGGAGCACAGCTAACTGAATTAAGCTCTCAGGTAATGGATCGCACTTCAATACAGCGTAAACAAAGTTTCACCTCTGAATCTCTAGGTTTACTAGTAGCAGTTGCTCCTGCAGCGATACAGGAGGAACGATTTATTTAACAAGAGACTCCCGGGCTCCTGATCATTTTAATAGACTTCATTGAGGGGAGTTCTGAACCCCAGGACTGGGCTGGCATGAGTGAGTAAGCCCCGTTTCCAGCTCGGTTCTGGTACCTTCTGCTCGATGAGGTCCTGGGTCTGGTAGTTGAGGATGGGCTGCAGGCCGTGCCGGTCCGCGGGGGCGAGTGGGTCCAGACTGAAGTTCAGGGAGAGATAAATGGAGGACAGCTTGTCCCTGAACTCTGACTCATCCTGAAAGCACAGGTAGAACATGGTCTTAATGCTAATCCAGGACAGACAGCTATCTATACACAGAACAGGGGTTTTTTTCTTATTGGGTATGCAACATTTACTGACACTGCACTGCCTGTCCTTGTGTTTGTAATGTAAATGTTTTTTTAATAACCCCCAATACTAACCAGTGACCCTATTCATACCCGTGGGACACCCACCTCAAATGGAACCTCATCTTACACCCTATCCTATCAAGGGATGGAAACAGGACTTCTATTGCAAAGCAGTTTAAACTATTTCCGGTTTTACTACGAGCTAGCCACAGTGAGATGTAAAAGCAAGGTCCTATTGGAAGTGACTCTGCAGCAGCAGTTGTTGATGCACAGTTCACACCCCAGTCTCCAAGTCGCTCTGGATAGAATGGTCTGCTAAAATTACAAAATTCATAACAAGCTCAGGTGTGTCATTAATCTCACATCAAAACCAGGCAATGGATCAAAGTGCTATGCAATTGGAGTCTTATTTCCATCCCTGCTATGAATACGGTACGGAGGAGGAGGAGGAGGAGGAGGAGGAGGAGGAGGCCGTACCCTCAGGTAGATCTTCATCTCCCTACAGGTCTCTCCCAACCCGTTCTGCACACTGATGGTTTGCTGTAGGCTGGGCTGCCTGGACTGCAGGAAGAGAGCCCGCTTCACCGCTCCCTTCTGCTTCAGCCGGTCCAGCTGCAGCTCCACGTTGAAATCTGAAGGAGAGTGAAACCCAGGTGAGGAGACTTCAGCAAAATCGGGAACGGCCAGCTGGCACCGCCCGACTCGGAAGATGACCGTTCCACAGCCGGCAACAACATGGCAACGCTGATTACAACAGGAGAATCATGCCAGACTGTGACCAAGGCTTACAGTTTTACCTTTTGGAACACAGGACAGCAGTGCTTAAACTTTTTGGCTAACCGTTTAATCCCGCTGGCTCTTGCTAGACTTCGAAAAGAAAGTGCTACATGACTTTCTGAAATGAGGAAGTCACACACGATAGGTGGGCAAGCTAGCACCTGGGAGGGGGGGAGGGGAGCTTAATTCAATACTGGAGCAGTAGAAACAGAATTTGCACACACATGCAATAAAATGGCATTTGCACCTCCTACAGAATATAGGATTTAAGCTGCTGTGCAGTATCGGTCAAACAGCTGTGAGAGTCAGCTGATGACAGGAGGGGGCTGAGGATTTGCAAGCAGACACACAAATCGCAGCTCTTACCTATGCGGTCTGAAAGGTGCTTCCCATTCGCGTGGAGACAGAAACCGAGGGTGACACTGCGAGAAAAGAAATGAGAGAAATGACACTGTCTGTGAACAAACTGCATAGTCCGATTGCAATCATACCTGCAAAATGCCACATACAGGGTTGAGCAGTGCGTGTGCATGTCTCTGCATGGGTGTGTGGGTGTCAACTGTTCACAGCAGCTGTGAACAGTTCTGTGGGTGCTATGAGAGTGTGATTTCCGATCGGGGAACTCAAGCGGAAGTCCCTGGCTGGGGTAGTAATGAGGGCATGAGGTTTGGTGTCTGCTCTGAACTTTGCCATTGTGGTTTCTCCATAAAAGGAGTCTGCAATCTTTTATTCTTGCTTTATAAATGCTTCAGTTAAATTAAATAAAAAAAGTGCAGGGCATGTATATTAAAAGTGAAAAAGATGCACCCCTGTTAATTCATTCTCAATCTCGCTATCTGGAAAGCAGATCCACTGAAGGCTGCCCTGGGGCTTCTGGCTTTAATAGTGATCCCATGATGTCTGTTGGCGATTACAGCACAGCAATGACATCACTACCACTAGCCCCGCCTCCTATCCCCTTAATCCACAATCCCACGCTCCAGTGGAGGGGTGGGGCAGTGATGTATCCCAGCTGTTTTGCCCACTAAACAATATATCTCATTCACTGGAGGAATGACCCCCCCCCACATCGCCAAGTAACTATTTCTTAAAGTTTCATGCCACACATTTTCCTCTCACCATCGGTCACAGAAAACCGATGTTCTCTCAATTAAAATATTCCTTTAACCAGCTAAACCAAACCCTAAAACAAAAAGAAAAAAATGGTAGACCATACAACAAAATATTAAAACCAGGGATGGAAAGAAGACTCCCATTGCACAGCAGTGTGATCCATTCCTGGTTTTCCTATGCGTCTAATAAGACACGCCTGAGCTCGTTACCCACACACACACACACTGTGGCTAATCAGCCCTTACCAGGAGACGGGCACGCTGGTGTTGACCCCGTTCTTGGTGGTGCTGATGGAGCAGGCCTTCTCCTCCGGATTGATCATGGCGGGGTACACAAAGAGCGTGGCGCTGGCATTCACGATCGGGCGGGCCCTGGAGAGTCACGGAAACATCAGGGATGGAAGTGAGACTAAGCAACATCACGGATCACACTGCGCTGCTTGTTATGAGAGCATGCAGAAAAGACAGGAGCTTCTGGGCTGCCAGACACCATAATAAAAAGTTACCTGTATAGAACTGCCTTGTCTACTCCAAACGCCCCGACTAGGAAATCTGAAAAAGAAGTTACAGATCTCTTAATCCCATTCTACCTGTCCATAACTGCATTCAGTCACTCCCCTCCTGCACCAACTGATTATTCAGTCCACACACCACCATTCCAGGAATGGAAAGAAGACTCCCATTGCACAGCAGTCTGATCCATTCCTGGTTTTACTACACGTTTAAAAATCACACACCTGCACTTCCTTCCTATACACTGTGGCCAATCAAGCTTGTAGTAAAACCTGGAGTGGATAAAGCTGCCATGCAATAGGGGATCTTATTTCCATCCCTTGCCACTCTCTCAGAAGCAGCCACGCGGTGGTTTCCGTAGTTACCTGGGTAGCCGTTCCCGTCAAGGTCCTTGCCCCCACGCATGGCGTAGCCGAAGCTGGCTGGCAGGCTGCTGGACGCCCACTGCCCCACCAGCACCTGGGATGGGGTGTCCCGGAGCCCCCTGGCCCCGCCGTTATAGATGTAGACCAGACCCTGCTGCTCCTCGCCTCCGAATGGACAGCTGACCGCAACATCTGAGAAAGGAGGAGGAGGAGATCAACATACGAGAGGATACCAGAACACACAACCCGTACAGAGGATTTACCAGAAAGAGAGAGTTAGAGATCACACACACACACACACACACACACACACACACTACAGGGATGGAAATAATACTCTTGTTGCATAGCAGCTTGATCCGTTCCTCTCACCGTTGAAGCCGTCCTGGTCCAGGTCTCCGAGGGGGGCGATGGAGCTCCCGAATCTGCCGAACACCTCAGAGCCTGTCAGCGTCTGGGGGGAGGGGTCCTGCTCCAGGGGGACAGTCTGCAGGTACAGGTATGTGCGCCCCACTTCCTCAAGCCTCCCGTCCGAACCCCTCACCATGAACATGGGGGCGCCCACAAGGAGGTCATCCAGACTAGAGAGAGAGAGAGAGAGAGAGAGAGAGAGAGAGAGAGAGAGAGAAATCGGTCTGTTCCTTTAGTCTGTTCAAGGGTTTATCAAGTAATGTGATCAAAAAAAACTACTGGTAAGTCAGAAACCTGCCTCAATAGGTTTTTTTATAGCGGTCTGTTCTTTTAGTTTTGAAACAAATCATATTTTCTGCTCTTTGATGCAAATTCAATTTAATGCCATGAGTTCTTTCAAACACTCAGAACACCTGGAAATGAATTTATTTGTAATAAAACAGTTTCGGCTTTCATCAGCGTACTCATCTGCAGAACCCTAAAGACATCCTTGCTTCTGCTGTTCAGTTGCGTGCTAGTGCTGAATGCAATGACCCTTGGGGTTGAACCTAGGCCCGCCTCTCCTCAGCTTGTGTCTAAAGAGAAAGCCCCCGCTCGCAGCCCCTCAAGCTCATCCCAGCCCTGACTCACCCATCGTTATTGACATCAGTCACAGCCACAGCGTAGCCAAAATAGGAGCCCATCTGGAAAATATTACAGAAAATAAAAACACACACATCAGCGTCTGATTACACAGATAGGAATTTATGATGGTGCAGGATTCTCCTCTTCCCTGGAATCTCATTTCCTTATATTCCACACCCCCGTAACTAACTGGCTATCCAAGACTGCTTTATTCCCTCTCTCCTCCTCTCTCACCGCTTCTAAAATGCTTTACTCGGTCATTAAAATAAAGTCTTACTCACCTGCTCTCCTGAATAGTTGAATATGGATTTCAGGTCAGTTCCATTCAGTACAGCCACCTGGATGAAGATCACATAATTATTATTATTAAACAGACAAATCACCCCAGGTCTGCCTCCGTGCAACCTTATCTTTGAACAGGACACCTTAAAATGAACCAGCTCTGGGGTTAATTAGAATTACAAAATTACAGCAGAATTGTTTGCTGAAATTGCAATTATAAAATGGTATTTTTGTTAAATTACAATTAGTTAGAATTATACTGCAGGAGTTACAATTACACAAAAAAAGTAACAATTACACACTAACATGCTTATTCTAAATAACCAGCAATAATCACAGGTACTGGCACTGCATGGTCCAGTAGAGAAGGCGAGGGATGGAGACTCAAGCAGATCAGACAGACAGATACACATTCTATATGTGACAATCCATACAAGAGTTTACCACAGTCATTACACAGGTTCCGTGGCAAGCTTCTTATAAGGAAATTCGGAGGTATGATTACTTACATAACCATTTATCAGAGCTCCCTTCGGCACCCCGGCTACAAAATCTAGAAAGAAAAATAATAAAATCAGGGATTGAAATAAGACTCCCATTGCATAGCAGTTTGATCCATTCCTGGTTTTACTATCAGTTTAATAAAATACACCTGAGCTTGTTACCCAAACACTGGGGCTATTCCAGCTAGTATTAAAACCTGGACTGGCTGAAACTGCTATGCTTTAGGAGTCTCATTTCCATCCCTGCACAGTATATATCACTTGCATGGTACAATAGTAGTTTTTTTTTCCCCCATACATGCCATCAATTTGTTCTTAGTGCAAAATGACAATCCTGTTAATTATTTTATTAGCTCAACGATGCATTGCTCTCTGACTCACCTTCATCTGCATCTCCAGTGAACTCTCCCACAGCCACAGAGTAACCTGAAACCCAAACAGACCGGTCACACTGCAGCCTCCGTGCCCCCTGCTAATAAAACCAGCCTGTACTGCACCTGCAACCTGGCTCCAGATGTGCTGGAGCCAATACTCAAACACAACGCTGCAGGACAGGCAAAAATAACCACGCTGGTATTGAAACAGAGCTTCAGAAAATGACTGTAAAAGATGATATCATGCAAAACACACCAAATGTGCAATCAATCAATCAATCAATCAAACACCCCGCCCCCGAGACTCACCCAGGTAGCTGTCGTCGTACGACGCGTGAGCCTGCCGTGTCTGGATCTCCCCTCCCACCTGCGTGATGAAGTACTCTGAGAAATACGACTTGACAATCTCCTCCTGAGTGGCAGAGATGAGCTGACCTGCGGACGCGACAGCCCAGGGTTAGAAACGTGGCATCAATCACGGGGGGGGGGGTAATTATATATTTTTAGGAGGTTTCTTGCTTGGGAAAGTCATGCAGAAAAGCTGGATTATCACAACAGTTCAATTATCTGAACACTCCCTGTTTAGTTCCGATAACAGAGGCTCTACTGTATAGGGATGGAAAGAACACTCCCATTGCACAGCAGATTGATCCATTCCTGGTTTAATGACACACCCCTGAGCTTGTTACCTATACACTGTGGCTAAATCAAGCACGTCGTAAAACCTGGAATGGGCAAAGCTGCTATGCAATAGGAGTCTTATTACCATCCCTGTTACGGTGCAATAGTGTTTTTTGTTTTGCCCTCTGGGTGACAGAACCCCTGGACTACAGAAAGTGCTCACAAAATCGCTCACACACACACGCACGCGAGACAGGGTTAGCAGCACATGGATATTAAGGTTCAGTGCGAGGCAGACAGTCTGGTTTCCACAGATCTCCTCCACAGGACGCCTTACCTTGCCAGAAGAAACTTCCTGGTCCGCCAAGGACAACCCTCCCCCTCTGCAACACAGGACACGCACACATTAGAGACAGTCTATCATGGTTTTCTGCACTGGATTGCATTTATAAGCTGCTTGGATCCAGGCCACAGCGACTGAACACTCCGGTCCTGTCAAGCAGTGCTGCAGGAATAGATTTGGATCGAGCGCACCGCAAAAATCAGGGGCTGACAATCAGGGGAGAGTCGCTGCTGTCGATCGGGCTGATTCAGAGCGAAACGAGTGACGAAACAGCTGCTTGGGTCTGTGATGATCGCTGCTTTCAGACTGTGCAGAACAGCGATCCACACAAACCCAAGCAGCTGTTTCTTCACTTGCTTCACTCGCAATGGTAAATTCAGCCCGATCGACTCCAACGACCCTCGTCTGTGGAGAGCTCCATCTAGACAATTGAATAATCGGCTTGTGCAGCTGTTCTGTCCAGGTCAGGTTCAACGGCTATAATGAATTCATGAAGTACTCTAGGACAAGGTTAGAGACTCTTACCTTGGTGAAATCAGCACTGAAACCGCCCTGGCAGTATCCCTGACCCCCTGAACCGTTCCGATCTAACAAACGCACACAGAAAGGTTAGTTAGTCTTATATACAGAACACCAAGGGTACCACAGAGATGGCAATAAGACTCCCACTGCATAGCAGTTTGATCCATTCCAGGTTTCACTAGGAGTTTAACAAGACCCACCTGAGCTTGTTCCCTGCACACACAGTGGCTAATCAAGTTGGTAGTAAAACCTGGAACGGGTGACACTGCAATGCAATAGGACTCATTTCCAGGCCTGTAGCAGGAATGTATTTCACTGTACCAGTCCCAGGATGCTCACCCGAGCGACAGGGCGCGTACTCCACAAACTCTGTGAAGTTCCCGACCGACAGGAAGCAGGTCCCTGTGGCGTCGGAGCCAGCCTCGTCCTTCTGGGTCCTCCAGTGATAGTGCGGGGCGCAGGCCTGCAGGGGCAGAGGGACAGGGGAATTCAACAGACCCCTCAAAAACAAAACTTCACAGTTCTTTAGCTCTAACCACTAGACCGCCCTCCCAGTCCCTTGGCTTGAACAATGAAACCACACCGCCTCACACCCTCCTAGTCCCTCTTCAGCTCTGCCCACTAGCCCCCACTGCCTGCCTCCCTCCCTCCCAGTCCCTCCGCTCCATCTTACCAGTACAGTGCCGTTATGGGAGCGCACAGTTGCTCCGAACCACTGATTGGATTTGAACTCCGCCTGTTCTGTGGCGTTGATGATGACTGTGGTTCTGTCCCCTGTGGAGAGAGGAGACCAGGCATGAACTCTACTGCCAAGAAAATATGAGAAAGGACAGAAAACTAAAAGCAGCCCAGTAGACAAAGGGACGACATCTTAAACGTTATGGGGGGGGGGGGGAAAAGCTTTGTCAACGAGGATGAAGTTTTAGGTTCCGTGCTCACACCCTGACCCCTGGTGACCCCTAGCCTAAAGGAATCAGCGCCCATCTGTTGTGTAACACAACCAGTAAAACATGAAACCAGATAGCGATCAGAACTGGGCTGGAGAAGACCGACTGCGCTCAGGAAGAGAGAAGCAACCCTGAGCTCCCAGCCTGTCCACAAGCATCACTCTCATTGTGGGGGACTGGTGACCTGTGCAAAGGGGCCTGCAGGGCAGATAGCTGCTCCAGCCTCCATTCACCTTCAGCCACCAGGACGGACAGATCAGGTGATCATATTAAATTCACTCAATACTCCAGGGAGCAGAAACTGGGTGGGTCTTTTTGTTTGTGTTGCTCAATGGTACCGGAAGGTTTGAAACTCACACCAGCCCTGCGTTTTAGAACTTACACGTTAGGAATGTTATTTAAAACAACTAGGTGCCAGGAGTGTGAATAATCTCAGGTCCCTGGTTAGTCTCTTCTGAACTGATCACACTTCTCATCACAGCGTGAGAAAGTCACATCTGAGAAATCACACGTTAAATAAAAACTACAGGTGCAGGAAGGAGCCATTAGCATGAAACTGCATTCAACAAGGATGGAAAGAAGACTCCTGTTGCACGGCAGTTTACCCCATTCCAGGTTTTACTAGGAGCTTGATTAACCACAGAGTACAGGTAACAAGCTCAGGTGTGTTATTAAAATCATGCTAAAACCTGGAATGGATCCAACTGCTATGAAATAAGAGTCTTATTTCCATCCCCAATTCATGCTCAGTTGCAACTAATACGAACAGTAAAAATCTCTCTGGATCTCACTAAATTCAGTAGCACCTTTCATAGGCATAAGATACAACATATATATTTTTTATCTTCATCATAAATCAAAGAAAGACAGCAGCCTGGTAGAGTTTCCTCCACCCATCAGTCATTTGAACACTCCCAATGCAGCAGCAGCTTTGACAGACAGGCTGAATAGGGATGGCGTCCCTTTAAATCCCACTCAAATACCTCTTGCGCTCTCCCCCCCCCTTCTCTCTTTCTCCCCCCCAAAGCTCTGATCACAGTTGAAGACCTCCCTAATTTATCCGTCCCCGGAGCCCGTTTAACAGTTCAGAAGGTCTTATTAAACTTTAATGGAGTTGCTCCCGAGCGCACAGGAAATTCCCCCGAAATCGTGAGCTATGAGAAAGCCTATCTGAGCTTCAGGGACCGGCCTGGACACAGACAGCGGCACAGCGCTACCCCGGCAGGGCAGTCCGGTGGCGAGAGCAGAGGGACAGAGTGGGTGCATCTGTATAAACAGACTCTGGTGCGTTCATTCAATAGAAGGAAAGAATGTTTTTGCCCAAAGATTTCGTCAGCGTTATTACATCACCACTTGCCTGTCCGCTTGGATTCAGTTTGGCTTTTTTTTACAGCCGAGCAGACAACAGCAAGAGAAGCAGAGAAGCGAGCGTGTGTCCGTGTCGTTGCATTGCCACTTTGAGTTCTCACTCGTAGGCTTGAGTCCCCCCACCACCAGCGGCGTTCTGTGTCCCATCACAGAGCCTGTCAGCTGGGCTGGGTTACACTAAACAAGACTAATTAAAAACTCCCAATGAAGTAACTGCTCAGACAAACAGTTCAGAGCCTTGACTCCTGCCTGCCTCCCACTCCACTCTTAAACCCCAGAGTTATTGATGCGATAACTCAAAACGCCCCCCTCTCTCCGAGGAACACAAAGAACCCTTTTTCCAAATTCTAACCCCCCCCCACTGCAGGGCATAGTGATACTGCCTGCGTTGAGCCATTTGTCACACACCCCCTCCCCCCTTCCCCACCCCTCACACCCACAGGCGGGGTTCAAAGAGAATCTGCTCTTCAGACACACTCCAGGGGTACCGGCAAGGCAGGGGGGAGGTCAGTGAATAATGTCTTTAAATTTGGGGGGGTGGGGGGTTAGTTGAAAACACTAGAGAAAGGTGTCGCTTCAACACAGCTAGAGATCTGATGGGTTTAGACAGACAGATAGAGAGGCACAGACAGACAGATAGAGAGACAGACAGAGGCACAGACAGACGAGCAGACACACACAAGCAAGCACAGGGACGCACTTGCACAGTGTAATTATAGCGTCGCTATAATTCCTACAATATGTAACAATTAAAAAACGGTGATGCAGGCAATTTTAGCAGCTAGCAAAAAATAAATTATCCATAACTTTAAAAAACTCTAGGGTAAAAACTACTATATAAAGAACCAAGTGAAGCACACTGAATGAGTCACAGGCTGAAACGTCAGTCTACTTCACTTCTAGTTTTACTTTGCAAAAAATTCTTTGAAATTCTCTTTAATCACTGTTGCCCCTGAAGGACATCTACAGTCGTTGAAGTTTTCTCAGGCGTTTGTATTCATAGTAAAAGCTTTTAGCACAATTTATTTAATCTGCTCGCCACACGGAGGTATTGGAAGCTGTGTGGTCCAGTGGTTAAAGAAACGGGCTTGTAACCAGAAGGTTCCCGGTTCAAATCCCACCTCAACCACTGACTCATTGTGTGACTCTGAGCAAGTCACTTCACCTCCTTGTGCTCCGTCTTTCGGGTGAGACGTAATTGTAAGTCACTCTGCAGCTGATGCATAGTTCACACACCCTAGTCTCTGTAAGTCGCCTTGGATAAAGGCGTCTGCTAAATAAACAAATAACAAAATAACAATAGAATGCCTCATGGAGAGACTGCACAAAGCACAAAGCTTGCTTCAGGTTCAGCAGACCACAGCAACTCAAGCAGTGCAGGGCAGGTTTAGTAAACTTGGAGCGACAGAGTTTGGAAGACATGGAAAAAAGACTTCTAGCCAAAAACGCTTGCTATTGAATTGAAGTTGTTTAGTGTTTCTACACTCAGTGCTATTGAGTGTTTAAGAGGTTACATATTTGGAGTGCAACTGAAAAAATGTTTAATACAAAAACGAATGCATGCAGAAATAAAATACCACCCCGCCACCCCCCCTTCCTCTGCCAGTCCAGAGAAACACAAAGCCACGAGGCTCTTCCTTAGAAAAACAAACTCTTTTCTATCAGCGTGCCGCACTGCGAGGCCGTTTCTCTCTCCGCGACCCCCGACCCCGGGCCCACGCTCATTCCAATTTGTCCCCTCTGTGTATTCTGTGTTCTACCCGTCTGGCTGCAAGCTGAACGGATTCCTGTGTAAACACACAAAGCGCACTGTGATCCCGGCTGGGGAGTTGCGCTATTCCTCCACATGTTGCAATGATTTATTTTTCTCAAGGCATCCAGCCCTGAAGGAATGCAAGACATAACACCGAGGTCCTGTTGTAAATGACTCTGCCGCAGCACTTGTGACGCACAGCTCACACCCCCTCGTCTCTAAGGTCGCTTTGAATAAAAGCATCTGCAAAGTGACTAAATAATAATTATTATTATTTTTATTATCAACATGTTGCCGAGGCCAGACTGCTTCCAGGATCTGTGATCCCAGCAAAGCAGGATTCCTGGAAGCAGGATCGCAAGCCTTCATGAGCTGGGAGTTCCCGACATTACTCTTACTGAGAATTCTGTTTCATTCCCCCCCCCCCCCAAAAGGGGTTAAACCCATTTAAACTTTAACACATTACCTTTGGTGTCGAACTCTATGATCCTGCAATCTGATTGGTCGCGGGCCCAGGGGCAGTAGTACACAGCTCCACCCTCGGTGATATTCGGTTGGCTGGTGTTGGCTTTGGGAGCACCAATCAGAACGCTTACACTGCAACAGAAGAAATGACACGGCAAAGTTTAGTCCATGCACAGCGAACAGGCCCTTTCATCTACACAGCTGGCTCAACGGAGCTCAGGAGGAAATCGGTGCTTAACCCGTGTGCACTTGAATCCCATTAAAACCACAACCTGATTCCAGTGCCAAGCCAGTCAACATGCAGGACATGGATCTGGGAATTGATTCCTCAAAACAAGGGGCTTGAATACCATTCGTAGCTCCGGGGGGGGAAAAAAGGAAAACAAAAATAACAGCGCTGCCCTGATATTTCCCTTTACGATAATTTACTATTTTGCTAAATCCCCTGTTGACACAGTATGTTGTAAACTGCAGAAGATCATCTGCATTTTCCTTCATAAGGGCCCCACACTAAAATGCACGTTTCAGTTTTTTGATGTGGAACTCGGACAGCGAGGAGTGCTGCATGAAATCGATAGAGAACGGGCTCTCCACAGAAAATCAGGCGAGGGTCGCTGGTGTCGATCGGGCTGATTCACCATTCAGAGTGGAATGGAGTGAGGAAACAGCTGCTTGGGTTTCTGACGATTGCTGCTTTCCTGAGACTGTGGAGAACAGCGATCCACACAAACCCAAAAGCAGCTCAGAGCTCAATCCGAATCACTGAATAAAAAACGGTCAATGCAACTCTTGTAGCGCCAAAGAGAAAACATGCAACACACAGTTTGGGCTGGTTTAGATTACAGAGGAAAAAACACACTTGGCAACAAGCTTCTCTCCAGCAGAGTATCCAGGCCAATCCCTGCATCCCTAAGGGAGCCCCTGCTGTAGTTCTGCTGCCACCTGATAAGTGGAACCGTGCCAGGATCGCAGCGACGGAGCCAAGCGAGTGCGCTCATCTCTCCAACCCGGGGGGGATTACTCTCCGCTGTGCACAGCTGCTCCCCGTCCCACAGCGAAACGCAGCGCTCACTAGCCAGTCAGCCCGGGATGTTAAATCGAGGGAAACAGCCGAAATCAATCCCGCGTGGGAGAGCGGGCCGTGCGAAGCCGGTGGCTGGGGTTTAGAACACACCCCCCAGAAAAAGCAGCTGCTTGATCAGTCACAGATCCACCAGCGATCTGCCATGTGCTTTTTATATTGTACTGTAAAGGGGAGGAGGTGTGGAGGGGGAGGGGTGTTCTACATGTTGCATACTTCCTTCAGCCAGAGACAGAGAAACAGAAACAGCTTCAAATACAAGCAGTGCAGTGCTCGTTGTTATACACGGAGTGGAGAATTCATACATTTTGTTAATTCATGGTTAGGTGGGCGACTATAAATTGTACAAGTCCTGTATTTTCCTGCACAAGGGCCTTTCACTGATTCCAGTATTGTTTGCATCCCTGCGACAGTTAAAGAGGGAGCTGTATTGTGCTATATTGCAGATCAGTGATTCATCTTCCCTGTGATTTTAGAGAGACACACACACACAGTCCGATCGGGAGTCATACAGCAAGGCACCGACCACCACCACCCCCCCCCACCCCAACTCCTGCCTTGCAACAGCTGAGCGCGTGGGGCAGGAAACCGTGTGAGTTTCCTGTCTTACCACCACCCCTCGGACGAGTAATAGTAGAATTATTTTAAAAGTGAGGTAATGGCTACAAGAGTGGACTTCAAATCAGCGCTCTCTTTAAACATTTTAAACTGCAGCCTCACATGGGGAAATCACAGCGCCACTTTGAAACAGAAGGGACAGGGGCTGCGCTCCAATCCCACTGCAACCCAGGCTGGAGTGGAGGGGGTGGGGGAGGAACGAAACAAATCTGGGAGACAGACATAGAAACGTACTTAACTGCTGCACAGCAAACTCCCCTCTCCTCCCCCCCAACCAAAATCATTACCTACCATTTGCAAGGTTTAAACGTTTCATCTTTTAGGGCGTAGATTTACAAACCTAAATTGGTACACATCGTGGCCCAGCTGTTAAAGGCAGGGGACAGGACGGGACGGGAGGACACGGGATCTAGTGGACTGTAGCAAGCTGGTCATACAGCCAAGGCACTGGGATACCGAGATAAGGGACTGGGTGGAAGGGAAGCAGTGTGGTTAGAGTGAAGAGAGGGGAGTGTGGGTGCAGCATTCACAGTCACAGTGTGGAACTTGAAGGGAGTGTGGGTTTGAAGTTTTGCCAGTGACAGTACATGACCCTGCAGCTAAAACAGAAGCACTGGCGCGGTGACCACTGTGGTCAGAGCTGCGGTCAGGATATCTTTGTTCCTTAAACTTGATGCAATTTATCTTTGCACAGCAAGGGTTTAAAATTTATAAAGTGTTACTATTGCATGTAAAATGTTTAAGTTTTGGACATGCTGTTTATATGGTGAATGTTCCCAGGAATTAAACTTGCAAAAAAAAAAAAAAAAAAAAAAGCTAATAGCTAATAATAATAATAATAGCTAATAATAATAATAATAATAATGATGATGATGATGACCCTGGACAGTAATGGAACTGCCCCTGATGGACATGCAGGCAGCTTCTTAACCCCGCCAGTATAAATTATTCCCGTCCAAGGTCAAGCATTGCCACCGGGTGATTATCAGCTGGTAATTGCATGCCCCAGATATCCGACATGCTTCTCGCATTTCAGTCCAGTTGATCTAAAATCAGCACTCTGACGTGAGGTGCTATTTTGAGATGGAGGGGGGTGACAAGCCTTCAAAGCAATCCTGCAGACACCATTCATTCACTCAGATGAACTATACGTCCAAACTGTACTCTGACTCCTGATCTTACTGTGCTTCACCGAGGTACTCCGAGGTTCGCTTTCTTTGCAAGTTACAAAGAAACACGAACATGTAACGTTTTCCCAACACATTTCAAGCAGTGGCTGGGTCTCCATCGCCTGCTCATTTATAAAACGTCGTGGTCGAGCGAAGCAAGATATCTTTAGGATCAAGGTGCGAGATCCTGTTTTTCTAACACTAAAAACCACACAAAATTAAGTGTGAAATATTCAGTATCGACTGAATTCATGCAAGCAGGTAATTGAAGCAAGTAGCACTGAAATCCAACTTAAATACAAAGCACATCGTGTTAAATCACATTACAATAGATTCTTGCTAATTACAAAGCTGTGTGCCTAAAGGTCTTATACCTGACTTGCTGCACATAAAAGTGATCTTATAAAATGTCATGGCAGTTAAAGCAAATAGTCTACAGAGATCAGAGGTCGTGGGCATGCCAACATCTTCATCTAGACAATGTGGGGAAGCTATAAAAAAGGCCAACAACATGCTCGGATATATTGTGAAAAGTGTTGAATTCAAAATCAAGGGAAGTAATGTTAAAACTTTACAATGCATTAGTAAGACCTCACCTAGAATATTGTGTTCAGTTCTGGTCACCTCGTTACAAAAAGGATATTGCTGCTCTGCAAAGAGCGACCAGAATTATCCCGGGTTTAAAAGGCGTGTCGTATGCAGACAGGCTAAAAGAATTGAATCTATTCCAGTCTTGAACAAAGAAGACTACGCGGCGATCTGATTCAAGCATTCAAAATTCTAAAAGGTATTGACAATGTCGAACCAGGGGACTTTTTTTGACCTTAAAAAAGAAACGAGGACCAGGGGTCACAAATGGAGATTAGATAAAGGGGCATTCAGAACAGAAAATAGGAGGCACTTTTTTTACACAGAGAATTGTGAGGGTCTGGAACCAACTCCCCAGTAATGTTGTTGAAGCCGACACCCTGGGATCCTTCAAGAAGCTGCTTGATGAGATTCTGGGATCAATAAGCTACTAACAACCAAAATGACCAAGATGGGCTAAATGGCCTCCTCTCGTTTGGAAACTTTCTTATGTTCTTATGTCACAGAGCATCTGCCATCATCATAAAGGAAGAATTTGCACATTCTAAATAAATCTTAAAAAAAAAAAAAGTTTCACATAGAAAAAAAACCACCTCTAAAATTAAATACCTTAAAACAATTTCAGATGGCCGCGAGCAGGCAACACTGCTGCCCAGCTAGGCCAATGCAATTACAGCTGGGGTGAGGTCATTTCCTGTCCCCGCAGCCAACTCCCCTCCCCAGTCTGAGACTCCGCCATGGAAAGCAATAGGAGTCTTATTCCCTGTTCATACAACAGAATTTTACAGCATCAGAGAGGAGGCACCAAACGAGAGGCGGCTATTCAGCTCATCCAGTTCCTGGTAGCGGATTGATCTCAGAACGCTGTCAAGCCGGGTCTTACAGGACCCCAGTGATGGTAAAAACATGGCAAATCAGGGTAGACTATGGCAAATGCAGTGTAGCAGCAGCATGGTAAAACGGTGAAAATAAGGTGGTGCACTTTTCTAAGGGTGTGCAGCTCTTTACTTGGAACATTTTTTTCTCCCCAAAAGCTTTCAAAAATGAATACAAATGCTTTGAAGTTAAATCTCAGGAGCACTGAGGATCCAGTCACAGAGAATCGCCAGCCAGCCACACTCCAGACAAGTGCATCCTGCCTTTGGCATTATCCATCTTTAAATCAGTAAGCAGATTTTTTTTCCCCTAATGTGATTAAACACTCAGGACGGATCACAGGATAAGAGATCTCTGAAGAGTAAATAAAGGGACAATTAACATTTAAATGGGAGTTTGCTTATTTTGGGATTGAAGCTCATACCTCAAATCCCCAGAGTCTGTGCACAACAAACAGACTTCCTAATGAAGTATCGAAGACTGGGATGCAGCCTCCCTCTACAAAGTCACCAGGTCTGTAACACGGGGCTGACCAGAGACGGCCAAAAACATTTACTGTGGAAGTCGCTTCACCTTCAAATGGAACTACCATAGGCTACTGGCATGTTCTTATGTTCCCCCACGTGTATCAAACTCTGTGCACTGCAAGCCCATTTGTTACTGCAGACCGAAAGATGACGTTCACAATTAAAACTGAAACTCAAAGCAGAAAAAAAAGCATTCCAAATTGTTGCAGTTACAAGTAACAATAATAAAAGATTATTTTCAGTAAAACAATACAGATTTCCAATCCCCATGCCCAATTTTTTTTTTTTTTTATATAGCCAGTGTTGTGTTTTCTGGTTGTAATTAGCAGAAACTAAAGCTATGTAGTTAAGGCCCCAACAACAACAAAATATGTCATTCCATCCCTCAGCTGCCAAGCACTGGTGGAAAGTGTTACTGCCCTGGCTGAGTGAGGTCATGGAGAGAAGTCTGTGTCCCCCAGGATTCGAAGCTCTTAATGATCAGGATACAATAGGTGTTCATGTTCATTGAGAGAACTTCCACCCATAAACTCCTGCATCCCGGCTCTAAATCACTAGAACGCTTGTTACTGAGAAAATCGTAAAGACCCCAGATTTTGTTTATTGCAATATTTTAAAAAAACGCCAAATTGAAAAAAACCAAAACTATAAAAACTAAACGATTGCAAATGATGGTTTTTAATATAAAGAGAATTGCTTTCCAGTTTCCCCTTGCTTAGCGGTTTTGGGATGTGCTTGATGGTTAAACGATATCAAAGGCCACAGACTGAACGGCTTATTGGGCACCTTGAATACATTTATTAAGACATGGGGGTTAAGCTGCAGTTTAAACCAAGTACAGAAACCAAGGGGTGGAGCTGGCATGAACATGTGTGTCATGATTGGATAAAAAATAAATCCAGTCCCCCCATCAAATTACTTCAAGAAAAAGGAGAGTTCTACACTCTTCTGCAGGGTACATTATTCAGGTCAGACCTTCCCTTCCTCTGTGTGCTTTTGACACTGTCGTTTATTAAGTCTGTTACACGAAGGAATACAGACAGGGTCATTTCTGCAGTGAAAGCATTCAGATACTTGTCACTCAGCACTCAGTTTAATCTTTGAAATCCTAATCCAATAGCAGTGGAGCTGCATCTAGAGAGGTTATTTATAGCGTTGCTGCCTGACCCCACATGAACACCCCCACAGAGCCAAAAACGTCCCAAGTTCAGTCAAGACAAACCAGTAGAGTTGGGTATCTTTTTGTTGGAATGCACATCCTGTCCCTTGAATGAAAATCTAGACAGATACAGAATGAAGCAGTAATTAGCAGAGAGCAGAGGCTCGTTATGGAAAAAAGCATTTCCTGAACCGAGAGCTGGGACAATGTCTGGGACAAACAGGGCCAGGGTAATGAGTCCAGCCGTCCCCGCTGCGTGACCGTGCCAACAGACAAGCCGCTGTAACTGCAGGCTAGCGTGAGCGCGGACTGGAGAAGAGAGTCCTGAAAGAGCCCGGAGCTGTAATCTCAGCCTGCAGGGCAGTGATCTTATCAGCAGGGTTAGCGGATTGGGGTTGGGCTGGCCGACCAAGCCAGCCAGGAACAAACATGCTTCGCTCAAAACACAATTAAAAACACGTCTGGGAAGGAAGATCTTTGGGGTAGGAGTGTGTGAGATGCATTTAGTCAAAAGCTGCTGAATTCACTTTTTTGTTTTGTTTCGTAAAAGCCTATAATTGCTGAATGCTTTTTATTCGCTGTGTGCCTGGAGTCTCTTGTTGTAACAGGAGATACTATCTCCTGCAGTTTGACTGCTCCAACTGTGCAAAACTATTCTGTTATAACAAGAGACGCCCTCGATACATTAACTTATTACAAAATCACATGGCTTGTACTCTGGGTGTGTGCTGCCGAGCCCCTGCACCACTCCCAGTCCCAGCACCGTCCCAGAGCTCAGGGAGCTGCCAGCGCTCTCTCCTCTGCAGTGCCGAGCCCCTGCACCACTCCCAGTCCACCAGCACCGTCCCAGAGCTCAGGGAGCTGCCAGCACTCTCTCCTCTGCAGTCACTGGCAGCGGCTGAGATCGGCTCACTCACCCCTCTCCCAGCCAGGAAAATACACAGCATCACCCGGGCAGCCGAGCTCGCCAGGTCCCACCAGACACATGACACGGGCTTTAAACAGGCAGACTGAACATTTCTCAACATAACTGAATAGCAACATCACTGCATATTTTCACTGCTGTTCCTTGGATATAAAGGAAATGAAAGAGCCTCTCTTTCTCTGACACACCACCACAGAGCAGAATGAGGCTGTGAAGAGAAAAGAGCCTCTCTTTCACCCAGGTTTTAATAAGAGATTAGCTCCCGTGAATCGGTAACTCGATTAAAACTAGCCAGGAATGGATCAAAACGGCTGTGCAAACGGGAGTCCTATTTCCAGCCCTGGTTTACAATCACACATGCGGCGGCACCCTTCCTCGAGCCAGGGAGAGTTAACGAAAGCGGATGTGGCAGTCAGCCGGCCTTTGGTATACTTCTGCACACGAGAGAGGCAAACGTGTGTTGCACAAGCCTGCTTAGGGAATCCTCCCTGAGCCAAGCACACAGCTCTCCAGACGCTTTCCAATCTGGAATTAGGAAACACTTCAAACTGAAGCGAACCGAATGAAAACAGGGAAAAAAGAAACTGGCAAAAATCGACTTTAAATGAGCAAGCTCAGTGCAGCTTGTAATGGTATCTGAGCTAACAAGAGAGTCCACTGGCTGTACAAAGGAATAATTTACCTGACAGGGTCTAGCATTCTCCCTGTATTTTGCTTGGCACGCACAGAGCATATTCTGAACACAGGCAGCTGGAACAGTGCAGCATGCGCTCTTTACAAACCCCAGACTTCGTGAACAGCTTGGCAGCCCACAAGGAAGAGGTGGATTAGCAAGCAGCTCTGTGCTGGAGGGGGGGGGGGGTGACCCATGCTTCAAAACGGAAACAAAATTACTATCTTACTTCATCTTTTAAGAAAACAAGCTTGCACCTTAAATCTGTAAATCTGTATGCTTCTCATTGTAAATTGCTAGACTTCCTGTTTAACTTTGTGTTTTTTTGTTTTTAAATCGTTCATTTTTCCACTGCACTATAAACCTAATTGCTGTGTTACAGATAATAGTCCCCCCCCCCACCTAAACCTGACTCTACATAGTTCCCAGTGGGAAGCCTATAAAAGCATGAACGATCAGGTGGGGTCCTGTTAACCGTAACACAGGAAGCAAACGTGCTGGGGCAAGGTCTAATGTCAATCTAAGACACTGCGAAAGACTTCTAGTCAAAACGGTCTAAACATGGGTGCAGGGATGGAAATAAGACTCCTATTGCATAGCAGCTGCCCCCCCATCCCAGGTTTTAATACAAGCTTGATTGGCCGCAGTGTGTAGGTAACAAGCTCAGGTGCGTCTTGTTGAACTCACAGTAAAACCAGGAATGGATCAAACTGCTATGCAATGGGAGTCTTATTTCCATCAAGTTAAGTAAATCCAAGCTGTGAAGTGCAGTTCAATATAGAGTCCCAGCATACACACACACACACACACACACACACACACAGACACTGCCCGTGCTTTCAATAGTATACAGCTCAGGAGTCAGGTTTCAAAGGGGCAATCTATTCCTGTCATCCAGAGTGATGCTACAATGTTGAGATAAGTGATAATGGGTTTCGTGACAGCCTGTGAACAGCTGTAGTGATGTGTTAATATATCCACAGCTAACGCTGAGCCAGCATCACAGGGCAGAGCGGGAGGTTCACAGGCTTCTAAACACTGCTGAGTTTTGTTGGTGCACAAATAACTACAGCAGGGCACGCACAGGCAGAGGGTCCTCAATCTCTTAATATTGCACACAACCAGAAAGGTTACAAATATTTATTTAAAACCAAGTGTCAGATTGTAGCCAAAAGCCTTCTGCAGCATCTATAGGCGACCAGGAGTTTTGTTGAGGATTGATGTAAAAATCAAGGCAGAAAGAGGCCCCGAATCAGTACAGAAAAAATGCAAAGGAAAGGGGTCAGTATCTAATGCACAGACAATGCACAGGAAAGGGGTCAGTATCTAATGCACAGACAATGCACAGGAAAGGGGTCAGTATCTAATGCACAGACAATGCACAGGAAAGGGGTCAGTATCTAATGCACAGACAATGCACAGGAAAGGGGTCAGTATCTAATGCACAGACAATGCACAGACCCAGAGCGATTGCTGAGCAATCTGAAACTGTACACAAAAAAAATACAACTGCGTACGGAAAGCAATGCAGATTTAAAATGAATATTTAGGAAGTCGATTACAAAAGAGTGGGACTCTCAGTCCGAGATCATTCTCATCCAAACCTATTAAAAAAAAAAAAAAAAAACCGCTGAATTGTGCTAAATTTAGAAATGCCAATTCAATGACGAACGTACCTTTCTATGATGCCCTCCAGCATGAATGTAGATGAGGTTACATGTGCACAACATGTGTGTATTGTAAAGGACTCTACATAAGCATGGAACAGATGACCTTGCAAAGCACACACTACTGTATAAACCAGGGGTGTCCAATCCCAGTCCTGGAGGGCCATTCCACTCGGGTTTAACAGGCAAAATGAGACCATGAATGACTTCAGGGCCTGGAGGGGGGTTTAATTGGTTCAATGAATCAATTTAGAACAGGGCTGGGAACAGAACAGGAGACAGTGGAAGGGAAAGCTTTGGACACCTCTGGTATAAGTGCTACACTTTGCAATGGTTTAGGGAAACATCCTAAAGACTAACACCGTAAGCTGCGAGCTCTCCCTAGCGTGGTGGGGGCTCTGCAGCTCTCTGGAGCGTCTCGGAGCTGCGGTGACCCTTCCCGGGGTCACACTGATAAACCAGCAGGCTGAGCAGAGATCACAGTCCAGGGTGCAGAGTGAGCGGCTGGGGCCGGCAGGGAGCGGAGCAGCCCCTTGGATCAGACGTGACTCGGGCATCACACGGAAACTTTTACAGCCTCTCACAATGACTCCCATTGTCCAGACAGGCCTGAGGAAACTGCTGAAAATCACCCGGCCAGCACATTCAGGGTTTAAAAATACACACTGTTTTATTGATTTTCCTGTTAAATTCCATAGCTTGAGGTTTAATCACTTCCATTATATATATATATATATATATATATATATATATATATATATATATATATATATATATATATATATATATATATATATATATATATATATATATACACACACACACACACACACACACACACACACACAGACGGCATGCAGAGTGTGTATTTCTACAGTATTTCTACAGTTCAACTTCTTAAGTGGCCCCGTCCTGCTAAAAAAAAATAACATTTGTGCCGCATTCTTTCAGGGTTACATCTGTCGTACGCTCTTAACTTCATCCGAAAAGAAAAACAAGGATTTTATTGGCTTGGTTAACGTCAGCTGCTCAGCCTTGCCACTGTGTCGCTTCGCGAGACAAACCGACATGCACTCACCACTGCTACCTATAAACCTGCACCACATTCACAGACAAACCCTATTTAAAACCTAATCGTGTGAATAAGCTGCCAACTTCAATACTTCATAGCCGCTCTGCTAAATCTATATACTACTGCAAAGTAATGTGTGTGTGCCAATAAAGCTTGTGCAGGCTCAGTGGTCTTGAACGTGTGTGCGTGTGTTCTGTTGTATAACCAGGTCAGGGCTGATTGCACAGTGTTCAGACCTGTAAACAAGCTCATTATCTCCTTGCTAGCCTCCCCCTGCTCCACTCTGATAAGCCACAGAGAGGAGAGGGGTGTGTTTATATGTCCTGCTTAAGTATTTGAAAATGCGGGTTTGTCTGAAGCTGGACTGCTTCTCATTTCCATCCCTGCCAGCGCGGTTAGGAGCCAGCCCGCTGAATCCCTGCCACGGTCGAGTCACAGAGATGGATCCAGGGGAGACCCAGGGCAGCTGGCAAGCTGCCAGGCTTGGCACAGGCCAGGCACATCCGTGCAGACTGATCAATAACAGCAACGCACAGGATCGAAAGCACGTCTACCCAGGTAACACCTGTCTGGAAGTCATGCGAAAAAAAATAATAAATCAAAGAGCGGGAGAGTCCGGATAGCCATAAACAAAGAGGATCACTTCCTCCGTGTGCTTTTTGGATTGACGAAGATTAAAAAAAAAAAAAAATAATAAAAAGGTTTGGATGATGTAATCCGTACGCGAGGCATTTTTGATTTCATGAAGATTTAAATTACCATCAACAATATGGATAAGTGATCCATTCCACAGCCTCACCACCAGGGTAAGTCTCCCCCAATTCCTTCTTAAATCAATTCCGCCCCCCCCAATTCCTTCGCAGGAATCGGAATTGATATTGGAGACTTCATTGTCGCGATAGTTCAGCTGCTGTCGTTTGAAGCCAATTCAACTGACTAACAAACAAAGACTTCAACTGAAGTAATTTGTTGCCACTGTGAGCAGCTCACTTTAACAAACTCTGCCAATGGTGTTGGATTTGATTAAAAGGGAATGGGAACTGGAAATCGAGAAACAGGAATTGCCTCACCCCACCCCACCCCATTGCACTAGTGCCATTAGAAATCACCACACTGGAACAGTGCAACAAGGACAGAAAGCCAGTCGGCTCCCTGCAGAGCGCACTGCAACAGCACGGACCCTACAGCGGACGCCCAGGCACAGCTTCTCACCGACTCCCTCCCTCCCTCGTGTTGCTCAAGTCAGCTGGGATCTGGATGAGTTTAGCAGCTCAGCTCTTATTGCGCGAGTGTCTGGACTCTGCAGGAAGACAGCGTCTAAACGCAGAGGCTACAACTACTACTTCAGTTTACCTTTAAACAGCTGGTGGAAAAGGAAGCCTCTTGGTTGGGGGTTACGTCACCACAGGGATGGAAATAAGACTCCTATTGCATAGTATTTTCACCCATTCCAGGTTTTACTACGACAAGATTGATTAGCCACAGTGTGTCTAGGTAAGAAGCTCAGGTGTGTTATTATTGAACGCACAGCGAAACCAGGGAATGGAGCTATGCCATGGGAGTCGCATTTCCAACCCCTGCAATAATTTGGACAAACATCACAGATTTTTTTTTTATTTTTATGAGCTTAATTTAAAACCACTGAGTGTAGGCAGCATGCGCTGGCGCGGCTTGATATGACGAGGGCTCTGGAGTTGTGCTCGGCAGCGGGGGTCTCATTGCCAGCTGGAGCACAGTACTGGTGCCGCTCAGCTGTAACGCAGGGCTGTGCAGAATAAAGAAAGTTGCTGAGGTATTGTGCAAGGGGCTGCGCCCTGTCTCTCCCCGTCTTTCCAGTGACTTCACACACACACACACACACACACACACACACACACACAGGGGGAAAACCACCAGAGACCAATTGCAACACACTTGCTTGCAAATCTTCAAAAGAAAACTAAAAAACATATGTCTGAACAAGGAAGCTGTATTAAAGTGACGGTCACGCCATTGTGTGCTCAAACAATAGTAAGTGGGGTCTATTCACAGCAGCTATGAAAGAGCAGTGGTTTGAGTGGCTTCATATGCAGAAGTGTTTAGCAGCATCAAGCAGAATGGAACTTAAGCACTGCTGTATATCTTCCTTGAGTGGTCGAACCCAGACCAGAGCACAGAGACTTCCTAACCCCGGAGCTCCCTGTGTCTGCTGGCTTTCATTCCAACTGAGCTCTCAGTTACTGAACCAAACCCTTCACTGAACTGATAACGTGCTTTACACCAGACCCTTTTAACAGTTCACGTCTCCTAAAAGGTTGCAGAGTTGAAGCTACTTGTAAAATGTTACGGCCAGCTTGAACTCTGCAGCTGTTTAAGAGCTGAAAAACAAGCAAAATGAACTAACATCATCAGTTCAATGAAGGGTTTAGTTGAGTAATTGAGAGCTCAGGTTAGGATGAAAAGCAGCAGACACAGGGGGTCCCCAGGACCTGGGTTGGGACGTCCTGGCTGCACTTACAATCATAGCCATCAGTTACACAGCAGCTGCAGAGTACTTCAGGATAAAGAAAATATAAACATACCAAAATCAACAGGACTACATAAAGATGAACCATCACTTCAGACAGAGCGGACCTATTGAATGGGTGCGCAGTGTAACCGGCACAGAATTACTAGGGATAAATGAGTTAAGTGTTAGACACTACAAGCCCCCCACATTTCCTAAATGCATGAATAAACTAGATGGTGGTCGAAACAATGTAAAAACGGACAGCAAGAGATCCTGCTAGCTGTTTCTATTGTGCAATACACGGCTATTCTTTACCCAAACCAAATACCTATTAATTATTACAATGGTCAGTTTTGATATATGTATACGAAGAAACAACAGGTAATTTTAAAGTCGGCCGACAATATTTTGAAAGGACGCGACCCCTTTAAGACTTGCGTTCAATTTGCTTGGCTGCGTTTAGGACAATACATCGTTTGTTAAAATACAGGCAATTCAACTTTTGATGTAACATGAATGATAAAGTGGAGAATATAATGAAAAAGTGATAAGAAGGGGTGGGGGGAGTCAAATTAGTAAACTTGATAAAAAACGAACATTGGTTTTGAATAAAAGATAAATAAAAAGTTTAACAACTTTTGAGAACTGAACTTAAATAAATATTGTTTCAAAATGACCCGGTTTGTTTAAGCAACTAATAAGTAAAATTACAAAAAGAATCCACGAAAACTACAAAAAGACGCTTTTTTTTAACTTTAAGTAAAAATAAATGATCTTAAGTTATTGGGGATCAGTGCTATTAAAACAATGCCTTTGTATCGATGGAGCCGAAAATTCTCAAACAGAAAAAAAAGTATATTTTGGACGCGTCTTGTTCTCGCAAATCGCACGCTAAATAAAATTCTCGACAACTGAGTGAGGGAGGGAAGGAGGGGGGGAAAATCAATTACTCACCCAGAACTTTGCTATTTCATTCTTTCCGTCGCCCCCCTGTCCCTCCCAAATAAAGAAAGTCAACTTTAAAAATTGCACGCATATGTAAAGAGAAACACAAACCTTGCGGAGCCCGGGAGATAAAACTCCACGGAAAACCCGAAGTAGCTCCCGTTGGGTCCGCTGAAGAGCGTCGGTGTCTCCACGTCCAAATTAAGCCCAGAGCACAGCGGTGCTAAGACCAGCAACAGGGCAGCCAGGGAACACGGTAATAGCAGCATGCTGGGAAGAGAAGCGTTTGTGAAATAAACCAACTTTGCAAAATGTTTACAAAGTTGCGGGCTGCCTGCGCGTTCCCCCGTCGCTCTGTTTAATAATCCAGAACTGGCCATTGATAAGATATTGAATATATATTTATACACCACAGAACGAGGCGCACAGTAAGTTTTGCGAAGTTCCTCTCTCACTAAGCTTGTTTCATGTCTTCCCCAGTCAAGCACTGACTGACTAACTCCCAAAATCTCGTCCCACACTCTCTCTCGCACTCTAGTACTGGAGCAGACAGAGAGGGGTGGGGCCCCCCAAAATATAGGCGGGGCTTGAACTTTCTAATTCACAAAAAAAGGCTAGTATTTAGCTTTATTATTATTAGATCATTCTGTGTTTTTTAAAAAAAATATAATTTAATTATTATTACTTAGTAATAGATTACTTAGAAAAGATTGCTTAACATGAAACTAAAGTCTTTTTAATTAACTGCTTTACAGTGACTGCTATTTTAGATATTATTCGGATATATCGCATTATGAATGGACGGATTGTTATTTGTTTAATTATTGGATTAAATTCACTTTATTAGGCACGCTTCCTTTGTAAAAGTTTAGCTTTTTCCTTTTGCATTTCCCGTAGTTTACCCTGCTTGCCATGTTTATTACTATGCTTTAACAGACCTCTCTGTGCTTTACAATCCTTCCCTATGCTTTCCTACACCTCTCTGTGCTTTACAATGCTTCCCTATGCTTTACCAGACCTCTCTGTGCTTTACAATGCTTCCCTATGCTTTACCAGACCTCTCTGTGCTTTACAATGCTTCCCTATGCTTTACCAGACCTCTCTGTGCTTTACAATGCTTCCCTATGCTTTACCAGACCTCTCTGTGCTTTACAATGCTTCCCTATGCTTTACCAGACCTCTCTGTGCTTTACAATGCTTCCCTATGCTTTACCAGACCTCTCTGTGCTTTACAATGCTTCCCTATGCTTTACCAGACCTCTCTGTGCTTTACAATGCTTCCCTATGCTTTACCAGACCTCTCTGTGCTTTACAATGCTTCCCTATGCTTTACCAGACCTCTCTGTGCTTTACAATGCTTCCCTATGCTTTACCAGACCTCTCTGTGCTTTACAATGCTTCCCTATGCTTTACCAGACCTCTCTGTGCTTTACAATGCTTCCCT
Source organism: Acipenser oxyrinchus oxyrinchus (assembly GCA_030684275.1). Lineage (NCBI taxonomy): Eukaryota > Metazoa > Chordata > Actinopteri > Acipenseriformes > Acipenseridae > Acipenser > Acipenser oxyrinchus. The sequence continues at coordinate 4,961,015 of CM060300.1, forward strand.
ATGCTTTACCAGACCTCTCTGTGCTTTACAATGCTTCCCTATGCTTTACCAGACCTCTCTGTGCTTTACAATGCTTCCCTATGCTTTACCAGACCTCTCTGTGCTTTACAATGCTTCCCTATGCTTTACCAGACCTCTCTGTGCTTTACAATGCTTCCCTATGCTTTACCAGACCTCTCTGTGCTTTACAATGCTTCCCTATGCTTTACCAGACCTCTCTGTGCTTTACAATGCTTCCCTATGCTTTACCAGACCTCTCTGTGCTTTACAATGCTTCCCTATGCTTTACCAGACCTCTCTGTGCTTTACAATGCTTCCCTATGCTTTACCAGACCTCTCTGTGCTTTACAATGCTTCCCTATGCTTTACCAGACCTCTCTGTGCTTTACAATGCTTCGCCATGCTTTCACTCTGCTTTATTACACTTTGCTGTGCTTCTACTATGATATATAAGTGTTACAAAGTCGTTGGCAAAAAACGAAATAACATTAGCAGAATTTAAATATTTCTTGCTCCAAGCTATTGTTTATTTCAACTGAACGGTGCGTTTTTATTTTGCAGTCTTTGCTCGGTATGCCGTTTGGCCTGCCGTATCTCATTCGATAGCAGCATCAAGACCACGGCATGTTGTTTAGACAGGTCAGTAAACAGTCGTTTATGAGCTAGCTACTTCTGGAGATTCTGCAGAGATCGCACGGCCCCCTCCCAAAGCCATTCTGTCGCTTAATTAAAACCGAGTCGACCCGTTTCCATTAGTGAATGTAGTGAATGTTCATAATCTCAAAAGATCTAATTAGTTTCTCTGTATCTAAATACACAAACGTTATAAAACACACACACACACACACACACACACACACACACACACACACACACACACACACACACACACACACACACACACACACACACACACACACACACACACACACACACACACACACACACACACACACACACACACACACACACACACACACACACACACACACACACACACACACACACACACACACACACACACACAGAGACACACACACACACACACACACACACACACACACAGAGACACACACACACACACACACACACACACACACGCTAATTGCAGAGCACTGCAGGGTGCGGTGAATATGAATTGCTAAATACAAAGGACCGCTTGCTTGTAACCCAAAGAACAAATAGCTTCAAATTAAATGCTTTCATTTTTTTTTTGTTTCTGTTCCCTTGTGTTATTGGACGTTTGAAATTGTTCAGAATGGTTCTTATTTAAAAAAAAAAAAATGATCTATATATATATATATATATATATATATATATATATATATATATATATATATATATATATTTACTTTTACCTGTGTTAAGGTGTTTCTGCCTGAGTTAATCAATTTTATATGCCTGCCATAGATATATATTAGGTAGGCTAGATCATACGAAGTGTCTTTATATTATAAGTGCCAGCCTTATCTAGCCCACAGCTAGTGTGGTGACAAAGTGGCAGATCACTTTGGCGGATCTAGCCTGTGTTACATGTCTCTACGGCAGGCAAGTGGAACTGAAGAAAAGCTCTTGAGCTAAAGAGAAAGCACTTTGGCATCATACAGACACACAAAAACACACTGTATTGGAATAATTGCAACAAGGGCCACTCCAAATGATTACCAGCATTACAAAAGTACGACTTACAGTAACACTGAAAGTTGAAGCATGGACCTAATACAAGCTTCCTATAGTAAAAGCAGATCAAAGTGTTATAAAGCATAGCGAGAGCACTGTAAAGCTCAGAGAGGTATGGTAAAGTATATTCAAAACCATGGCAAACCAATGCATCGTGTAGCCATGGGAAAAAAATGCTGAATTACTGTGCAAATCTAGCTGAACACAGCCAAGCTTGAACCCAGGTAGAAGGGCCTGGTGGGTGGTCTGCAGCTCAGGCATCCCCTGTCGATAGATATATAACTCATTCAGATCAATCTGACAAATATTAACCACTGCCAGACACTTGAGCAAACAGAGAGAGGAACAAAAAAGCAAGGTCGGTTACCCGGGGGGGTGATGTCATCGTGTGTGCCGATTGCACGCAGCGGGCAAGGGAGCAGGGGATCCTGCAAAGTGAAATAACGGTTTAGCATTTCACTCGGCTCATTAATTACTGCGCTGCAGCCACTGGGACCGAGAAACACAGCCTTTTTAGGAGCACAAAGTGGAACTGCTGTCTAACTCTTCTTGCTCGGTTGGTACTGTTGCTCCTGAGAATAAGCAGCGAGATTCCAGGCACAACTCTGAAAGCAGACTGTCTCAGTTAATAAGTCAGCTGAATGATTTGTATTATAAATACTTATATGATATTTTGCTCAGCCTCAAAAAAGTTAGAAAAGTTAGGAATAGTTTTTGGAGCACTCTGCTTCCCTGGCAGCGCAGAGAGCATTTGGGACAGCAGTTAGTATTCATTTACCAGGCTGGGAGTTCAGCACTAGCATTATAATAGTTTCCCACAGTCAAAGCAAGGCCAAGTGTAATAAAGCACAGTGAAAGCAGGGTAAAGCACAGAGGGGAGAGGTATGATGAAGCACATTTAAAAAAAAACAAATGATGTTAAACTAACCCTTATCACATTTTCCCACATTAAAAGCACAGCCATGTGTAATAAAGCACAATTAAATCATTGTAAAGCACAGGCAAGCATTGTAAAGAACAGGTATGGGTATGTATATTAAGAAAACCGTGGAAAACTTTAGGACTGTGAAAAATATACCAGGGTAAACTTGCCCGAGGGTATTGTGTGTTCGTTCAGAAATGACTGCTGTACCAGCTCCCTGCAGTGCAGTGACATCACCTCAAAGAATTCCCTGGATTACAGACTGTGAACCAGACTGCGGATGGAGTCTCTTATCAGGGGTGATAAATCAAGCAGCGGGGCGAGAGTTAGACTGAATTACAGACTTGAGAAGCCCACCTCGTAGACACATCACAGAGCACTGCTCCCTGCCCAGACCCCTTCTCACAGCACAGACCCCCTTGTAGGGTGCACACTTTGTGCGGGGTGACGTCTTGCTGCCTTGCACCCAGACTCTGAATCTCCGTTCCTCCTCACATCACAGACTCACACCTGGCCTCAGAGCCTCGTCGTTAATCTCTTGAATATCTTAATTACAACGTCAGTCAGCGTTCAATTCGTTTAAGTGACGATGAGATTTATATCAGTTTCACCTCCCTCCTCTCTTGTCTTTATTTATTGTTTAATCTTTGGATTTACTGTTTTACGAATAGCGCTGTCGAAATATAAGCTTGTTTTTGATACCAACATTTTTAAATGAAAACGAATTTTCTTCCATTTCTGTATGCGTTCTGTTTCTAGATTTACTGACTGTCATTTAGAGCAGGTACTATTCAAAACAAACAAGAGTATAAGAGAAAGGGCAGATCCTGCACAACAATGTCAGTAGAAATAAACAAATAAATAAAACACACTTCTGCAAATTAGCTGTAAACCATGTTGAGCAGAAGTGCTGCAAATTAGCTCTTGTGGGTGGAATGCTTTGAAGCTTCTCCCTATAGGAAACAGCAGTGTGTTGGTGTTGTTTTCTGTTTCAAATGGGAAAAGAAGTTTCTCACGGAAACTAATCTGATTGCATTCTAAATTCTGAGCAGTGAGTTCCGTGTTTGGAATGCTGAGGGTGTTCTGGAACACTCCGCACTCGGAACTCCGACCTGAACATTCTGCAGTTGCTCACTGCTCTTACTCACTGCTGAGGTAGGCTGATCGGTCCTCAGCCTGTCCTAATTTGGCTGTGTGTTTCCCCACTTGCAATATTGTGTTTATATATTTAGAAGCAGACTCTCTAGTGCTGGGGTATCCCAAGTAGAGTTAGCTGACTCATCCACTCATTGTGGTGGTGGGGGGGGGGTTCACAGCTGGAGCTCGTCTGCGGCTTCTGGAGGGCAAGTTAGACACTTCTTCACACAGAGAGTGGGGAGGGGATGGAACGGGTTTCCAAGCCACGTTGTCGATGCTGAATCACAGGGGTCCTTTAAGACCCGACTTCACAAAGTTCTGAGATCAATCAGCTGCTCGGACCCGGACGAGCGCCGATGGGCTGAACGGCCTCCTCTCGCTCGTGCATTTTCTCATGTTTCTGTTTTACATTCTTAAATGCAAGAGGGAGACAGGACCCTGTTAACCTGTAATATTCACACTGAAAAAAAAAAAACCCTCTTTGATGAAGGTCTGATTGTTGATGCTGATAGGGCCCAGGCCCTCAGCACCTGGATCATGGCTCAGCAGCCTAACAATTGTCCTGTAATCCCAACGAGACACCGAGCTGAGAGAGCCTTGGCAGCTAAATCCATTGTCATTGTTGCCCCTCAAAATCCCTTCAAAAGAACGCTCCGCAGCGTTCCTTCAATCTGACCTGCGGGACGGGCAGTTCAAAGAGAAGCCACTCATTGTTTTGGGATTGTTCATTACTCCCTGTACAATTACCCCCCCCCTGTCCCACCCCCCGGGGAGGGGGGTAATGAGAGACCCAGATCTCTGTGATGAAGGCCGTCGAGACTGACTGAGCCAGGAAAGTGACGCTAATGAGGCAATGACCAATTAAGAGAACGTGCCTTGTGCTTTCATCCAGAGAGGGCCGGCCTCCTCTCGTTTTTATCTTTATTTTCTTTAGTCGTTCGGGGAACGGAATTTGGCCCCGGTACGTGTGGGACTTGCAAGCCAGTCCGGTTTTTATGAGAGAGGTTGAAAGGACAAAAAACACAGCAGCATTTTCATTATGAATACAATATTTTGAGGGGTATTTACAATGAGCCCCTCTTTATAACAGCATTGAAATGCTACCAACTGTCCCACTAAGTAAGGCTTCAGACAGCGCCTCTCCAGAGCTGCACAGACTGATCCCCCTCACACTCTCTTCAGTGCTATCAGACCTTTTCACTCCTACTGACGGAGGAGATAGTGATGCCCCGTCTGTCTGAAGTCAGGCTGGAACACATGATCCATTATTGTTATAATTTGGGAAACATTTTTTAGCCTTGATTTCCTGCACTTATAAATGATTATCACACCCACCACTGAAATAAATAAATAAATTAAAACACAGAATCGTCTTTTGTGCGAGATGTAATACGGTATTTCCAGACTGGTGTATCCGATTGCCTGTAGGAAGACAAATAGATTCCCAATTGCATCCTCGGATGAATAGGTCTGTCTGAATAATAAGCTTGAGTCTCTTTCACAAAAGACAAAGCTCTTAATCAGACTCCCCGCTACTCAGACAGCCCTCCCCACCCAGGGGGTCCCAGACTGGGAATGAATGAGAGCCCCCCTCCCCTGCTTGCAGCGTGGGATGGGACGTCACGGTAATGAGGGTTAAGGAGGAGACGCTAAGCCGGGCAGATCCTCTCTCTAGACACGAAAAGCCTGTCTGTGTGTCCGTGGCTGCTTCAGGCCCCCTACTCTCCTCCTGCCTGCCTCTCAGCCTCTCTCAGTGGGTGTAAGTGAGTGAGCTGCTCAGAGCAGCTCAGTGAACGAACCCACTTCACGGCACGCTCAGTTCCGCTCACCCCTGAGCAGCTCAGAGCTGCAGGGCGGATTTCATCTAGTGATCTGAGCGAGCAGAAAAACTCTCGCTCTGAGCCGCTCCGTTACTGAACATACCCACTATGACTAGTGATAGCCACCCAACATGCAAACGGTGCTGTGAAGCAAAGGGAGTCCCGATGTTGCCTTTATTATGACATCTCCCCCGCTGCCATGACGACCCGTTGTGTTTTCATAAACACTGCTCTGCGAGGTCACCACAGCACTGACTCATGCAGCTGGGAGGGGGAAGCTGTAATTAAACACATAGAGAAAGGCCCACTCCTCTAAATACTCAGAGTCTAAGCTAAACTGCCTCTCCATGCCTGGTAGAGCCTGTGTTGATTTCTAGTTTAGAAACTATAACTGGAGCTTTTAATAATTTAGAAAAGCCATCAGGTACTGCTTGTGTAATTGCACCATGTTAAGCTTCCTGTCTATGTTTTACTGAATAATGCACACATGTTTTTGCAAAGTTCTCCAACCCCGTAGAGTTTGAATAGCTTTTAAAAACCGAATTCAACGTATTTTCCCAAAAAAAAGAACGCGAGAGCTGAGGTCTAAGTTAATTATAGAAACAACGTAGAATGAAATCCTGAAACCACATCCAAAACCCATGGAAATGAAAATATGAAAAAAACAGATCAATTGTTAGTTTTTTTTTTGTCTCTAAGAGTAGCAAAGTGTGATAAAGCACAGTGAATAAAGCCAAGGTAAGCATTGTAAAGCACAGAGAGGTTCGGCAAAAGCATATTCAAAAAAACCAAACCCTTATAAAGGTTTTCCATAGTAAAATAACAGCAAAGTGTAGTAAAGCACAGTGAAAGCACGGTAAACCACGGGTAAGCACATTGTAAAGCGCAGAGAAGGGTGGTATTTACTTCTCCGCATGTGTCGCGTCCCCCAGCTCTCACAGTTTTGCAGGGGGGTGCTGGAGTGCTTGTCGTGTACACCCCCTGCGTGGAAAAACAGCATGACATGACATTTCCTACACAGAAGAGGAACGGCTAATTGAATCAGCAAAGAATCAGCATCCATAGATTAAATCCAGCTCGGCTCAAACGAGAGCCCGGAGCAGCTGCAATTGAACACACATGATGGAGCCAGGGCCAGACTCGGCGCAGACGCTGAGGGTCTTCGCTGGGTTAATCTATCATTACCTCTGTGCTGCGTGTCTGCATTAAGGCTTACTCAATGCTGGACTATACAGCTAACCCTGCTCACTGTGACTGCTGGACTATACAGCTAACCCTGCTCACTGTGACTGCTGGACTATACAGCTAACCCTGCTCACTGTGACTGCTGGACTATACAGCTAACCCTGCTCACTGTGACTGCTGGACTATACAGCTAACCCTGCTCACTGTGACTGCTGGACTATACAGCTAACCCTGCTCACTGTGACTGCTGGACTATACGGCTAACCCTGCTCACTGTGACTGCTGGACTATACAGCTAACCCTGCTCACTGTGACTGCTGGACTACACAGCTAACCCTGCTCACTGTGACTGGACTATACAGCTAACCCTGCTCACTGTGACTGCTGGACTATACAGCTAACCCTGCTCACTGTGACTGCTGGACTATACAGCTAACCCTGCTCACTGTGACTGCTGGACTATACAGCTAACCCTGCTCACTGTGACTGCTGGACTATACAGCTAACCCTGCTCACTGTGACTGCTGGACTATACAGCTAACCCTGCTCACTGTGACTGCTGGACTACACAGCTAACCCTGCTCACTGTGACTGCTGGACTATACAGCTAACCCTGCTCACTGTGACTGCTGGACTATACAGCTAACCCTGCTCACTGTGACTGCTGGACTATACAGCTAACCCTGCTCACTGTGACTGCTGGACTATACAGCTAACCCTGCTCACTGTGACTGCTGGACTATACAGCTAACCCTGCTCACTGTGACTGCTGGACTATACAGCTAACCCTGCTCACTGTGACTGCTGGACTATACAGCTAACCCTGCTCACTGTGACTGCTGGACTATACAGCTAACCCTGCTCACTGTGACTGCTGGACTATACAGCTAACCCTGCTCACTGTGACTGCTGGACTATACAGCTAACCCTGCTCACTGTGACTGCTGGACTATACAGCTAACCCTGCTCAAGGTGACTGCTGGACTATACAGCTAACCCTGCTCACTGTGACTGCTGGACTATACAGCTAACCCTGCTCACTGTGACTGCTGGACTATACAGCTAACCCTGCTCACTGTGACTGGACTATACAGCTAACCCTGCTCACTGTGACTGCTGGACTACACAGCTAACCCTGCTCACTGTGACTGCTGGGCTATACAGCTAACCCTGCTCACTGTGACTGGACTATACAGCTAACCCTGCTCACTCATTGAGTTTAAAGCGTGTTTTTGTTTTACATGCTTGTATTTTTATGACAACATGGGGTCCTTTATTTTTTTAAGCTATTATAGGGCTTTTAGTTTCCCTGCCCACTCCCTGCTGGGCTTTCCACCAAAATAATGTCCCCCCCCGCCCCGTCCTTCTCTTCCCACCCTCCCTGCCAGGGTAGAGACTGGGTCGGGGAGAGTCCCTCTCTGCAAGCCCAGCACTTAAGCTCTTAATTAGCAGGCAGGTGACCGTGTTGGCGACACAGCCTTTAAGCAATCTGAGAGCCTTTGTGTTTGCAAAGACTGACTGGGACTGGAACTGGGTGGAAGGGAGGAGCGCTAGAGGGGAGGGAGGGGTTTGTATTGATCCATAACTGGGGTTTCTGATTGAAAGAAAGAACGAAACTTACTGTGTTGCAATAGAGCCCCATCTGTGAATGAGTTGATTTGCACAGTGTTACTGTTAGGCAATACCAGAAAGAACAGACCAGTTCATTTTTAAAACAGTGTAAAAAAATAACATCGCTTCTGCCCATGTGCAAAAAAATAAAAATAAAATAAATAAATCTGTAATTAAACCTGTTAACAGGCAACAGATAAACACAAGTAAACAGAAGCTGTGTTTATAATCTCTGAACATTCAAAGGCAAAGAGCATCATTATCTTGCTGTTTGTGTCTAGCATACCCATCACTGCTGAGCAACGGGAGGAAATTATAGCAGCTTTCCTGCTGAGTAACGTCAGCAAACTGACAAGTTCAGCAGACTGACACCAGCCAGCAAAAAGAAAACATTAACACATATTGCTGGGATACTGTAAATACGAGTTATATAATAATACAAGAAAAAGTTAAATGTGCTTAATTCATAACTACAAAATAAATAAACAATAATAGATTATAAATCACGCAGATTAGACTGACTACACCAAACCTTTGTCTTCTTGGTTTATTGCTAGTAAGCTCCCATCCATGGAATCACATCAGCTCACTGTCTGTCGTCTCTCTCAGTCTCTATAAGGCAGAGAAGTTAAAAAACAGATCTTCATGACGTGACTGACCGCAGACAGACGCAGTCACCTGTACAAGTCTCGGGACAGTGACTCTCCCACAAACCCGGCGAGCCCCACACTGCAAGGATGGCAATAAGACTCCTGTTACACAGCGGTTTCCACCCACTCCAGGTTTTACTACCAGCTTGATTAGCCACAGTGTAAAGGTAACAAGCTCAGGTTTGTGTCTTATTAAACTTACAGCAAAACCAGGAATGGATCACACTGCTGTGCAATGGGAGTCTTATTGCCAGCCCTGTACTGCAATATTATTACAGTCATTTCCTGCTTCGGCATACCCACAAGGGCAAGGCCTTGGTCTACAGTTGAACAGTTACTCCCAGCCCCCCCACACACACACACACACCCTGGAATCATACAGACTCTCTCTCTCTCTCTCTCTCTCTCTCCTAATGTGCTGTGATATAGGCCCGCACTTACCACAGCCACTTCCTTTCATGATTAACAAGGTCTCCCAGTCCTGGGGAGGAAGGGTGGGGACACTGAGTGTTATTTTTTTTTTGCTTCATTGTTGTCGGTTCAGGAGCTCCCTGCTGCACAGAGCCACATGCCACACTGTAACCCTTTAACAGCAATGCGTTAGCTGTGGTCAGGGGTCTTGCTTTCGGAGAATGGCAGGGGAAGCACCTCACTGTAACCAGAAATAAAAACCCACCCTGCTGGTTTCATAACTGCCCGCTAATGGCATTAATAATAGGGAACACGCTGCTCAATCCCTGGCCTCTCGGAACATCAAACCCCTCCTTCTGCATGCAGTAAAAAAAACAGCTTTGCAGTCTCGTTAAAACGCCGCTGTATTGTTAAAGGGCTCTGTGTCCTGTCCCCCCTCGTTCACACATTTCTCCCGCTGGAAACCACTGGAACCAGCAGCCACTGGGAACCCAGGGGGGCCTGAGGAGAGAGAGAGGGGGGCCGGGGTCACTAGAGCAAGGAGCTGGGTCTCAGTGCGGAACAATTGATTGGCTTTTATTACTGTGTAACTTGTGTAGGAAACACTGGGCTGCAAGACACATTGAACCAATGAGAAACAGACAGAAACTGAATTAACTTTTTTTTTTTTTCACAGACCCTGATTAGCTCTAAAGTGGAGGCTGTGCGGTCCAGTGGTTAAAGTCCAGGGCTTGTAACCAGAAGGGTCACCGGTTCAAATCCCACCTCTGCCACTGACTGACTCACTGTGTCCTCCGTCCTGCGGATGAGATGTTAAATCAATGCCCTATTGTAAGGGACTCTGCATATAATGCACAGTTCACAGCCTACCTCTGTAAAGCGCTTTGTGATGGTGGTCCACTATGAAAGGCGCTATATATAAAATAAATTATTTTTGTATATTATTCTAAAGTAACATTAGGTAGTCCAAGACCAGTGCTAAGAGCGGTCTATGAAACTAGTCGTTGATATAATAAAGTTTCTTTTCTATCTAAAAAAAAATACAATCCCAAAAACAAAACTCAAGTTTAGGAAGTTAAAAAGAAAAAGAAGAATGATGATGCAATGGATCTCCTCCTAGCGACTGATGAGTTAATAATACTGAGTTCAGCGTAAGGCACGTACCGACCTCTCGACTGCAGAGCTGCCTCTTTCATTGAGACGTGAGACGTTTGTCTTTGAGCAGTGAGGTTAGAGGTTCACGTCCAGCCCTTGTCTTTCCGTTCTATTCAATGGGCTGAGATGCCAATTCGTTACAATGAACAAGCCTTCTGGCATACAATAAGCTGCTTAAGAGACTGAAACAATGTTCTGAAACCTCCTCTTTCATTTACCCTTCAATCGCTCGTCGTTACTTTCTTGTATTCATTCTCAGTCGGTTTCTTTCACTCTCTCTCTCTCTCGTTCATTCACTTATTTTTTTTTTAGCTTTCATCAATATCTTGCCTATGAAGTGAGCGCTCCAGCAGAAAGAAAGCTGAAGAGATGTTGAGGGAAACATGTTTGGAGACAGTCAGGGTGGCTCTTACAAGTGCATGTGTTTGCGTTTTCCCTAAAACAACTTTCCCAGTAACCGAGCATGGTCCTTGGAGAGGAGAGGAGGCCTCTTCAAAGCAGGGGAGTGATGTTCGCTCTTTAGAAACCTCTGGCCTGGGCCCAGGGGCTCCAAACAGACCCTCTGGAACGCTCTCCCAGGCTTCCAGTCACGTCATCTCACTAACCTGGAACTGGGGCTTGCTCTCCAGTCAAAACCGGCAAGATTGTATTTTCTTTTTTAAGGGACAGGAAGCAGAGAAATACCGAAGCTGTAAAACAAATTTCGGAGAGATCCTGTTTCTCACACGGCGTTTTAACCAAGCGAGACAGAGCAGGGGAGCACAAGCGCCCCTTGTGAGGCGAGGATTGGGGATTTCTGTCGAACAACAATACTGTACTTAAATAACATAACAACAAGGGCGCTGTTTCCCACTTTATAATGGCAACTTATCCTTGATTACGGCATTACCATTGTGGTTGATCTTGTCTGTACAGTAATGCCCTCTGATTTACTTCTTAAATGTACAGCCCCTTATAAAAGTTTCCCACTGTAAAAACACAGTGTAATAAAGCACAGGGAAAGCATGATAAAGCATAGGTAAGCACTGTAAAGCACAGAGAGCTATGGTAAAGCATATATAAAAAATAAAAAAAACTATGGTAAATGCATTGAGTGAGCATTGGGAAAAACAAGGGGGGGAAACTGCAAAAAAAAAAAGAAAAAAGGGATTAACTTTTATAAGGGATGCGCCCTCTTCATTTTGGTATCTGACTTCCACACTCTAACAGTGCGCTGGCCAGATAAAGGGATGGTGCAATACTGAGAGAGAGAGAGATGGGTTTGCGAAAGCTCTCTGTAACCCAGGCCTGCGTTCTGACTGAAACCAGAGCGCCAGCAATCCCTGAACTCTTCAATTGCTGTCAGATGTTTCAGTAACAACAGCAGCAACAATAGGCCAGTATCTACAACAAGCTCTCCCCCGCGCTGCCCTGCACTGCGCTCGGTCTCTCCAGGGAGGGAGGGCAGTGATCCAGCTCAACCAGTGATCAGAGAGGCTGCGGGAACGAGTGGAGGCTCACACCAGAGATTATAATCAAACCCATCTTGAAAAGGGGGGGCATGATTATATTAATGTTATGACCTTGGGGGATTATTCTAACCCACAAGAAGAGGATCGGTACAAGATTATATCATTATAACCCATAAAATAATATTTATATCGTGCGGTGCAATAATATACTACATGACTTCGGAAAAAACAGGAAATATTGAAAACAGAGAATCAGTTAAGGGCCTTTATACAGTAAGTTACAGTACAATGTACTGCCTAACCATGAATTAGCAGAACTAACGAAATAGCAGCTATATATAAAAGCATATAAAAGCAATCCATTTTAGTTTAACAGAACCTGAAGATCTCGTTTGTAATCCGTGAGAGCAGCAGTGTGGAGTAGTGGTTAGGGCTCTGGACTCTTGACCGGAGAGTCGTGGGTTCAATCACAGGGTGGGTGGGACACTGCTCCTGTACCCTTGAGCAAGGTACTTTACCTAGATTGCTCCAGTAAAAAAACAACTATATAAATGGGGAATTGTATGTAAAAAAATAATGTGATAAGGGTGTCTGCTAAGAAATTAATAACAGTAATGACCCCCTACTGCTGCAAGTAGGAGGCCTGCTATTCAGGATCACTAGGAGACTTAAATAAATAATAAAAGGTTACAAATCTTTCGGTAATAGCAGCATGATTCAGCCCCGGCTTCTTCCTCTAATCGGCCTTGCTTTTTAAAATCTTTCTGAATAATCATAAACAAGAGCCAAGAGAGCTCGCTCCACCAGGGTCCTGTTGTTATCAGGACTGGCCAGGGAGAGACATTCTCTTGTGATAAGCAGAAAGAATGGAAGCGGTCCACTTTACTTTATTTTTTCCTCTTTTTTTTTTTTGATTGTCAAAGGCTTTTTTTTTTTTTTTTTTTTTGTATTAAGCAAACTTTCCTAAGCAGCATTTTAAAGGGTGTGGCCCGCCCCTCACTAAGAAGGGAATGCGCCTAGCAAAAAAAATTTACTGGGAATGGATCCTAATTCGCCATTAGGAATCCGAAAAACAAATACACCAGAGTTTAGATGCCAAACTCAAAGGGATTTGGAGGAACTGCACCTTCTGAACCTGTGCGCTTGAATCCCATTAAAACCCCTCGACTTTATTCCAGCTGATTAAATTACAGCAGGTCCTAATACAACACATATTTCATTTGCTATGTACAACTGCCCTTGTTTAGACAATAAGTGTGATTCCGTCTGTGAAAATGTTTCGATCAGCCGGCCCCCCTGCGGTCCTCCTTAACTCGACCCTGCTGCTGAATAGCCTGAGCAGCGCGGGGGAGGTGATCAGTCTGAGCCTGATTTAAAGCAGGCGCTGCTGTGGGCTAATCGGAGAGGCACTCGCTGAATCGGGGATGCTGCTCAGAAGAGGCACAGTCTGGCAGTTATCGAGCTAGCCAGCCCCTCGCCTCTCCTCTCCTGGCACGCTGAAGGTGCATTCTTAGCAACATCCTGTTTGGACATCCATCAGCGGCATTGTGTATACAGAATATAAGGACAAGGTACATACTTGGGAAAGCTTGCGCATAAGCAAACGTGTGCTAATCCCAGTCATCCCTGAATCACAGCACTTCCTTCCTGGGGTCACTGCCTGCTCCGAGAATTCCTCATCAGTCAGCCAGCCCTCCTCTCCAGCATCGCCTGATCAAAGAAACTTCCCTGTAAGGCTGGGATCACAGACTCTGATTAGCAGTGACCTCAGACTGCCTGTTTGTAAGTGCCCTTAAAAGAAAGTCCACCATGGACTGCAGTTTCCCCCCCCATGCTTTTCCCGTGGCTATACTCTGCATTTACCATAGTTTACTCTGGTTTGCCATGTTAATTAATATGCTTTACCATACCTCGCTATTTTTTTACAATGCCTCCCTAAGCTTTACCATGATTTCATTATGCTTTATTACACTTTGCTGTGCTTTTACTATGGGGCACTTTCGTATAACCATGGGAGAAAATGCTGCAAAAATACAGTGCAAGAAATGGCATGGTAAACTTCTGTGCACTCGGCAGTCTAAAAATCCTCATTCCACACAGGATCTATCTCTGCATTCGCAGCAGTAAGTAGTGCGTTCTCAGTATTGTAACAGTGAGCAACACAGTTACCTCTTGTACGGTACTGTCAGAGGCAGACCAAAGCAAAGTTCATTTCTTATGCCAATTTTTAAATTTTTTTTTTATTGGCATAAGAAATAATTATTCAGCCGGCATTTTAATCCACAGATGCGAAGCGGTGCAGGAATCACTTTTATTGTACTCCTGTATTCTCACGGAGTAGGGTAGGAAAGCAGGAATGCATTTTCTTGGACTGGTTGAGATTATAGGGAGTTTAGTCTGAACCGAGAATGAGGAGCTGGGGGAGCCTGCTCCTCCTCGTAGTGCATAGAGGAGCATTTATTATACCTTGAATCAGAGACACGGCGAAACCACATGCTTGCACTGACCGATGTACAATATACATTGTTGTATACGCCAAAATCACCGTCGAGCCCTCGAGGTGTCGTGGGCTAGTTGACGAAACACCGAGCATGGAAGGTGCCCACTTGAAGACCCCAGAGATGTACCCTACTTAGCTCAATCCAGACGGTTGTCATGCTGATGCGCTGGGGAGACCGCACTGTGGTTGATCCCCGGAGCCAGCATCGCAGCCGTTGTGTGCGCTGATGCGCTAGGGAGGCAAAATAAGCCAATCCCTGGAGCCAGCATTACACTTCAGCCATCAACACCAGACAGAAGGATATCTACATCATCATATGGAAGGAAGCACAAATGGATGGAGACAGCTATGGATCGCATTAGTTTACTGTGAAGCTACGTCTTAGTTGGTGCTTATCTTGGCGAGAGCCGAGTTCAAATCAGCATGAAGTTTTAACATCTACTCTCGTGTAATGGAAATCTTGGATGCTGTTTGATGTAAAAAAAAAAAAAAAAAATCTTATTTGTACTTCTCTTCCTTTACACAATAGTTTGTAGCATCATTGAAAACTACCAGTGTTGAGAATAACTCTCCAATATTCCGCGTTCAGCTTCACACTAACCTCCTAACCCTCCGTTCGCTACATTCCAGTTTAGTTTGTTCTTCAGTCAGGAACCAGACCTTGCTGGCTGTCCAGTTTGTTTCCATTCTTTACAAGCGGTTCCAAAAGACCTTGAAACTGTTGCATTAGTTATCAGTATATAGTTACTCTAAATGCGAGTCTAGCTCACAAGCGAGGGTGCTGCTGGCAGAGACAGCAGAGTCTTCCTGTAGCATACCCGGCACACAGCCAATACAATTACACAATCATATGTAGGCATATATATATATATGTGTGTGTGAGACCATTTCTAAGGGTATATCCTGTATCAGCCCCTATTGAAAACATCAACAGAGGGGATTCATGGAAAAAAGATACCAGAGTAATAAAAAACACTGTTTGAAAAAAAAAAAAAAAAATCAAATTTTTATGATTCCTGACTTCGTAAGCTGAGAAGAGCAAAAACAAAAGGTGAAAGTCAGTACAGAACCAGTAAGAGATAACTTAGAAGACAGGAGAATGAAATCTGACTTCTAATTTATCTCTTACTGGTTCTGCCCTCCCACCACTACAGTATAAAATACAGAATACGTAGGAAGACTTCTACTTCTTTATTAAGAAAAACGATATGACGAGCAAGATTTTGAAACGTTGTTTTTCCTTTCAGTAGTTTCCTTCATTGTTACTCCATTACTAATTATTCATCATCAGTGATGTGTTTTGTAGTCACTTCAACAGGCCAGCCTGTACACAGTTTTGATAGGAACAGGGGCCAGGGTGTGCCTTAAGAAAGGGCTTCTTGAGAAAGCTGTGAGATTGTGTCTGTGTGCGTTTGAGAGTACAAGTCTAAGAGCCAGCTTTGACAAACCGATTCAAAGAGAGAAGGAAATTAACAGAACCAGCTGAAGTAAATCAAAAGCAGGTGGTTGGTGCTCTCTCTCTCATCACACATGTACACACACGAGCCCTATCCGCGCTGCGCGTGTATCCACTCCAAAAAGGATCTGAGGTTTCTCTGCAGTGCCAGGACCCTGACCCTGGCCAGTTTAAGGAGGAGATAGTGGGAGGTGGAGGTGGGGAACAGGTGTGGGGTCCTGGCTTCCGACAGTCCGCGGGACATTTACAGGTCGCAGTCTGTAAACAGAGGCATGTTTGAAATCCGACCCGTAAACAAACAGACAGACCCAGGTGAAGGGATTTCAGAGTCCCCTCATTCCTGAGGATTGAGAAAGACTTAGGAACAGATTTCTTTAAAGGCTTAAAGACTTGATGCATTTCTTGGCATGGGCTGCCTGCCTCCAGCAAGGCGCTTGCCTGCTGCTCTGTGGACTGTGTGTGATTCAGCTGCAATGGGGCTGGGAGTGGGAGAGGAGTGGAGCCACCACTATGTCACTGCTAAGTCACTGTTGGTTAGGGTTGGGAAGCAGCTGGATGAATCGAATTGAACCAGAGCATGGAATCTCTGACTGTGCTCTCTCTCTCTCTCTCTCTCTCTCTCTCTCTCTCTCTCTCCATCTGCATACATCTCATCTCTTCTATTTCCCCCTCCCTTGTTTCCCTCTTTTTCCTCCCTTCTTTAGAGATACTAAAAGAAAATTCATTTCAATGAAACATGTTTGGACTAGAAGTCTTTCTCAATGTGTTTGAGTTTTGCAGTGGTTTGAGATTCCCTCTCCTTCACTCTATGCCAGAGTCCAGGTCAGAGTGACAAAGGGGGACGGGTGGGCTGCATCTCCCCTGGACGGAGTGGAGCAGAGAGAGAGAGAGAGAGAGAGAGAGAGAGAGAGAGAGAGAGAGAGAGAGAGAGAGAGAGAGAGGCAGTGACTCAAAGAAAACATTCCACAACATGATTCCAGAACAATCCTCCAAGCACATGCAGGTCGGCTGCAATCCTGAACAGTCCCGACCCCCGAAGGCCAGCAATCCTGCCTCTTCCTTTCTCACCTCAGCGATGAGGATGCAATTCCCACATCCCACATCCTTTAAGTGCACAGGAATTTGCTGAAGTTTCCCACGCTCTCCCTGAGCGACACACACACACACACAGACACACACACACACACACCTCGATCAATGATTACACAGATCGGGATTATTAAAACAAACCTTTCTGGAGCACTCCCTGGAGGAATAATCCTGGATCGGGATTGGAATTCTGTTTCTAATTTGCCGGGAATAACATCTGTCCCGCCTGTTTGCAACATGCCTGTGATTTTTATCTGTCCTCTAAACCTGTCAATGTCAGGTCCCCCCCACTAATAAAAGAAGAATAGACTGACCCCCCACCCCCACGCCCCAAGTTCCTCGGAATGTTCTGCAAATTCCAGCGTTCCTATTGGAAGCACGGAATGGCGGGCTCCCAGGGAGAGTGTGATGCCAGCTAAGCGGTCATGTCATAAATGTGTCATGTTTTGGCAGGAAAGCGAGTCCAATCGGAAACCTCTGGAGAGAGCATGTGTATATATATCATCACTGTTCAGCTTTATTACAGGAGGATAATTAAACCCATGCAGCACTGCCCTCACCACCCCACCCCCCCCAAGCCTGAGACCTGTGTTAACATTGCAGGGACACAAATAAGACTCCCACTGCATAGGAGTTTCAACCCATTCCAGGTTTTACTACAAGCCAGCGTACAGCTAACAAACACAGGTGCGTCTTATTATTAAACTCGCCGTAAAAACCAGGAATGGATCAAACAACTGCTATGCCATGGGACAATGAAGATCAGATATGGGACCCTTTTAAAGTCATGGAAAATACTTTCTTTCTGCCAGGGGAAAGCATTGCTCCGAGATTGCCTCAGAGGTGGGTGTGAGCCGGAGAGCTGCAAAAGGTCAGGGAACCAGAACAGCAACCAAGAACAACTTGGGGGAGGATTCAAACTGACAAACGACGGCAGGGAATATGACTGTTCTGCGAGGGTGGGGAGAGGGAATAGGGACTATGAAGGGCTTTAAGATTACATCCAGAACTATTTAAACACACAACCGTGCTAAATTTAGAAATACTAATACATTAAATAGCAAGCGTTTCCGAATAGAATGTTGAAATGAATTTTTTATTCAAGTGCTTCAATCACTGGGTGACGTGGACTCCAACCCCCCCATTGATAAAGTGTGAATGGTCTCTTACTGGTCCCATTAAGAGATGTGCGCGTGTGCTGGTTTTGCATGTAGGAGACGTAGTCGACCAAACACAGGACTGAATGGTACAAGTTACAGCACGTTACTTTTCCTTTCCACAGTAAAAGCAGAGCAAAGTAAATAATGAAGAAAAAGGAGAGGAAAGGGAAGGGTTTTAGATTTGGGGAGAAGTGGGAAATATTTTACTGATCAGAGTGAGGCTATATAGGAAGATCCCTGGACCCCCTACCTTGCCAAAGACTGACCAATGAGGAGGCCGGAGCTGTGAGCTCACAGAGCAGAGCCACGCCCCCTTCTCCCCACGCCCCGCCCCGCTCTCCTGGTTCTGATTACATCGCTACCGAGGCTCAGATGGAACCGCGAGAGCCCGGGGAAGTCATGGAAACAATTAAACTGCAAAGACATATTTGGAAGCTGAGCAAAAGTAGAGAGGGAGTTCGTTTTAAAGAAACGCCAGCTCGCTTCTCCTGTATTTAACAGGGTAAGATCTAACGACAGGAGGGGTGCTTTCAAAGACTTCTGAGAAGAGCGCTGTGTGAATAAGGTGGGGTGCTGCGTCAGTGAGCGACGTGCACAGGGAACACAGCCAGATGTGTTTGTTGAGAATCTGGGAAAAAAAGACTCCCATTGCAATATCCAGTCATCGCGGTCTGACCGTTACTCAACCAAACGTGTGAATTATTGAGCAGCACAGCATTGCACAACCAGCGAGGGTGGGACGGTTAGCATAACGGCCTTCACTTTCAGTTCTGGTTGTGGTTATCTACGCTTATATGGAGATAGCAACAGTAAATCTGCCCGGAATGAGAGTGTAAATACCTCTTGAGTGCAGTAATGCATGGCTCTGCAAGTGGAATAATACGCCACACAGCCTGCCCCCACTGTGTGGAAATATCTAATGTACCAGCATGATGCTACCCAGGGCTTATACCAAAAAGTATTAAAATCCCAGTGACCCAATATGGAAAAAATGTCTTCCCAATAACAGTAAATCTTTTATGAGGCGTGGGAGCAGGGCTGACGCAGTCTGCACCAGATCAGAGGGGCAAGCTGCGAGGAGGCTGCATGGATGCCATCATGCCTCTAAAGAAATACTATAAAGTATAAAACAGACATTGAAACAGCACCTCTTTGCAGACAACGAAACGCAAGACTGACTAATAACCGAACACTGAGCTGCTGAAGGCTGTTCACACTGGCACTCTGTAACTCCTTTCACAGAGTGATGTGTATATATAAATAAATAAATTAACAGTAATGCAGCGCGGCTGAAAATGACTCAGGTGGTCCTCAACACTGGAACTGTTTTCACAGTTTTTTTTTAAATTTTTTTCTTTCTGCAGGATAAACTTCTTTGTTTCACTTGATTTTGAGTCAGGGAGATTTGACCTTTTGCATAACACAACTGAAACACACCTCTCTCTCTCTCTCTCTCCATATATATATATATATATAGAGGCTTCGAAGCCTTCCACGAATGCTTCCTCGAGCTTGCTAAACAAGCAGTTGGGTTCCTAGCACTGCGAGGAGATGAATGCTGTTTTATTATATTTTTGGCTCTGGTTTTGCTCTGGAAGTGCGCCCCTGGCTTTAAAGATGGGATTTGGGGAATTGCTTCCACCCTCCTGCCATTGCCTCTCCTTCAGTCCACACTAACAAACAGATCCAAGTCACTCTGTTCTGTGATCTCTGTGTGCTGCTGATTGAGTTTGAACCGCACATGTTTTCATTGTCCTTTTTGTTCTTGTTTTCCAGGACCCCCTTGTAAATGAGGACTCAATGGGTAATTCTCCTGGTTAAAGTAAGAAAGACAGGAGTCCTCTTCAGGTCCAGCCCTTATGAAGCTCTACAGCTTGCAGCCGTGCAGTGCTGTGTAATCTCAGAGCAGGGGCTGGCTGAGTGGATTATACGTCCATGGGAGCTCTGGTTACGAAGCACAGTGAAGCCTCAAGGACAGTGATCCACTAGCTGATTAGACACAGTGAGCTGAAGCTGGCCTCTATGAGTAAATGCACAGCATTACAGTCTTGGAAAATGAAAGGCAGGCTGCGGTCTGATCACTGCTGTTTGGCATCTAATTGAAAGCTTCGAGGACAGTTCAAAAGAAGGATGTTTCATTCCTGCTTCTAAACAGTTTACCCAGCGGAACCAAAAACAAAACAAACAAACAAAAACTGAAAGCTCTCGCTGTCACGCAGAGGTTCCAAAGCCTCCCCCGATTGATTTACAGCATCGTTTTCAGCTCTCCAGACATTCCTGTTTTTAAATAGAGAGTTACAAATCAAACTGTCCTCACTTTGCTTTCAAACGCTAAAGGAAAGCGCAGCGATACCTGATCCTGCCGCACGCACGGGGCTTCATCTTTACAAGAGGAATTAGTGTTCATTTGAGAGCCTCTTCTGATGCTTAACCTGACCCCAGGAATGGAATCCATAGCTAATAAATCATTTTTTTTGCACAGCATCTATTTATATATATATATATATATATATATATATATATATATATATATATATATATATACACACACACATACACACACACACACACACACACACACATCATAAAAGCCTTATCACGGGTGAGATATTATACCAAATATTCATAACCTCCTACTGCTGTAGAGGGAGGACCACTGTTGCCTATCGGGACATCACCTGGTGGCTTCACCTGCCTTGCTTCCTTGCTAAAGTCAAAATATGTAATTCATAGCTAAGTTTTTTCTTCTTCTTCTTCTTCTTCTTCTTCTTCTTCTTCTTCTTCTTCTTCTTCTTTTTCTTCTTATTGCTGCTGAAGGAAGGACCAAGGCAGAAACACCACCTCGCGCGGGCAAAATGACGGATCACACAGCTCTACAGCTCTGCAGACTGCGTGTAACTAAACTCCGTCTAGCCGGCTGGGAGAATGTAGCTCCTCTCTGAGGTTTACTGGGGTGAGTCTTTAAAAACACAGCCGTGAATAATCAGGCTTAAATACGAGCGGTGACAGCTTAATCCCCTTTAATGAAAACGAGAGCCCCAGGACTGCACACAGCGGTGTCGCGATACGATCTGTATCACGACATGCAGGTCGCGATGCGATATGCGTCGTGATGCATGTGCTGCTCTCCGTGGGCTGTTTGTATGATGCACAATAAGATGAAATAGTCATTTAACAATGCAGCACTTTGTCAAAAAAACAACAATTAAATGAGACAGGGAGAGTGTGTATCCATGCCAGGAGAGCGAGCAGTCTATCAGTCTGTCAGTCTGTCTGCGTGTGTCTGTCTGTCGGTCTGGCGCTGGGATTCAGGAGTTTGTTTTCCACGTTGGAGACAGGAAGCGAAAGCCGCTGCCGGTTGCTTCCTGTTCTTGTCACAGGAAGCCGGTTGATCCTGGCGGCTCTTCCTCTCTCCTCCTTCTCGACCCGCCAGGAACCCTGACTCATCCCTCCTGGGCCAGCCGAGTGGAGATTCCCTTTCAGCTTTCCGGTCTCATCTCCTGGCACGGGTCCGCGCTTTCCAGCTTCCCTCCCCCGGCATTAAAACCAGTCTGGACACAGGGGGGCTTGACCACAGATCAGAGTCTGGTTACATCTCAGCACGGGGTGCACATGTTACCCATTTGGCAATGCATCTTTTAAAAGGATGATTAGTTGTCAAGAGATGTTGCAGACAGCACGCGCTGTAATGAATTGGAGTCTCAGCCCGTTGAATTGAATGGAAAGGCAAGGGCTGGATGCGAACGTCTTGCCATTCAACTGAAGATCTCCTCCTAGCGGCTGATGAGTTCATCAGACTGACATCAGCATAAGGCCCGTGCTTGCCTCTCGTCTGCACAGCTTGCTCTCGGGTTCAGCGGTTCCAGACCTTGCCTCTCCATTCAATCCAATGGGCTCTGGGATGTCGTCAATACAGAAGTGAGGGGGGGGGGGGGCATTGGAGCTGGGAAGGGAAGCAGGGATGCAGTCGATAAAGGAAAAAGGAACGGTTTGCTTTTGGAAAAGCGAGAAGACAAAGCACTCAGCTTCCTGTCTCGGCAGTCACTTCTTCCGAAGGAAGCCGCTGGGAGCCGCTCTTGTTTCTTGTTTGCGTTCTGCAATTTTTGGCAGCAGGATTTTGTTTCCCCTTGTGCGGTCCTGGGCTTTTGTTTTGATGTTTTTTAAGTCAGGATGGGGGAATGTGATGAGCACTGGAACTGAATAGGCAAAACCACCAGCTTGAAAAAAATAAATGAAACAGAAATCAAAGAAAGGTTTAACAGGTAAAGTGAGACAATAAACAACTTCTGGGTCTAGACGGAGGCTTAATTGGTTCAATTCAACAATTTGGAAGAAGGTTTGAAACAAAGACCAGGAGTGGAAGGCCAGCTTTGGCCAGCCCTGATCTAAAGTAACTCTCCTCGTCTCCAAAACACTGTCAGGTTACGTCACATGTTTCTCCTCAGCTGCACTGCGTTTCAAAGGAAAAACCAGAAGAGACGCATCTTTCTTGAGAAACAGGGCAGCTGTGCTAACAACACTTCCTCCTTTGAAAGAAATTCCCAGCCGCACTTCTCACTGGCTCCAAATGTGAAATTCATGAAAAGCGAGCAGAGGGAGCGATTTGCTTTTAACGCGTCAAAGACACCAGCGTTCGTGTCAGGATCGCCTCAGGGGTCCTCCATTCAAAATGTGGAACCTTATTCCTCAAGCACGCCAGTCCTGTCTATCTGAATTGGCACAAATAGGGACAATGCTTTCTTTAAATAAATCATCAGTTGTTGAAGTTTCTAGTCTCTTAACAACAAGCTTACTGGCACGTTAATAAGTGTGTTTCGTTGCCTCTAACATACAGCGACTTGTGCTCAGCATTTCCAGGTCAGGTTCCCCAGCCTTGGTCTCCCCCTAACACTGATGGAATATAAAAGTTGAATTAGAGCCTTAGAGGCCAGTGGCTTCTCTAAGCTGCGATTGTGAAGCTGCAGCTGCAGCGCGGTGTCGCTGTGGGAAAGGCTGGCTGGGTCACAGGGGCAGTGCAGCCCCTCTCCTCTCAACACCCCTCCTCTGGGGCTCCTGATTCTCCGCAGCCAGGCGATTGTTTCAGGGCGCTATGATGCAGCGGTTTCCGTCTCTCTTCCCCGGCTGTCGGAGTTATCAGGCGGGCGAACGGCTTCCTGGTATTGCTTCTCCACACAATGCACAGAAACAGGAAGGGGAGAGCGCTGCAGCCACTGCTCTACTCCTGTCTCTCTCAACACGACAGCGCTTCACAAACACAGCCTGGGCTTAACGACCAACTCTGCTCCCAGCATTCTATCAGCATGATCCGAAAGCAGTAACACCTTAAAGGGGAGAGAGCACATTTTCTTGTTTCAAAGCTAGAACTTAAATTTAGATATTTTGGTAGTATTTATTGTTTTATTATTATTTGTTTATTTAGCAGACGCCTTTATCCAAGGCGACTTACAGAGATTAGGGTGTGTGAACTATGCATCAGCTGCAGAGTCACTTACAATTACATCTCACCCGAAAGACGGAGCACAAGGAGGTGAAGTGACTTGCTCAGGGTCACACAATGAGTCAGTGGCTGAGGTGGGGATTTGAACCAGGGACCTCCTGGTTACAAGCCCCTTTTCTTTAACCACTGGACCACACAGCCTCCTATATGTAACATCACCTGGTGAAAGCCTAATAAAAAAAATCAGACCTTTTAAATGTCACACAAAGAAAGACAAATGAGTGATGATGCAATACTTTACCAATATGAATCAAACGCATTGTAAAAAGATGCACACACGCACGCACGCGCACACATTCCCACACACGCATTCAAAGGAGATGTCACTCAGTCTGTTTAAATGTGAATTTTGTTTTTCTGAGTTTGTCAGAAGCACGCCAGAGAAAACACCTGGAGTTTGTTGACACCGGCAGAGAGTGTTTCCACTCGCGGGTCCCTCCAGGACACACAGAGGCTGCAGAGGACACTGACCAGCCGGCTCTCAGGGAAGCAGAGCTGCGTGCCACTCTGTCCAGCCTGTGCTCCTGACACTTCCAGCTATTCAACCCCTGCACAAATATTACGTTGCCAGGAAGTTTAAAATAAATAATAATAATAATAATAGTAAAACTACAAGATGTACTGTTATTGGAATCTGGACGGATTTCAGGAGCAAAGCAGATCAGCTTCTCACCCCACAGAAACTGTGCAGCGCCCCCTCCTTGCGTTTCCCATGGCTATCTCATGCATTCACCATAGTTCACAGTTCTGCTTTATCTCTCTGGGTTTTCCCTTATAAAAGTTTACCATGCTATTTTTGCAGTTTTTCTCCATTCTTTTCTATAGTTTATGCCGGGTTTGTCATGTTTATTAATATGCTTTACCACACCTCTCTGTGCTTTACAATGCTTTCCTATGCTTTACCAGACCTCTCTGTGCTTTACAATGCTTCCCTATGCTTTACCGCACCTCTCTGTGCTTTACAATGCTTTCCTATGCTTTACCAGACCTCTCTGTGCTTTGCAATGCTTCCCTATGCTTTACCAGACCTCTCTGTGCTTTACAATGCTTCCCTATGCTTTACCAGACCTCTCTGTGGTTTACAATCCTTCCCTATGCTTTACCAGACCTCCCTGTGCTTTACCAGACCTCTCTGTGCTTTACAATGCTCTCCTATGCTTTACCAGACCTCTCTGTGCTTTACAATGCTTCCCTATGCTTTACCACACCTCTCTGTGCTTTACAATGCTTCCCCTATGCTTTACCAGACCTCTCTGTGCTTTACAATGTTTCCCTATGCTTTACTACACCTCTCTGTGCTTTACAATGCTTGCCTATGCTTTACCAGACCTCTCTGTGGTTTACAATGCTTCCCTGTGCTTTACCAGACCTCTCTGTGCTTTACCAGACCTCTCTGTGCTTTACAATGCTTCCCTATGCTTTACCATGCTTTCACTTTGCATTATTACACTTTGCTATGCTTCTTATAAGGGTTACAGTGCTTACCTAGATGCTGTGCCATGCTGGTAAAAAAAAAAAAATAATATAATAACATTTCAGAGCCACTGCCAAACCATGAGAGGAGCTTCCAAGCTAAACAGCAGCAGAGGGCAGTGTAACGCAGTGCCTAAAAACGAATAAAAAGACCTTTCTCCCTGGCCTCGGCTCAGCAGCTCCCTGGATGCCAGCTTTGCAACCGTGCTTTATTACAGCAATCTTTTATAAGTGCACCTTCAGGTTAGAAAATGAATGCCGGTCTCTGTTTAGCAAGTATTTGGTGCCCTCTGGCGTTCAAGAGAAGCATTGAAATTGTCTGTCACAGAAATGGCTTGCGTGAGGAATCTTCATTAAAACAAAACAAATCTAATCTTTTTCATCTCGTTTTTTTTTTTTTGGGGGGGGGGGGGGTCAGCTCTGAAATAATACCAATAAATCAGAACAAAAAGAGCAAACAACTGAAACAATGAATTCATTTAAAATAGCTTCTTTTTTAATTTTTTTATTAACCACAAAAGTACAAACTACGAAATTCCAGATTATTTTACACTTTACTTCATTCATAAACTGCATATAGAAAGCGAGCGATTATGGAGCCGACTGAAACAGCCAGAGGAAACAGGAAAGGGACCAGCACCCCAAAACAGGGCTCCACGGCACAAACACTGCAATCCCAGCGCAGGAACTCCCTCCAGCTGGATTGCTGTACAATGAAAATGAGCAGAAACTCTTTT
This sequence comes from Acipenser oxyrinchus oxyrinchus, assembly GCA_030684275.1. Taxonomy (NCBI): domain Eukaryota; kingdom Metazoa; phylum Chordata; class Actinopteri; order Acipenseriformes; family Acipenseridae; genus Acipenser; species Acipenser oxyrinchus. The sequence goes on from CM060300.1 coordinate 4,986,949, forward strand.
TTACATCCAGACTTTAATTCAACAGCGCCTTGATTCCAAATCAACTGAGGGAGGGAGAGAGAGAGAAAGAGGGAGGGATGGAGAGAGGGAGGGAGAGGGAGAGATGGAGGGAGGGACGTTCTTCACTCCCCTGAAAACGTGGTTGAACTGTTATCTACACAAGAAAAAAATATATATTTTATATACCAAAAAAAAAAACGGTTTCATCTTTCATCGGTTTGCAGTGTCAAAACGGGTTTGCACATTGCTGATGATGTCTTTACAATCAGCAAAGAGGTATGCAAAATTGAAAAGTTTTTTTTTTTTTTTTGATGTGCTGTACTATGTCACGACGTTTCGGACATAGCCCTTCAGCTGTGTAAAATGAACCACGCACGGTTTTTATGAAACCAGTGCACAACGCGATCCGATTCCAATGTCTTTCACTCTCCGGCTAACCCTACCCATTGACACCGAGGGTGCTCACGAGAGGCAGACTTTGCTAAATCTGCGCAGATTCTGCAAATGCATTGGCTACTTGCTCCAGCTCTGTGCAGATTCTGCGCAGAATGATGAAAGTCTGCGTGCCGCGCACGCACCCCCCTGTCCAGTGACACAGCCAGAAAAAACAGGGGCGTGGCAACACGTGGAACAGAACAGCCACGCGTCACAGCCGCAGGGGCGTGGCAACACGTTGAACAGAACAGCCACGCGTCACAGCCGCAGGGGCGTGGCAACACGTGGAACAGAACAGCCACGCGTCACAGCCGCAGGGGCGTGGCAACACGTGGAACGTCACAGCCGCGCAACGCGCGCTACGGCTTCTTCATTAGCGACTGTTCTAAAATATTAATATTATTCACTAGAAAAATTGTACAGGCAAACTTTTCATTTTTCTTCTGGCAATTAAGCAATGCTCACCGTGTGAATGGGTCGACTTAAAACGAGCCACAAATTCTAAACCGTCTGGATTCGCCATACTTTGTGAACATTGAAAAAAATGTAACCCTTCTATTTATTTATTTATTTATTTGTTTATTTATTTACCGGTATTTGTTTTTGTAAAAACATTAAGCTGAGGGGAACACATAAAGCCACTTTTTCAGGTACAGCCTCCCCTGCTGTGTCGTGTAGCGGCCTGAAACCTATTGTCTCCTGAAACCAGGTTCCTAAACCACAAATACAACGACAAATCCAAACAAAAATGTGTATAAATACGAAACGTTGGGGAAGTTGGCTCTTTCTGAGCAAAAACTATATATACTTTGTGTCCCACGTGTTTCTTACCTGCCCCTGGTTCAACTGTAACTTCAAACCATTCCAGACCCCAGACCTCGACATCGGGCACTGGGCTTCCACAAAGTGAATCATTACTATTATTTACAGTAAAAAAAAAAAAAAGATCAATTAAATTAGGTACTGACAGTAACGTATAAAACACAGGCTCCTATGGTTGGGTTTGAAACCCGAAAACAGTACAGGACTCCCGTTACCCCGCGTACCTCAACGACAGATTTAAACTCAAAACGTCAGCTTCTTTCTTTGCCATGGCAATTGATTTGGTGTTTGCCACGTGTGGCTCACTCTCGTCAGTTATTAAACCGGGCGCAACATTACAAATGCCACACTGTGCTTGTAATGACAGGTGTGTTTGTTATGACAGCTCTGCATTGTCATGCACTAGTCACTGGAAGCCATGCATGTCGTGCATTTGGTCGTGGATCAGGCTACACAGGTGGAATACCTTTATTATCATATACCATGTTAAGAATCACTCTTCAGGAAACACAGTGATTATTTCAACCCTGAAGCTGCAGGAACACAAAGCCACTTTGTGGTTCTGAACTTGGAGACCCGGTTTCAGGTCACTGCAGGGCGCACTAGGGGGAGACTTGGGGGTTTGATAGAGCAGCGAGCCTCAAAACTAGGTCTCCTGAAACCAGGTTACAAGCTCCTGAGAAAGTGACTGCGTGTTCCCTCAGCTTAACACCCGCCACAAAAAACAGCCTGGAATTAATCAGCAAACTCTGATGGCCTGCAAATTTTAATTTTTATTAAGCTTAATATCTTTATTCAGTTCTTTTAATTAAGAAAAGCAATGCCACTTTCTAAAACACACGCGCGTCAAAATATTATCACAAACATACAGACATAAAAATATATACCATCTTATTTGTGGGTGAGCAATTAAAAAATTCAATTTGGTTATTAAAGGTAAAGTCATTTTCATAAAATCAATCTGGTTATTAAAGGTAAAGTCATTTTCATAAAATCAATCTGGTTATTAAAGGTAAAGTCATTTTCATAAATTCAATCTGGTTATTAAAGGTAAAGTCATTTTCATAAATTCAATCTGGTTATTAAAGGTAAAGTCATTTTCATAAAATCAATCTGGTTATTAAAGGTAAAGTAATTTTCATAAATTCTATTTGGTTATTAAAGGTAAAGTTATTTTCATAAATTCAATTTGGCTATTAAAGGTAAAGTCATTTTCATAAATTCAATCTGGTTATTAAAGGTAAAGTCATTTTCATAAAATCAATCTGGTATTAAAGGTAAAGTCATTTTCATCATCAGTTCAAAGTTCCCCTTTTCTAATAAAATAAACTATTCAAGGGCTTTGAGTGTCAAATGATTCGTTTCCATCAGGTTTGTATAATCTCACATAAAAAGCATATTCAGTTATTGGGTGTGTTGCAATGTTAATCAAATCAGTACCTAACGGTCTTCAGCCCTGCATATCAGTATATTCCACTAGTCCACTGATGTCTTGAGTGTACTTCTCTTTCCTATACTACTAATCAGGGCGGCTGACACAGGCCGCGTCGTTCCCTCGTTTATTTCACTGCATAGCCTATCACATGGGGTTTGATCAGCGGCATGAGCGGAGCCTGGATGTGTCGCAGTTTCAGCTCGGAGAACCCTGCTTCCTCCAGCTCCTTCCAAGTGGCCCTGGTCAGCTCACAGCCGTCCCCGAAATAGTACCACAGCGGCTGCAAGACGTGCTGGAAAGCGTGGACCCAGGTGGACGGGTCTGCAACCACGTGTTCCATGAAGAAGAACGCGCCTCCCTGGGAAAAAACCAACAACAGAACACGCGCTTGCAGGGTCAAGTTGTTAAGCTCTCACCAATGGCTTTACTGCCTTTACCGTCCTGAGGATGACGTAAAACCTAGGTCCTATTGCAAGCGACTCTGCAGCAGCAGCAGCAGTTATTGATGAAGCATAGTCCCCCCCCCCCCCAGTGTATGTAACTCGCTTTGGATAAAAGCATCTGTTAAATTAATACTCTCAACTGCCACTGGTTTCCAGTTTGGACCTTTAGTAGCTACACAGGGATGGAAATAAGACTCCTGTTGCCCAGCCAGTTCACCCATTCCAGGTTTTAATACGAGCTTGATTAGCCACAGGGTGTGTACAGGTAACAAGCTCGTGTCCGATTCAACTCATAGTGAAACCTGGAATGGATCAAATTGCTGCGCAACGGGAGTCTTGTTTCCTTCCCAGCAGCACGCGTCCCACAGGTTGAAAGCCACCGATCTAGACCAGAGTTTCTCAGCATTTGTATTTTTAAACCACTTGTAAAGCAACCTGGTACCCCTGTATAAAATTTACATCCGAGAAGGCGGACTGGGGTGCCAGTTGTTTTAATAGGCTTTGCTAAACTGGCAGAGAATGACTAGGAGGGCCAGTTCAGCGGGGCACACCTTCTTAAAGGGGCGAATTTAAACAAAACTACACTGCCCTATAAAAGCACGAAACCAAAGCGGTGGCAAGCATCGATCTTATTTGCACAACCTCCAGTTTCTCAAACCCAGACCGGTGTGTCTGCATTGTTGTGCAATGCTGCGTACTCTGCAAACAAAGATCCAAAGTCAAAATCGATAGGCTTCATTCCAACCAAGAAACCCACTTAAAAAAAGAGAGTTTTCTGATAGTGTGGTGTTGCAACCTTCGAGCGATTCGAGGGGAGGGAGGGAGGGAGAGAGGAGAGGGAGGGAGGGGAGAGAGAGGGAGGGGAGAGAGGGGAGGGAGAGAGAGGGAGGGAGGGGGAGAGGAGGGAGGGGAGGGAGGGAGGGAGGAGGGGAGAGAGAGGGAGGGAGGAGAGGGGAGGAGGGGAGAGAGGAGAGGGAGGGAGGGAGAGGGAGGAGGGAGAGAGAGGGAGGGAGGGAGAGAGAGGGAGAGGGAGAGAGAGGGAGGGAGGGGAGAGAGGGGAGGGAGAGAGAGGGGAGGGAGGGAGGGAGAGAGAGGGAGGGGGAGAGAGGGAGAGGGGAGGGAGAGAGGGAGGGAGGAGGGAGGGGAGAGAGGAGGGGAGGGAGAGGAGAGGGAGAGGGAGGGAGAGGGAGGGGAGGGAGAGGGAGGGAGAGGAGGGGGGAGGGAGGCCTACCTAAAATCATATTTGACCACGTTTACAACAATGTGTTTGCTTGTTATTTGTGTTTTATTGTCGTCAGATGTTCCTGCCAGTACGGTTCTGAGTGAACAGGGATTAAAATATTAACCCGTTCAGTGCCGTTGTCCTCATTTCAAAACAGGCTAGTTGATTTTTTTGGGAGCATTTTTAATTTTCTCTTATAATGAAAACAGTACTCCACGTTATTGAACTGTGAGTCTGAATACACTAGAACATTATATTTGATACTTCACTGGCGCTGGTCACTCAATGCAAACTAAAATACTTATTTTAAAACTACATTTCTGCTGTTGTTATAAAAATGCAAGTCTCGACGTATTTAAAACCAAATCGCATATTGTGGGATTGCTAAGGAACTGAGGGCGTTTTGTTGATTTATGTACGGGTGTTTTTAATCGGGTGGGCCGTGTCCGTATTTACTTACCCGCTTCAAAACGCGGCGCACTTCTTTGAGTACGGCTTTGGTGTTTCCGACCGAGCAAAGGACCAGGGTGCAAACGACCGCATCAACCGATCCGTCGGCTATCCCTTTTAAGCTCTCCCCAGGCGTCACCACGAAGCTGTCGAACTTCAGGTGGCTGTTTTTGGCGAATGCATTGTCGAGATACTTGTCGAAATTGGGATTCGGATCCGTGCAGATGACTCTGCAGCCGGACGCCGGGTAAAATTCAAAATTCGCCCCGCTGCCGCATCCGATTTCCAGCAGGAGCAGGCTGCCGCCCGGGGAGGTGAACTGGGACAGGTTGCTGAAAAGGTCCTTTTTGTGGGCGTGCATTTTGCGGTTGTAAGTGTTGGTGATTTTGAAAAGCAGGTACGGGAAGAATTTTTTGTAGTAGCTGTATATCCCGACGAGCTCCAGAAACTGGAGAGGCAAACTTAGGATTTGGAAAAAAACCGTGAAAATAATAAGAACGAGCCCCATGATTCAAACCCAGGGTGTGGATCTGCACAACTGCCCCTGGCGTACTTTTCTTAGGCAGTAACTCGAGAGGAAAAAACGCCTGTTGCTGTCTTTATAGATTGTAACCCGGAAGGCAAGCGGTCCAGGGAGTCCAGCCAAGCTCGGTAATACCAGCATGTCACCGATAGGCGGCGCTGGTGAAAACAAAAGCGTGACACAAATTAATCTGCAGCTCTGGACAAAAATTTTTTTTGCATCATCATCATCATCATCATCATCATCATCATCACCTTGTAGAATGAATGCTTCATAAAGTCGAATGAATCCTGCTGAATGATGTTACGTTAACATATTGAATCACACACCGCGTTGTAGTTTCCCATCTACTTAACGCAAAACTGACAACAATTTTTTTTTTTCAAATAGAATTTATGATGTAAAAAAAAATGTGACACAGTTACTGATATCAATTTTTTTTTTCGATATCAGGAATAGAATTATTGATATTCAAAACTAAATGAAACGGCTTGCCATAGTACAATGATAGCAGACAGCGAGCGGATGTACTGCAATGCTATTAGTTACATACCTTGTAAAAGTTTCACCACGGTAAATTAACGATGTAATTTTGCCCATGGTTATACTATGCATTTACTACAGTTTACCATGATTTGCAATGTTTGTTTTTATTTATTCTGTGCTTTCGCTCTACAGTCTTATTACACTTTGCAATGAGTTGAGTAAGAGACTCAAACTGTGTCCGTACACGGTCTCAATAATGAAACTCAAGCAGGAGCTGGTGCAGTTCCCCCACATGTCCACACGGGGGAGCCTGGTGCTGTATTGAGCGAGCCCAGCCCCTCCTCCCCTCTCCTGCATCAGCACAAACCTGCCTGCCGCTTGCTGCAGATCCTCTCTTTCCTGGAATGGATTCACGGTTATTCCTCATCATTTCCGCAAAGCTGCTCCACTTGCTTCTTTTCAATCTTTGCTTTTGTTTTATTTAGTTTTTTTTTTTTTTTTTTTTTTTTAAATCTAGGAAGCATTGATTTTTCCGACACCTGGGTTAGTAGCACAGCCACTGGCGCTGGGGTTGGAAATTTAAGAAGGAATTGGCATTAACTCTGGGCGTAGACATTCTGTGCAGCGTTATTAGCATCGGGTACCTGCACACTGTCATATAGCACACCATCCATCTATGGATCTCTCTGTACACACAGTACACGGGGAAAGCTCTCAGTCATACGTACTGTAGAGTACTAGGGAAGCAGTGAGCTGCCGTAGCCACCCAGCTGCTGTTTATGATCGAGCCCCCACAGACGTGGCCGTACTGTTTGGAGCGATAGCTGTAGAACTGGAGGCTCACTTGCCACGGCCAGGCGCCAGGGGGCGCATTCGTTCCACCAACTACCCGAGAGCCGCCGGGTACGTCCATCAGCGGTCTCTCCACAGCTGACTAGGAAACAAAGTTATATCTGAATGGGCTTGAAAAACCTCGGAAAGGGTCAAACTGTAGGAAGCATGGACACAAACGTTTCGACCAGTGCAGCACACAGAGGGTGTACATTCATAAATTCACGAATGTCGCCTAGTTTTATTCTTACAGTTTTGGAAGGAAGCAAGGTTGGTAAGTCTAAATGGCCAACAGGTATTGATGTTGTGGAATTGCGCACAGACTGTGTTTCGAACCCTGGTCGCAACGGGATTACATCTCTGAAGTTAAGATGTTGTGGAAATATGCGAAACAGTGCCGTACATCTCCCATGCATACTTCAGCGAGGGTTGAAATGTGCAGTTGTGAAAGAGACACATACTATACTGCAGCACGGAGATTAGGTGTAAAACGCGTATTCCACAATGTTTTCCCAGTGTAAAACACGCCAGGCTGCCACCTGAAAGATATTTGTATCAGATGGGGGGGTTTTTTGTATCAGAAAATTATTATTATAAAACACTATATCCTAAAATGATAGTGTAGCGTGTACGACACACTTGAGACGGGTAGCGGCTTGTATAGACCGTATCACACATTGAAATGTGTAAGATTATGTACAATATGAATGATCTGGGACACGGTATCAATTCCTATAGCAATATCAAACCCTTTCAACCTCAACGGATCAATACAGGGCTTCTAGATTGTCTATATGTGTTTTACAAGTTAACCAAGGCTTTTAAAATAACATTTCCACAGTCCTGTTAATTCGCGACGTGAAGATATTTTCCATTGCGCTCGATAGTTCCAGCGGGCCGGGTTACGTGGTCACGTTTCAGAGAGACCGCTGGAATGGATCTTATGGCTGTTATCGGCCATTTAATATTTAACATTTTAATATTTAATGCGGATCATTGTAAAGATGGTTTTAATGCAAGTTGCTCCCCACCCTCCCCTCTATTTTTCCCATCAGCATAGTTTTTTTTTTTAAATTATTATTTGTTTTACATATTGGTTTGAGTGTAGCTTGATGAATTATGTTATGGACAGTGGATAACGCGGTAGCCCTCGTTCTAACTAAAATAATGTTATGGGTGGGTGTGCTTATTCAACATATATACAGTTTTAGCACCAGGCTAGTTTGCTGGACGCTTGCTGTAGTTTTTGAAATGCATAACTTTTTACTTACAGGGTGCGTGAGGGTCAGTTACGCAGACAACAAGCTTGAACCAGACCTCTTGCCGTACCCCCTGACATTACATTTGTTTTTCATTGATTACCAACCTTGAGCGGGTTATGGCTACTATTCGGTTGTTATAATGACAGTGGAGCTGGTGCAGTTCCCCCACATGTCCACACGGGGGAGCCTGGTGCTGTATTGAGCGAGCCCAGCCCCTCCTCCCCTCTCCTGCATCAGCACAAACCTGCCTGCCGCTTGCTGCAGATCCTCTCTTTCCTGGAATGGATTCACGGATATTCCTCATCATTTCCGCAAAGCTGCTCCACTTGCTTCTTTTCAATCTCTGCTTTTGTTTTATTTAGGTTTTTTTTTTTAAATCTAGGAAGCATTGATTTTTCCGACACATGGATTAGTAGCACAGCTACTGTTGCTGGGGTTGGAAATTTAAGAAGGAATTGGCATTAACTCTGGGTGTTTGAATGAAAAGGCACAGGCTGAATCTAGGGTGGGGCTTGCATTCAGAATATATCTCTCCCCCCTGGCTGATTCTCGCCAGTAAATAATACTATCCCGTGTGAAGTACCTTCCACGTTCACTAATGCCCTTTGTAGGCGTGAGCCTGAGAGAGGAACGAGGAAGAAGCACGGTATGCATATTGCAATACACTTTCAAAAGCAGAGGCATTGATTTCGCTGTCTACAATCCGGCACGGTCATAACTAATAGCCCGCTGCAGTTCAAAGGCACAGCTGTAGTTTTGCGTAATCCACAGTAACGCCTAGACTCTGCACAGAAGATCAGGCATCTCTAATCAGCCCAGTCCTTCAGAATCGCGGCTTTGAGACGTGAGATCGGATTTGCAATCCAGAACAGGATTATCCCTGTGAAAGAGAGACCGAGGCGTCTGTCCAGTCCCAGAACAAGCTGAAATAGACAAGGTGTCGCTGATTCCATTAGAGCTGGATTCAATCACATTTTACTGCTCCGCCTTGTGGCTGTACAGTAATTCAAACAGCCAGGACAGGCCAATTCTCCTCATTTAATATACTGTACACATACTGTGAGTCTGGATAGTTAGCTTCTCTAAGAAATACCACATGCTTTTTTTTAAAATTTTTTTTACTTAAGTCACTTGCGAAATGTTTATAGAACAGAGAGGTATAATGCAGGGGCTGCGTTTTGTTTATTTTGACTTTATGAAGTTGAACGCTTTAAGGTGCAAGAGACACGCAGTATGTCTCCCTTAAAGAAAGAAAAAAAAAAGCAATCATGCTAACCTTCTTCATTTTTGCAACGAGGGTTTCAAATGTACTGACGGGTTGGATCCGGTCGTCCGAATGGTCTGCTTCCTCCTCGTGATGCTCGAGTCGCTCTCTCGAATGGGTTTTTTTAAAGATGCAACCGTTTGAGCAGCCGCTTCGTTCCTTGTGTACCTTCAGGGGTTTATTACAATGAGAGAGACAGAGCTCGATCAGAGCTCTGATTCGGTGTGTGTGTGGATGCGCGGTTAGTGCTCCTCTTTGCATTCACAACTAGTCCCGAAAATATTTCTTCCCTTCCAGCCCTCCTCTATCCCTTTTATTTCAATATGGAAAAACTGCTCATCCAATTGCGCTGAAACTTGATTTTATCATTATTTAACACAAAGTCACTGAGATTGTTCAATTCTGGGGATACATGGGGGTGTCTGCCTGCCTGCCTGCCTGTCTGTCTGTGCCCTGGTCCACCTGTCTGTCTGTCTGTGCCCTGGTCCACATGTCTGTCTGTCTGTCTGTCTGTGCCCTGGTCCACCTGTCTGTCTGTCTGTGCTCTGGTCCATCTGTCTGTCTGTCTGTCTGTGCCCTGGTCCACCTGTCTGTCTGTCTGTCTGTCTGTGCCCTGGTCCACCTGTCTGTCTGTCTATGCCCTGGTCCATCTGTCTGTCTGTCTGCCTGTCTGTCTGTGCTCTGGTCCATCTGTCTGTCTGTTTGCCTGTCTGTGCCCTGGTCCACCTGTCTGTCTGTCTGTCTGTCTGTCTGTCTGTCTGTCTGTCTGTGCTCTGGTCCATCTGTCTGTCTGTCTGTCTGTGCTCTGGTCCATCTGTCTGTCTGTCTGTCTGTGCTCTGGTCCATCTGTCTGTCTGTCTGTCTGCCTGCCTGTCTGTCTGCCTGTCTGTCTGTGCTCTGGTCCATCTGTCTGTCTGTCTGTCTGTGCTCTGGTCCATCTGTCTGTCTGCCTGTCTGTCTGTGCTCTGGTCCGTCTGTCTGTCTGCCTGTCTGTCTGTGCTCTGGTCCATCTGTCTGTCTGTCTGCCTGTCTGTGCTCTGGTCCATCTGTCTGTCTGTCTGTCTGTCTGTCTGTCTGTGTTCTGGTCCACCTGTCTGTCTGTCTATCTGCATGTCTGTCTGACGCTAACATATTTTCCATGTACTGTATCTTGATAATTCAATTTCATACGATGAACACATTTAACAACAGCTGTGGACACACGTGGCATCACCTAGAATTTTAGGGTTCAGACATAATAATAATTTAATATAAAAACTATATGAACATAATTTACATCTTGTATTTAACATCATGTAATCACTGCAAAATGATATTGCAAAAGTCTAGCGGAAGCCATACTAGCAGCACAGTACTTCATGTTAGATTTCGAAATGTCACATTTTTCATCAGTTTGGTCAGTTTTTCGTTAAGTATATGGAAAACTACAAAGCGGTACGTAATTCAAAATGTTAATGTAGCATTATTCAGCAGGTTTCATTCGACTGAAGCACAATTTGTTAATTCTATAGGGTGACGCAAAACCTTTAGTCACAGCTGTACAGTGTGTCACACGGTGATCTACAGAGCTAGCAATATATACATTCGCAATGACATTCAGAAGCATTCTGAATCACGCTGTAGCTTTAACTCACAGAGATCCATCCTAGGAAACGGAAAATAAATAATTCATGTTCACAGACCTACAAAACCAATGCACAGGGCTGTGTCACCTACCCCGACTCCTCCCAGCACAAGCAAGCAAGACGCGGACGGCAGAACGGAATTTAAAAAAAAAAAAAAAACAGAATACATTAAACAAAATACATGTTCCTTTTTGGAGCACCTTTATATATATATATATAGAGAGAGAGAGAGAGAGAGAGAGAGAGAGAGAGAGAGAGAGAGAGAGAGAGAGAGAAAAGCAGGATCCAGTCAGGATAGTCATCAATCACAAGACATACTCAACCAAGAAGACAAGCAAGTGATAAACTGAAACTTCACTATTATATATAGAGATGCACCCCCACACACACACGTATAATATAATAGGTGTCTTGGTTCTCTTTCCCCATCCCCTCATTGATGTATTCACCGACCGGGCTGTTCTGACTCAGTCTCTAGTGCTGCAGCAATGAAGCTGCACTGCAGGCCCCCTCTACTCAGTACAGCTGACATCTCCAGCACACAGGAAGAAGAAGAAGGAAAAAGTGTGTGTGTGTGTGTGTGTGAGAGAGAGGCTGGAGAGGATCGGTGACAGCTCTGGGAAAATAAGACACACAGTTGTTGATAGGGTTTGTGTTTGCGTGTGCTGTGTGTGCATGTGACAGCTAAGACGGGGAGAGAAAGGAGAAAGGGGAGATAGAGCTAATCGCTCAGGTAAAACAGAACGAGCCGATTGGCATGTATTAGTGCCTGTGCCGGTGTGTGTGTATGCGTGTACCATCTGTAACAGCTTCTCTGCAGCATTACTTCCTTAGCGATTCATAAACACACACACACACACACAACAGCAGAGAAAGTGCCAATGCCATCCATTCCTACCAGAGCACAGCGCAATGCAACCCCACCCACCCCATGCTCTCTCTCTCTCACTCTCCTCTTGGAGAGAATTGATGCTCAACGCTTTCCCCAGTCAGCAACCCCCTCCACCCCACCCCACCCCCACCCAACAGCCAGAGGAATACAGTGCCGCAGCGAGAAGGTTGGAGGAATGGAAATCTCCCTGTTTGATACGAGCACACAGACAGGCAGGCAGGGGAGCGTGCCTTGGGGCTGGGAGCTGAGAGGCTGGCAGGCTGGGGTGCAGTTCTCCGCCACAGCGCTGTGCGCGTGACCTTGGGCAGGTCATTCATTCCAGAGAGCTGTGAAGGCACAGCGCTGAGAGATCAATGACTGCTCTTTATTCTTGCTGGTCGTGCTTTGAGGGGGTCGGGTTCTGAGGAGATCCCAGCCTGGCTTGAATGGAAAGCAGGACTGTCCCACAGCTTTTAACAGCCGAGGTAATAACCCACAGCAGTGTGGGAGCATCTTGGAGCAAGCGAGGTCTGAAGCAGAACAGCTGGATTTCTACATATAAACACAGGGATTTTCAAAGTCCAGTCTTTAATTAAGTCCTATTGAAACCTGGTTTCAGGAGACCTAGTTTTGAGGCTTGCTGCTGTATCAAAACCCCAAGTCTCCCCTGGTGTGCCGTGCAGCGACCTGAAACCTACAGTCTCCTGAAACCAGGTTCCGAGCCACAAAGTGGCATCATGGCCCCTCAGCTTTAACAGCAACAGGGGGAAACAGCAAGGATATTAGTTGCCACAATTATTTATTGAGTGATATATATATATATATATATATATGGTGAAAGAGTCTGACCATCTTGTGAAACTGTAAAAGAAACCACACAAGCAGTCACGCCTCACCTGATACAGTAAAAAGGGTTAAAGTTTATTCTCTTTTGGCTTATATTAGTAATGCATTTTTAACCATTAGTTTTGAGTTAGATCATCATCATCATCATCAGCCACCATGCATATTTTTTTTGTATTTTTATTTTATTTTATTTTTTTTACTAATAAACTACTTGTTAGGTTCGCTAATGTTTTTCATATACAGGTTACATCTGTTTGTGGCAGGAGAGAGAGAAAAAAAACAAATAGAAAAAAATGGAAGATAAAGAAATTAATTATTAATAATAATAATAATAATAATAATAATAATAATAATAATAATAATAATAATAATAAAACAGGGCTCAGCTTTTCCTAAAGCCTCTCCACATTCTGTATAAAGTAAGTAGAGTGAACATGTGACAAGGAGTGATCAAATCTGGAGTCTGCTACAGCTTAGTCCTACAGTGTCCCGATGCGGAGTGTGATTCCTTGCATACGTCCAGAATAGAGCAATGCTGACCAGTGCACTGTGCAGTCCACATACACGCTTGCCTTTGGGAATAATTCTGTGTCATGTGAGCCCATATTTACTTTTATTTTTTTTTAACACCCAGAGCTCAGAAGTAAACAATAACCACATCAGCTGATAGTTTTTTTCTTTCTTTTAAATCTTTTGTTAATGGCTGCCACAGGAAGACTTTTGATTTTCAGTTAGCTTATATTTCTTTTCTCTCTTTCGCTTTCACATTTGAACAAATGGAGAAAAGGCATGAAAAAAAAAAATAGTTGCATGATCATTGCATAAGGAGGCTGTGTGGTCCAGTGGTTAAAGAAAAGGGCTTGTAACCAGGAGGTCCCCCTGTTCAAATCCCACCTCAGCCACTGACTGATTGTGTGACCCTGAGCAAGTCACTTCACCTCCTTGTGCTCCGTCTTTCGGGTGAGATGTAGTTGTAAGTGACTCTGCAGCTGATGCATAGTTCACACACCCTAGTCTCTGTAAGTCGCCTTGGATAAAGGCGTCTGCTAAATAAACAATAATAATGCATCAGGAGTGTACATTGGGCTGTTCCTGCGTTTTGCTATAAAACTCCAATTTCAAAGCAAGCAGCTTTTCGTTTGGGGTAAAAGCCAGCCTATAAAACAAAATCATTTTCATCTCCAAAATTACACTTCTTACAGAAGTCAAACATTTCAGATACACTTAGTACCCCACTCACCTACCTTCATCTAAACTACCCCAATTCCCCAATGCTCAACAGCACCCCCTCCTGGTATCACAACATCCAGCAGTGATGTCTCTATATTTTTCCCCCAAACTATTAAAGGATGCTAGAACAGAACCCGCAGATCTCTTACTGAACGTCCCAAATGACCAGGCAACGCGTATCGCCATGCCTTTGCTCCACCAGCACGTCTTTTCTTGTTTAACTGAAGAAAAATAACATTTTACACTCACACACACACACACACACACACGCACGCACGCACGCACGCACGCACGCACGCACGCACGCACGCACACACACCCACACACACGCACCCACACACACGTAACTCGTAACACATTTCTCGTCAGCATTCGGCAAAAAAAAAACAAAGAATGTTCCTAACAGGCAGTCTCTCTTTTTTTTTCGTCCCTGGATCCCCTCCTTGACATCTAGGTTTGTGCGTTTGCAGCCTGGTGCAGGTTTAACATTCAACAGCCAAACCCAAGAACGACGTCTAAAAAATGCAACCGAACCCTCAAAAAAGTCCTCATTTACTCAAGGGGGTTCTGACATCATCAAACATGCACACAGTCGTCTGCAAATGTATTAGAACACCTTGCGTCATGAAATCCTTCACAGACCTATCTGCAGGTGAGCACTTCAATTACCGCTCAGTAATCGGTGATACAGAAACAACAGACACTCCTGTGTGAAAATGTCAGACCGCTTTGTGCTTTAATCAGGCATCTTACACACCTTCTAAACAGTCTCCTGCGTTTTACCATGTGTGACTCTGTGTTCCTTTTCTCTTGCTGTTTGAAATGAATTGCACGGGTGACCTGTTAAAGTCATCAATCAAATTAGACGATCACTAATTTGCCTATTTTGTCAATTTTCCAAGAGCTTCAGTTTCAGGGGTTTGAATTCATATGTAAAAAACAAATGAAAACAGAAGCAGTGGGGTGCTGTAATGCGTTTGCACACTGCTGTAGGTGTGCCAGTAGCGGAAGTGGAGAGGACCCCTCAGTCACCACACTTCACATCATAGCAAACCAGATGCGTTACCCATAACCCAACACTTTGGTCATAGATTGAGCTTAATGCACATTGTCTGTCTGTCTGCCTGCCTGCCTGCCTGTCTGCCTGCCTTGTCTGTCTGTCTGCCTGCCTGTCATTCCGTCTGTCTGTCTGCCTGCCTGCCTGTCTGCCTGCCTGTCTGTCTGTCTGCCTGCCTGCCTGTCTGCCTGCCTGCCTTGTCTATCTGTCTGCCTGCCTGTCTGTCTGCCTGCCTGCCTGCCTGCCTGCCTGTCTGCCTGCCTGCCTGTCTGCCTGTCTGCCTGCCTGTCTGTCTGTCTGCCTGCCTGCCTGTCTGCCTGCCTGCCTGTCTGCCTGCCTGCCTGCCTGTCTGCCTGCCTGCCTGCCTGTCTGCCTGCCTGCCTGTCTGCCTGTCTGCCTGCCTGCCTGTCTGCCTGCCTGTCTGTCTGATTGTCCGTCTGTCTGTCTGATTGTCCGTCTGTCTGTAGCCCTTTTTCTGTTGTTGCTTTGGGGAGGAGCGAGGTTGTTTTCAGTCATTTTTTATATATATATATATATATATATATATATATATATATATATATATATATATATATATATATATATATTAAATAAAACACATGTAAAACTAAAGTCGTGACACATGGTATCAATCAGCCGGGAATGCCAGTTCCTTCTAATTTCATTTACTTCAATCGTTTTGTTTCTATTTATTTATTTATTTATTAAAAAAAAGAAATTTAAATCCGTTTTTTTGTTTTTACTAAAAAAAAAATTAAAAAAAAATGCATGCATGCAAAAAAAATAAATCACTGATATATTCCATTATTTATAATCCCCTCTTTTAAAAAGCATTTTGAACTCTTCAGAACTGAATGCAGTTTGTGCAGTTTACAGCATCGCCCCTTCTGTACACGTCTATACGTTTGCTCTGCTGCTAAGCATCGTGTCCGAGCTGTAAGTGGGGAGTCTTACAGTAATCCTTATTTGTCCTGTGTGACTTTGGTGCATTTAGGTCCTCCATTGCAGCCCCACTTCACCTGTTGAAACACAATAAGCGGGTTTGGCAACATTACCGCTGAATGCAGGTTACAAGAACAAGAAAGTAAAAAAGGCATCGCGTCCGTTTAAAGTAACTGTTTTATTACTTGATGATTCTAGAATATATTTGGCATAGCAACAAATAAAAAAAGGAACATTCTGTCATTCCAATCGTGTTTAGCTAGCTATCTATCTATGTGACACAGTATCAAAAGCAATGACCCAACACAAAGTGAACCCTCCCTTTCTCCTTCAGTATTATGCAGATTAATCCGGTTGGATATCATTTTATTTTTCACTCGGTTTTTTTTTTTCCTTATCCCTAGAGTTATTTTTATTATTATTTCTAGGAAGAAAAAAAAAAAAAAACTTGCGGAGAGTCACACAGAGAGTAAGTGAGGAACAAGCAACCACCCGAAAAGGAAGCAGTGCGAATGAGGTTGTCATCTTTGTTTAAATCGTCCCAACACAAAATGTGTAGCTTCCCCACTTTCCCTTTTCCGTCGCCCACCACCAACAACCCCCCCCCCCCAATCCTCTTCAAGAAATCTTCTAGAACGTTCTAGAACCACAAGTCCGGTTCCGGAATAACTCGTTGGACAGTTAAGTCCGATCTCCCCTTGGCACCGTGGTGGCGCTGGGGCGGAGGGAGGGAGGGAGGGAGGGAGGGAGGGGGCTGTGTCTGGATAAAAGTACCTGTTCCCTTCTTCGTTATTATTATTTAAAACATGGTAATTAAATATTATATGTGGTTATAGAAGCAGTAAAAACATGCATCTCCAAAGTGCCGCTGCTCTGCTGCATAGTGGATGAATTATGAAAAAAAAAGGCTTAGGGACCATCATAATAATAATAATAATAACTTAATAAATAAAAGGAAATAAATTTAAAAAAAACAGCATCAATTCCCAGTGACATGATACAGCCCTCTCTTCTTCCTAGTGCGTTAATCATATTCAAGCCCCAAACCCACCCACAAAGATTCCACACACACACACACACACACACACACACGCACACAGCATCCCTGTGACCAAAAAAAAAATAAAATAAACTAAAGCATGTGTTTCTACACTGTGATCTGGAGTAAATCAATATTGCAAGATACAAATGGTCGTTGTTTGTAAGCAGTTTCGTTTAAACAGTGTCACATTCCGGGTACGCTGTCCTGCCCCTCTCGTTCCGTTACAACATACCCATTCGTTCGTGGTGTTTCTTTGTTTGAAAAAAAAAATCACTTTTTCATAAAATTCAGAGCAGTAGACTACGATATTATTTTTTTTTTTTTTTTGTTGTTTTTTTAATGTGAAACAATGACCGTCAAGTCAAATGCTATGAACATCATCGACTGAACTGTACACCATCCTCTTTATATTGTTTTTAAACTTCTAATAATGAGGCTTGAATGAAAAGATCTGTACAGCTGGGCAATGCTCTTTTGTGAAGGGCGTGGTAAATATTAGGTTTATTCCCCCAATATTGTGAAAATCTTTATTTTTTGTGTTTTTTCTTCAAGTGGTCTCAATTTCCAGTGGAAAAGCTTCAAACTTACAACCAAACCACTGACGTGGACAGGGTTATCAGTGTCATGTGGACTATGATTCTTCATGCATGATTCCTGATCACAGCATGCCATCATGCAAGTCATATTTCTATGCAATTGAACAAGCACAATTAGTAGGCTTTTTTTTTTTTTTTATATATATTTGTGTTTTTTTGTTTTTTTTTTCGTGGTTTTTTTTGGAAATTTAGGCCCGAGCAAGTCCCCCAATCAGACTGAGTGGAACCCCGATTCCCCCCCCCCAACCCCGCATCCCAGTCAACTTGTAAGCCCGTGTAGAAAACATTTTGTCTGTTTGTTTGTTTTTTATGCCTGTGTTACAAAGAAACCATGAACAGGTGACATGGGCTAAATGTTAAATGTTTTGTTTGTTTTTTTTTTCGTTTTGTTGCCACTCAGATAAATGTAAAGATGCAAGTATATTCAGTATTAACAAACAACCCCCCCCCCCCCCAATCCCTTTATATTGTTTTCTCATTTAGTTTTCTGCGTTTCTTGATCAATAAACAAATTGAGAAATCCATCCGTCCGCGCGGAAAAGTCCTGCATCTCCTCCTCCCGCAGCTGCTAGATTAGTCTGCAGTCGCGTTCTCCAGTGCATTACATACAGATTCCACCTGCCTGTCGTTTGAAATCCTTTCTGTTTTTTTTTTTATATTTTCCTGTGTCAGAGGGTCCCCAAAGAAGTCTGATGACAAGCAGCACAGGACCCCCCCCCCCCTCCTCCTCTTTTGCTCCCTTCAGTTTTTTTTTTTTTTTTGATGCAGCGATGTCACACAGTAAGCTTGATTATGCGTTTGGTTTTAAATCGAGTGTTTTCTTAGCTGTAGAAACTTGGGTTGCTGTTCTGCATCCGTGAAGTCTGTAAACAATACTTTTTTTTCTCTTTTTTATATTTTTACTTGCAAATGAAATAATCTGTACATTTGTTGGGTTTTTTGTCCTCTCTTTTTAAATTATTATTATTATTATTATTATTATTATTATTAAGTATTATTTATTTATTATTAAATCATGATCATCATCATCATCATTACACTCTTTTAACACTTGGATTCCCTGACATCTTTTTGGTTTTTGCCTCTTTCTCTTTTGTCTTCCCCCTCAACCTCCTCTTGTTTCTCCTTGTCCGGTTTCGTCACGCTGTCGTAGGACGGGAGGGAAGCTGTGGAAGGGGTGCCTTCCTTCTTTTCGGGGTTGGTGCTTCCATTCTCCAGCTTGGTGGTGGCTGGCCGCTTTTTGCACACAAAGCCCCTTTTTATCAGGTGGCGCCTGTAGGCTCTCTGGATGACGATGGCGGACACCAGCTCCTGCTTGCGCCTCAGGGTGGTGGTGATGGGCTGGTAGGACACCTTGGAAGGGTTGGACGCAACGAAGCGCTCCTCCATCTGCTGCCTCAAGATGTCCAGCTCCCCGCTGTCCCCCAGCACGCGCTTGGTGAAGGCGAACAGGATGTCCAGGCAGTGGATGCGGTCCCCGCTCACCATGGGCAGGTCCATGGCGATGAGCTCCATGGTGTTGGGCTTGGGGACCCTCAGTGGGTGCTCAAGCGCGTCGGCGAAGTCCGGCACCTTGCCGTACTCGATGAACTGCGTGGCGTCCGGGTCGAACTTCTCCCAGATCTCGTAGAAAGTCTCGAAGTCGTCCTCGCTCAGCGGGTCGGCGCTCTCCTCCGTGGCCACGCTGAAGTTCTCCAGGATGATGGCGATGTACATGTTGACCACGATGAGGAAGGAGATGATGATGTACATCACGAAGAAGAAGATGCCCACCGAGGGGTTGCCGCAGTCGCCCTTGACCAGGCTGCCCGGGTTGTCCTTGGTGAGGTCGCAGTCGGGGGGGCGGTTGAGAATGGGCAGTAGCAGCCCGTCCCAGCCGGCCGACGTGGTCACCTGGAAGAGGCAGATCATGCTGTTCCCGAAGGTCTCGAAGTTGAACATGTCATCAATGCCGGCCTCGTGCTTCACGTAGGCGAAGTTGGACATGCCGAAGATGGAGAAGATGAACATGACCAAGAAGAGCAGCAGGCCGATGTTGAACAAGGCAGGGAGGGACATCATCAGGGCGAACAGCAGGGTGCGGATCCCCTTCGCCCCCTTGATGAGGCGCAGGATCCGGCCGATTCGGGCCAGGCGGATGACCCTGAACAGGGTCGGGGACACAAAGTACTTCTCGATGATGTCGGCCAGGAACATGCCTGTAGAGAGAGGAGGGTGTGTTACAGCTCTGTCTCACAAATGTACAGAATCCTGAAACACTCAGGGAGCCATGAAAGAGCAATGTTTCAGAAACAGGAGGTCTGGATATAAAGGCATTTTTTTTTATTATATATATTTATATATCTCTCACACTTGAAGAACACCATCAGTCTACCCGGCTATTTCTACCATGCTATCTGATGAAGGCGGAAGCTGAAATCTTGTAGCTAATTATTACAGTAGCGAGTATTCAGTTGGGCAGCAGTGTGGAGTAGTGGTCAGGGCTCTGGACTCTTGACCGGAGGGTCGTGGGTTCAATCCCAGGTGGGGGGACACTGCTGCTGTACCCTTGAGCAAGGTACTTTACCTAGATTGCTCCAGTAAAAACCCAACTGTATAAATGGGTAATTGTATGTAAAACATAATGTGATACCTGTATAATGTGATACCTTGTAACAGTTGAAAGTCACCCTGGATAAGGGCGTCTGCTAAGAAATAAATAATATCGATTGCATTTCTTCTTCATTATATGAAGTGAGTGCTTGTTTTAAGGCGCTGCTGTACTCTTTGGCACCCCCGCTGCTTACCCACGATGGAGAGGATGACCACCACCACGTCGAAGATGTTCCAGCCGTTGGTGAAGTAGTAATGTCGGAGGGCGAAGAGCTTGAGCACGAACTCGGCGGTGAAGGCGATGATGAAGATGAAGTTGACCCAGTACAGTATGTTCTCCATCTCCTTGCTCTGGTCGTCTGTCTCCACCATCATGGTGACCATGTTGAGGCAGATCAACATCATGATGGTGATGTCAAACACCTGCTGGGTGACGAAGTCGAATACCAACCCCTGCACTATGTTCTGCAAGGGAAGAGAAGAGGGGAACGAGGGAGGAAATCCTCCACTGGTATTACTGCACCCCAGATTCCTCTTCCCCAGTTAAGGATGTCCAGTTACAGTCCCCCTGCAATGCTTCCCCCTGCTTTACCATGCTTTCACTAGGCTTTATCACACTTTGCTGTGCTTTTACTATGGAAAACTTTTATAAAGGTTTAATGTGCCATGGTTTGTTTTTTAATATGGTTTACCATGCCCCTCTGTGCTTTACAATGCTTCACTATGCTTTACCATGCCTCTCTGTGCTGTACAATGCTTCCCTATGCTTTACCAGACCTCTCTGTGCTTTACAATGCTTCCCTATGCTTTACCAGACCTCTCTGCTTTACAATGCTTCCCTATGCTTTACCAGACCTCTCTATGCTTTACAATGCTTCCCTATGCTTTACCATACCTCTCTGCTTTACAATGCTTGCCTATGCTTTACCAGACCTCTCTGTGCTTTACAATGCTTCCCTATGCTTTACCAGACCTCTCTGTGCTTTACAATGCTTCCCTATGCTTTACCAGACCTCCCTTTGCTTTACAATGCTTCCCTGTGCTTTACCATACCTCTCTCTGCTTTACAATGCTTGCCTATGCTTTACCAGACCTCTCTGTGCTTTACAATGCTTCCCCTATGCTTTACCAGACCTCTCTCTGCTTTACAATGCTTGCCTGTGCTTTACCAGACCTCTCTGTGCTTTACAATGCTTCCCTGTGCTTTACCACACCTCTCTGTGCTTTACAATGCTTCCCTATGCTTTACCAGACCTCTCTGTGCTTTACAATGCTTCCCTGTGCTTTACCAGACCTCTCTCTGCTTTAGAATGCTTGCCTATGCTTTACCAGACCTCTCTGTGCTTTACAATGCTTCCCCTATGCTTTACCAGACCTCTCTCTGCTTTACAATGCTTGCCTGTGCTTTACCAGACCTCTCTGTGCTTTACAATGCTTCCCTGTGCTTTACCAGACCTCTCTCTGCTTTACAATGCTTGCCTGTGCTTTACCAGACCTCTCTGTGCTTTACAATGCTTCCCTGTGCTTTACCATACCTCTCTGTGCTTTACAATGCTTGCCTGTGCTTTACCAGACCTCTCTGTGCTTTACAATGCTTGCCTGTGCTTTACCATGCTTTCACTGTGCGTCACTACACTTTGCAGTGCTTTTCCTATGGGAGAGTTCTCTGAGGACTGCTGTCCCTGTAATCATCCACTCACCAGAGGTCTGGGGATGGGTTTCTGTGGTTTCTTCGAGCCCAGCTTCTTCATGGCGTTGTAATACTTCTTCTGCTCCTCCGTCATGAAGATGTCCTGACCTCCAAAGTATGGGACAAAGAACAGAACTGGTTACAATCGCAGCATGACGCTGTGAGGCTGGACGCTATGCAAGGGTAGACACAAAGCAGCACAGAAATGCAAGTCTCACCTGGAATGACATCCCCCCCCCCCCAGGAAAGCATGCTGGTGTTTGGTGAGCACTTGACATTTTTTTAAATTGATATCTTGTGCCTTTAGCCCAAACCCTAACCCCATGTTGACAGTGTGCTACTCTATTAGTTGACTACTCCCAGCTAACGTCTGCCTTTGCGCTTTGTCGCTCAGAGAAAAGTCGACCTATCTTTTTCTTTTGCTGGTTGAAGTTGTCGATGATGACACCGATGAAGAGGTTCAGGGTGAAGAAGGATCCGAAGATGATGAAGATGACGAAGTAGATGTACATGTAGATGTTGTCTTCGTAAATGGGCTGCTGCTCCACCTGCGGGGAAAAAAATACAGGCGGTGAAACTAAACTAAACTAAACTAAACCGAGTCAAGCAGACAGGCGTTTCTAATGCTAGCGCCTTCATCAGTGTTATTGAAACTAGAAGAAACCGAGTCAAGCAGACAGGCGTTTCTAATGCTAGTGCCTTCATCAGTGTTACTGAAACTAGAAGAAACCGAGTCAAGCAGACAGGCGTTTCTAATGCTAGTGCCTTCATCAGTGTTACTGAAACTAGAAGAAACCGAGTCAAGCAGACAGGCGTTTCTAATGCTAGTGCCTTCATCAGTGTTATTGAAACTAGAAGAAACCGAGTCAAGCAGACAGGCGTTTCTAATGCTAGCGCCTTCATCAGTGTTATTGAAACTAGAAGAAACCGAGTCAAGCAGACAGGCGTTTCTAATGCTAGTGCCTTCATCAGCGTTATTGAAACTAGAAGAAACCGAGTCAAGCAGACAGGCGTTTCTAATGCTAGTGCCTTCATCAGTGTTATTGAAACTAGAAGAAACCGAGTCAAGCAGACAGGCGTTTCGGCCAGCGCTTTTCATCAAAATAAGGGCCCTTGTGCAACTACCAAATTATTTTTAAAGGTAAAAAAAAAAAAAAAAAAAGTATGATTCGTCAAATCTCAGAGGAAAAAGAAAACAAACCGAAATAAGGCTTACCTTTCTGGAGTCCACAGCAGCATACATGATGTCCATCCAGCCCTTAAAAGTGGCCTGTTATAAAAATAAATAAACACATAAATACATAAAGCCAGGTCTGAAGTTCCAACTTAAGACTGTATGCTACATTTTTATATATATATATATACAGTATATATTTCCACATTTCAACAATAATGACACTGCTGAAATAATCACCATCTGTGGAACCAATGCTGCTCGGAGACAAAGGGAATGTGAGTTTATCTGCAAATTAGGGACCTTGGAACGAACATTCTATTCTGACATAATCATGATGTCATCCAGCTGAAGGAGGACCTGCGTCTGAAACGTCCTGATAAACATGACCTTTTTCTTTTAGATTTTTGCTCTATATATATATATATATATATATATATATATATATATATATATATATATATATATATACATACATATAGCTTTTGAAAGCAGTAGCTGTAGAATTATGGGTAAATCAGAGTATGCAAATTTAAGAAAGCGTCAATGAAAGTTCAAGGGCTGGATTGGTTCTGGAGTTTTACGTCAAATGAAAGTAGCATCTCACAATCTGCAGCAGCGCGAGGTAGCCGGAGCCCACGTTGTCGAAGTTGATCTTGACGTTCTTCCACCGCACCTCAGTGAAGTTCTGCTCGATCAGGCTTTCGCACATGGTCTTGTTGTCGACCTCGGTGTGGTTGAAGGCCTCTTCCGATGTGGCGTTGTAACAGAAGTAATACTTGCCCGCGAACATGTTCACTCCCATGATGCTGAAAATCAGCCAGAAGATGAGACACACCAGCAACACGTTCATAATGGATGGGATGGCACCCACCAGGGCGTTGACCACCACCTGGGGCAAGAGCAGGGAAGAAAGACCGGTACAGAGGCATGAGATGAACCCACTTCAAAAGCACTGTCAATAGGGGGCGCGAGGGAGGGAGGGAGGGAGCGAGGGAGGGTGCCTAGCTCAGGCTACGTACTTGTATGGTGTTTTTTTTATTTTATTTTATAATTAAGGACCTGTATAGATATACACGACCTGCCTACCCATGCTTATTGGAAGGCAGGTATTGTGAGCTCATCGCCTTTTTCAATGATTTTGCTTTTGTTTGTTTTTTCTTTCATTTAAAAAGGGATGCAGAGCCCAGCGCAATAAAAGTGTACGTATTTATCTGCTGATCACTGGTTTTGAATGGCCCGGCTGGTGTCAGGCGCTGGGGTGTGTGAAAGGACCCACTTATCAGACTGCCCAGCTTCGCATCTGCTGATCAGCTCAGAGCGCTACGGAGCAGATTCCAAACGGAGATCCAGAGTGGGCGGACAAATCCTGGCTCTGAGTCGCTCAGTTACTCAACACACCCATTGCCTGTCTGTCCAGCCTACTATATCCAGTTTGCTCATGATCGTTTCCACGAATTCTTACTGTGTACAGATCACAGAACATACGTATAAGTAGCCTATAGCCTGGGACTCGCCTCGCTCCTTTCAACATTCGACAGCTACAGTTGATAAGATTTACCCCCACCCCGTGCCATCCATAAAAAACGAAGAGTGACTTAGCGGACAATATATACTGCTTGGTATCAGTGAGTATGCAGACCGACCAAGACTCAGGCAAGCAGCTGAGCATGCAAGTTGCAGGCTTGATTAAGAAAAGCCACATTCCCTCTCCGATACAGCGGAACCAGCCTGTGTAAATATACTGTATTTAATGAAACAGGTCTAAGTGCAGTAGACTCCCGCTAACCCACCCCCTCCCATCTCCCAACACAAGGACCTCCGGGCTGATAGGAGATGTGATATCCTGTCTGTATATTTTATTCAAACGGGTTATTACAGATTTTTTTTATGAAATATAAATCTATTAAAAAAATTCTAGTCGACATTTTAGAGATGTTTGTCGATACCAGATAGAAACTACCGAGTCTCAAAAAAAAAACCCATACTCAATAAGTTATTCTGAACGGAGCCTCTTCTGTGAATGGGCTGCAAACTCTATAGTGAGATCTAGTAATACTGACAAGAGAATCCCTCCCCTGGAGAATAAATTACTGCACAGCATGTGGATTCCCAATCCAATTTGTAATGAATGATTCATCGGAGGGAACATGGCTTTGAAAAACATACTTTGCTTTGGCAGTCGATTATTGCATGCGTGTTGCGTGGCTTTGCTCTCGTTTTTCAATGGCGATCGGGGTACTCTGTGAACTCCGTGCCTATCTATTCAAAGGACGAGGCGGGGGGCTTGCTTAAATGAAAATAGAACAGTAATCATTAAAAAAAATTTAAAAAATGCAAGTGAAACACGTCTACAGAACTCTACAGAGTTAGAATCCGAATGATGCAGTTCTAAAATATGTTTGTTTTTTTTTCTCTTGGAATGTGGCCTCCCCAATTGTTTATATTATTTTTATTTTATTGTAATCAATTTTATTAAATATTAAAACGTTCTCTGTTGTGCTCTTTACAAGACATTGCAAAATAGTTCGAATCACGTAACTCAAATTAAACAAAATTATATTTATCTCCGTGCCTCAAGCCTGACCTGGACTGGAGGGAGCACCCTTTCTCTTTGGGGGTGAGGGAGGGAGCAGTTCAGTCTCCATGCCTCAAGCCTGCCCTGGACTGGAGGGAGCACCCTTTCTCTTTGGGGGTGAGGGAGGGAGCAGTTCAGTCTCCGTGCCTCAAGCCTGCCCTGGACTGGAGGGAGCACCCTTTCTCTTTGGGGGTGAGGGAGGGAGCAGTTCAGTCTCCGTGCCTCAAGCCTGCCCTGGACTGGAGGGAGCACCCTTTCTCTTAGGGGGTGTGGGAGGGAGCAGTTCAGTCTCCGTGCCTCAAGCCTGCCCTGGACTGGAGGGAGCACCCTTTCTCTTTGGGGGTGTGGGAGGGAGCAGTTCAGTCTCCATGCCTCAAGCCTGCCCTGGACTGGAGGGAGCACCCTTTCTCTTTGGGGGTGAGGGAGGGAGCAGTTCAGTCTCCATGCCTCAAGCCTGCCCTGGACTGGAGGGAGCACCCTTTCTCTTTGGGGGTGAGGGAGGGAGCAGTTCAGTCTCCGTGCCTCAAGCCTGCCCTGGACTGGAGGGAGCACCCTTTCTCTTTGGGGGTGAGGGAGGGAGCAGTTCAGTCTCCGTGCCTCTTAGGGGGTGAGTGAAAAGATGGCAAATGAAAAACAACCAGCAACACGCCACAGAGCTGCACTGGTTTCCAATGCGTTGTAAACAGCACTTCTTTATATCTGTTCATTAAAAACCAGTTAGACTGGGAGAAAAACTTTGAAATCAACGGTTTTCTATGTCAATACGAAATGGGAGCCTTCATAGCATCTGAGGCACTAGATGTTGGCTTGTATTTGAAAATAATAATAATAATAATAATAATAATAATAATAATAATAATAATAATAATAATAATAGGTTTGGGGGGTTGGGGAAGGCTGTGCTGTGATATTTAAGTAAGGGGTCATTTCATAAAATCTCTGCATTCAATGAATCAATTAATCATACCCACTTACCCACTGTGCATAAAACGCTTTCGTTCGTTTTGAAATCCAAAAATGACAATCCTATTTCAATTCGTCTATACTACATATATATATATATATATATAAAGAGATAAATGTTTTTTTTTTATTTTTTTATTACAAAATCTTGCAAACAGATTACAGCCGCAAGTCTGCATGGCTTTTGAATTAATGATTACAGTCAAGCAAGGGAGGGGCCATGTGCACAAAAGTATGTGCTACATTTGACAGGTGCTTTCTGCATTTGGAGAGAATCCTTTATAAAGGTTCCCCCCGGTTAAAGCACAGGCAGGTGTAGTAAAGCATAGTGAAAGCATGGTAAAGCACAGGTCAGCACTGTAAAGCCCAGAGAGTTATGGTTAGGGCAAACCATAGTAAACTAAAG
Source organism: Acipenser oxyrinchus oxyrinchus (assembly GCA_030684275.1). Taxonomy (NCBI): domain Eukaryota; kingdom Metazoa; phylum Chordata; class Actinopteri; order Acipenseriformes; family Acipenseridae; genus Acipenser; species Acipenser oxyrinchus. The sequence continues at coordinate 5,013,734 of CM060300.1, forward strand.
TAAGTGTATAGTTTAACCATGTGAAAAGCTTGCGACAAACCTGCAGAATTACACGGCAGAATCAGCCATGGAAAACTTATATAAGTGCCTCCAATACTTGAATATGAAGAATGCACATTCCACTTTTAAAAGGGCTTTCCTGAGTAAACCCTCACACTAAACCTGCTTGCTTAGGGCCAGGCATAAAATTTAACAAGCAGTAAAAAAAAAAAAAAAAAAGAAAAGTCTAGATTCTTTAAACTTGTACAACCGTGCATGAAAATACAGCTAATGAAATGGAATCGACAGCGGCCAAGAGGCAGTTCAGCTCCTGGCTATGGGACTCCACGAAGCATGCAGTCTTGCGTTCTAACTCCAAGATTGTCACTCAGGCAGAATACTCCTCGTCACTTCAGTCCAGCGAACGAGTTTTCCAGCGCTTTGGCGTGCTGTAATATCGGAAGGGATGTTTAACCCCTTGATCTCTCTTGAGCCGCAGTGTATAGACAGATAGATTAATAAAGCCACTGGTGTCTGTTCATTAAAGGGACCAGGGCACGGCTGGATTGCTCTGGGATTATCGGAGCACAGCCAGTCACAGCTGTTCTCCGCTGTATTGAATTTAGTCTTGTCATTTTTGGAATTTCCTCAGTTGAAACCCCCCACAGTATGTCGTTAATGGGTACCTTACCTTGAGTACCAAAAAAACCCCCCCAAAAAAACCACCAAATGCGTCCCTTTTACTCGTTCAGCAAGTCTTTCAGTGTGTTTGGTTATTTATGGCATTGAAAATATTTAGTCGTCATGGTCTCAATTTAAATGCAAAGCAACACACATCAATACCTGCGTGTGTTTTTTCACTGTATACCTGTCTGCACAATAAAACCATACAGGGAACAGATCAACTGCTTTTGCTCCAGTGCAAAGCTAAGGTCGCACCCCGATATTGCATAAAGGGGTACATCTATTCATTTAAAAAAAAAAAGATCATCATTATTGAGGAACCAGCTGCGTCGAAATCGCGCGGGGGGTCCACAAGTGCCAAAAACGAGAGGAAAGATCCATTCAAAATCCGTGCAGTGGAGCAAGAGCGGGATCTGCCGTCCGTCCGTCCTGGAGAGACGCTTGGACTGGAGGCTGGGGGTGTTCACTGTCACCTCTGTGGTTCAGCAGACCCTTGCGGTCCCATTGCTTGTGCTTTGCGTTACCTTGCAGTGAATCGGACAGCGACAGGATAAGGTACCAGTACCGCATGGTGAAAAGGAGGAAGGGTGAAAGGAAAGCTCAAACTGTATGAGATGTGGTCACCAGCCGGGAGATGGACTGAGACCGAGAACGACCAGACAAAACCAGAAGCGACAGCGAGCCTCGTGACAGGAGTGCGAGGAGGCTGCGGGTCCACGGCAATGTGCTTTCACCATGGGGGCAGCTGTGACAACAAGTTTTGCATCACCCTATAGAATTAACAAATTTCGCTTCATAAAGTCGAATGAAACCTGCTGAATAATGTTACGCTAACAATTGCACACGGCTTTGTAGTTTTCCATATACTTCATGAAAAACTAACAATTGAAAAATGTGACATTTCGAAAGCTAACGTGAAATTCTACTGAACTACTATTATGGTTTCCGGTAGACTTTGTCAATATAATTCAGTAGTTTCTTTCATTACATGATATTAAATAAAAAATCAAAATTATTAAAATTATATAAAAAAAAATCCTAATTATGTCTCAATGCTTAAATTCTAGATGGTGCAAAACTTTTTAGTAGTAGTATTTTTCTTTTTTTTTTACTGATTCGTTTACTATCAACCATTGGCTAACGTGATTTTTTTTGCAATTGAAACTGATTCCTTCAAAGGATAAAACACGGGTTCAATACTTTAAAGTCAATACTTTGATCGTGTATTCTTTTGAACTTTCTGCTGGTTGGTTTGTTTTTACTGTGCTTCTTTCTGTCTGGTGGTCCCCTAAACAGGCTACAGCAGGTGGGGGCGGATGGGGGGCTGGGAGGAGTGGGAGGAGTGGGAGGAGGGAGGGAGGGAGGGAGGGACGGGGGTGTTGGTAAGGGATCCTCTCAAATACAAGAGGCAGAAGCCAAGCGAAATGAGAACATGCCAAATAATGTGCTATGCTCTCCAGATGACATGGCACATGGCTTGAGTGTTACTTTTTTTTTTTTTTTTTCTAAATCCCCCCCCCAAATATATATTTTTTTTTTATTCAAAAAAATTGCACAAAACGTGATGAGGCAGCTTTTTTTTTTTTTTTGTCCCATCTCTGTTTTTCGTTCGTTTTATTTATTTTTTTTCTAGGTTGGGCGTTTTTATTCCTCCTTTTATTCCTTCTTTTTCTTAAAAAAGTACAAAAGCAATTGAATAAATTTGGAAGCAAAACAGGAGGTGGAAGAAGGGAGAGACAGGGAGGGAAAATAATAATCTACAATATATCTATCTATATCAAATAGAAAAAAAGAATAAATACAATTTAAAAAAAAAAACGGCAGCTGCATCATGACTTCTCGTTTTCTTGTGATTTTTTTTTAAAAGTTTGATGATTTATTTATTTATTTTTTTGGTTTGTTTTCAAACTCCCCCTGAGTTGTGATCAGTTCTAGCATGCTTAAACTGTTCCATACGCATGCAGAAGGACCAGCTCCTTAGTGCTTTCTCTTACCCTCATCCCTTCAAAACGTGACAGCGCTCTTAGCGGTCTCAGGGCTCTTAGTGTCCTAAGTGATTTAATAGGACCTAGATCCGAGTACCCCAGGGCATTAGCTATAAGGCTGATTATTGAGACCTATTGAAACACAAAAGCAAAAGAGGTTCCAGACTGTTAGAAGAGAGCCCCTTAGCACTGGCGGATAGCAACTGGACGAGAGTCAATATACATAACTATATCATATATATATATGTATATGTATAGTAAGGTATATCGAGCTATAGATGTATATATATATATCTCTATATATATATATATAAACGTTTCTGGCCCAGGTGTTTGTGCAGACGGCACACGGCTCTCTACTTGTCGGCACCTAGAAGGAAACACGTGTTTGGTGAGAGAAAAGGAGAGAAAGAGAGACAGAGAGAGGCATAAGATCCGAACACAAGGGAATACGAGTGTGAAGAGGCGGTAAACTGGAGACGACACAGATACAGGTTATAGAGAAGGGAGGGGTGGAGGAGAGGAGGAGGGGGGTCCTGTTGAAGGAAGAGCCCATGAAGAATCTTACCCTTGCCTATTTTAAACTGCTGCCGAATCTCCCCAGCGCGGAACGGAGAAGCATTAAAATCCCCATAACATTTTCAAAACACACAAATAAAAGGTACCTAAGAGAAAGAATACAGGTAGATATTGTTCAAGCATTGTCAGCGGTGCCCAAATCATCATCATCATCATCATCATGTTATTATTATCAAATCAGGGGGCTGAACAACGACTCAATCACCACACCAGGGGGAGGGGTTTAAAGGGCCATTCTACTGAACTGTATTGCACTGGCATAATTAAGAGACCTTGGACAAAAGTGGGCGGGCCTGAAAAATGCAGTGATCCGTTGAAAAAACCGCTTGCATGTTCTGTTTCTATCAAATGACCACTGAAACATTCTGAGGCCCGGAGATAAGTGTTAAATTTGTGCAATTAATCAAATAAATCAGACCCGTTAAGTAACGGAGAGCTTGGGGTGGAACGCAGCCAGAAGACCCTGCTTCCCTCTCCAGGGGCTGAGTCTGACACCCCTGCTCCTCAGCTGTAAGTAGTAGCTAAATGCACTGTCACTTTGCACTGTGAGTCGCTGAGCACGTCTGCTAAAGACTCGACCTGCGTGTGGAGTCCTGTGTGGTGCAGAGATGCAAGCGGCCGGCCACGCACACTGCACCTTCAAGAGCTGCTCCTTATGTGCTTTAGAAATAAATATATAAAACAGAGGGAACAACACCTTCTTCCAGTCACCGACAGCACTTGTTAAAAACACTGCAAGATTTCACAACATCAGAAGCCGACCAGTCCACAGAAGTCTAACAAAGGTGGAATCTTTATTTGGGCTTATTTCATTATTTATTTTTATTATTATTTTTTTAAGAGAGCTAGAATCATATATATATATATATATATATATATATATATATATATATATATATATATATATATACACACACTAGGGCAGTGGTACTCAGCCCTGGCCCTAGAGATCTATTCCAGTCCTGGTCTTTATTCCAACCAGGTCCTTAGCTGCAGCTTAGCTGCAGCTTCAACTAAATACATTAGAACCTGCTTGGAGTAAAAACCTGGACTGGATTCGATCTCGACGGCCAGTAAAGGCTTTTTTTGTTTCCTAAAGATTCCACCTTGGTCTGCGATTTATGATCTCGGGGTTTTTCACCTTCAGCCGGCCCCCATGGACCTCACTATTTTGGGTCTGACCCCCAAAAGCCAAAGCGATGTTGAACTGATCCTGATCTTCCGAGCGCTCTCTGCAAAGGGAAGGTGGTGAAATCTCTAGCTGTGATACAAGCAATAATAATAATAACAACATCGACAGCAACTTAGAGAATATCACACAGATATATACACGCGCACACACCCCAACGAAAACCAGCACTTCAATGCAAAAATCAAAAGAAAGAAATATATTTTAAAGTCAGCACGCACACACACACGCACGCACGCACACACGCACGCACACATGCACACACGCGCCACATGCAAGCATGCATTCCTGAATGAAGACCCCACAGTGTTATCAAAACCAGACCTCGGTTTGAGTGCGCCTCCCTATCTTTTGAAGGTCAGTATTATCAGGGTTGCCCCCTATATATACGGCAGGCTGTCCCCACTGGATTGCTTTAATGGTCTAAACTGTGACAGATATTAATGTTAAGTCTGCTCCATGCTGACGTAATGAAAGTGAGAAATAGCTGGAGAGACACAGAGAGGTTTTGCTAAGGGACTGTGTTACTTCACTCCCCTTATTGCTCTGCACTAGGGTAAGAAAACAGTTTGGAAGCCATGCTTTTTGACTGGCTTGTATTTCCTGGAGGGCGAAATTGTACCCACCCCCCTTCACTGGCTGCTTTCCTGTCAAAAACCAATCAGCTGCTTCCCCCTGTTGACTGGCATGCTTTCAGCCAGTGACGTGACCTACAAGACACTGCTGAGGTGAAATGACCCGGGAAGTTCAAGTTCAAACAGGAGAATAAGGCACAGAAACTGAGAGCTTCCTTTAAGCCAAACTCACATTTGTAATATCAGCATAGCTAACGGAAGTACAAAATGGCTATGATTTCTGGAGCTGTTTTGTTAGTTAAATTTATTTTAGCCGTACCATAACTCCAGGTCTCTTCCAAAGCCCGTGGCTTGTTTCTCAGTTTTATAACATCCGACATCAGAATGCCGGAGCGAATTTCAAAAGATCTCTCTAGTGTTCCGTTCGGGTTGGCAAGATAAGGTGGAACTGCAAGATTCTTGCTCAGCTTCCTTCAGTCTTTAACCTGCTATTCCACCTTAAAATGAATTTTGATAACACAGCATTTTTTTTTCTTCTTCAAACGAGGGGCCATTAAAACGAATTCAGCAATCAGCAACCATCTAACACACACACACACACACACACACACACACACACACACACACACACACACACACACACACACACACACACACACACACACACACACACACACACACACACACACACACACACACACACACCCAGGTGTCGGGCTGCGTTCGCGTGTGAAGACAGCAGTCAGCATCGTACACTCTTTGCAGTATAGTGAGCACAGCAATCCCAGCACAGCAGAGAAACAGCATTGATGAAGTAAGAGGCGACTCCAAGGAGCAAAGCACTCTTCACACAGTCTGACTTACCCTTTGTAACCTCATAATACAGACCGTTTCTGTGCAACCTTAAAACAAGGAAAGATACAATGCACTGGTATTTACTGGGGGTTCCAAACAGCCAGTCATTCATTTACTCATTCATTTATTTTGGATCTGGGGCCAAAGTAGCTGCAAAGAATGATGGGCATTGTAGTCCCCCCCACTGCTTTAAACTACATTACCCTGCAACCCTTGCAGCTGCACAAGGAACCTAAGACCATGGGTGCGTTCACGTAGATCATTCTGCGCAGATTCTGTGCAGAATCTGACCAGTTTAGTCAATGATCTTCAAAGAATGATCTCCGTGAACGCACCCATTGGCTAAATTGGTCAAATCTCCGTGATCACACCCCATAACTATTCAGCACAAGAAGAGGCTGACTGCAGGGATGGGAATAAGGCTCCTATTGCACAGCAGTGCCACCCATTCCAGGTTTTACTACCAGCTTGATTAGTCCCAGTGCATAGGCAACAAGCTCAGGTGTGTCTTATTAAACTCATAGTAAAACCAGGAATGGATCCAAGTGCTATGGAGTCTTATTTCCATCCCTGCAGTGAATTGAGCGTAATACCTTTATCTATTTAGAGTCTCCCTTGAGCCTTGAGCGGGTTGCCGATACACACGTACAATTCATTATAACTAGAGACCCATGTTTATTTCACAGATACGAAATGACACAAAATAAAAACGATCTTGTAGTTGTCAAGACGTTACCAAAGACACGGTCTGAAGGGAAATGGAAGCTCTGTCTAGCACTTGCGCAGACGTATTCATTTGGAGTGAGTCGTTAAAACTGTGATGGAAGAGAAGAGACGTTTGTTTCTAAAATGCCTAAACCGCGCATAACAATTAAACAACGCTGCAAAGAATCTGAGCACGAGGGGATGGATGCAGCTGACGCTGACAAAATAATGAGGTGCAGATTCTTTGGAGCATATGCTGTTCTGGTTTTGAATGGATTTGAATGAATGAATCTGCTTTGCTGGGTGTTTAAACACTAAGAAACCCCAAGCTTGTTGTATACTAGAGCCCTGCTTCAGGCACTGGGATTGAAATACAATCCCTATCGTTTTTTTTTTTTATGCTGTATGTGCAATTATTACGACAGCCCCACAATAGTAGAGCAGTATAAATATATATATTTTATTTGATCATATTTTATTTTTATAGAGGGCATAGGCAGTATTTACTGTACAGGCAGTTAATTAAAAAATAGTGGGGGACTTCATGTTTGCTACTGTTACTGGCGCTAATGAGAAATTATGGTAACTAAATCATTTTTCTGTGCGAGGTCTGTTGATGTCAAAATGTTAAAAAAAAAAAAAAAAAAAGGACAATGTTTAATAAAAGAAATATTTGTAATTCTTAATAATATTTGGAATTTGTATCTGTAATAAAACGAAATAAAACACAATTTATTTTAATCGGATAAAACGAAATAAAACGAAATTTGTGAAAAAATAAAACGAAAAATTATTTAAAAAAAAAAAAAATATATATATATATATATAAATCATTTTCACGGGGGCTGTACTCATAATTAAAAAGCAGCTTTTGAATGGGCATGTATTATCACAGCTACCTCTACTGCGTTCTTCTGCTCATTTAGATGCAGTTTGCATCACTGTCGGGTTCATTCATCCATCCTGGGCAATTCATTACGAATTGCACAACTACAATAGCAGCTCTGACCCCAGCTCTGCTCCAGAGTGTCACCATTCACCATTAACCATTCACCTAAACATTCAATCTTCTCTGCGATGCACATCCGTTCAGGTCAAGGTCTCAAATTCGCAGTTATGAAAGAAACGTGTGTTTTAAAACATGATGCCTCCAGCTACTTAGCTTAAAGAAATCTGTTTGCAAGCCATGCTTTTTGACCGTCTTCAATTTCCTGGATCCTTATGAAATTATCCCCTCCCCTTCACTACCTTCTTTCCTGTCAGTAACCAACCAGATGCTTCCCCTGTTGATTGACATCACTTTGCAGCCTATAACATGCTTTGACCCCCACCTGAAGACAATGCTGGGGTAAAACGACACAGGAAGTAAGGCAGTAACAGACTTCCTGGAAGGCAAAGCAAACAAACTGAGGAGTTCCTTTAGTACCAGATGTCATGTTTTAACATGCGTTTTTCTCTCTCTCTCTGTCTCTCTCTCTCTCTCTCTCTCTCTGTCTCAATGCCTATTCATGCAACATATCCCTGTTCAGACGCCAGATTATAAAACTGTGTATTTGAGACCAGTACGGTGAATGGAAGCGCTTCACATGTACAGTGTGAGCTGTGAAGTTATCTTGCTGGTTGCAATCGTTTTCACATACGCACAGCGCCCCCTTCAGGCCCTCCCCGGGGGTACACTTTATCTGAAGTGTCACAATCCACCTACATTCACACATGTAGTTACATACTGTAGCCTATAGGGCTTCGCCACATACACTGGAAGTCAATGGGCAATGAGCTCCTGATCACATTAACCTGGCAGACATCAAATCCTTAGAAGCATTAACTCCGGTCTTTAATTAAGAAAGAATATGTGTGAGCATATTCTTGGATTGTGCACTTAAAATAAAGTGTGATAAGCATAACCCCAGGCGGGCGGGCGGGCGGTCCAAAAGCAGGACCCAGAGACGCTGCTAAAGCAAACCATCCCATCGCTCTTTCCTGTCCCGCGCCCCCGTGAGCAGTTTAGAAAGAAACACGCGTTGCGGCAAACCCGCACTTTCATTTTAAAACACGCCACCTCATGCCACGTTAAACCTGAAAGCGTGGCTTGAAAACCTTTAACCTTTCACCTCGTGTGGTACCAGAGTTAGCACAGGGGATGGAAATAAGACTTGCATAGCAGTTTGATCCACTCCTGGTTTCACTGTGAATTAGTAAGACACACCTGAGCTTGTTACCTATACACTGAGGCTAATGAAGCTTGTAGAAAAACTTGGGGCGGGTGAAACCGCTATGGACCAGGAGTCTTGTTTCCATCCCTGTTAGCTACAATGTGTGTTTCTTTTAAAGCTGTGTAGACCCAAGGCGCAGAGCAGGAAAAGATTATAATGTGGGCGAGTCTGGGAGAGGGGAGAAGGGGAGAAAGGGAGCAGAGAAGGGTACATACGTCGACAATGAAGAAATCCAGCCAGCACCAGGCGTTGGTGAAGTACTTAACGAAGCCGTACGCCACCCACTTGAGCAGCATCTCCAGGATGAAGATGTAGGTGAAGACCTGGTCAGCATACTCCAGGATGGTCCGGATCGTCTTCCTCTGCTCAATGTAGACGTCCTCAAAGGCCTGCGAGAGAGAGAGAGAGGGAGAGTGTGAGAGAGAGACAGAGAGAGAGAGGGAGGGATGCATTGCACGCTGTTACCATGCGACCCAGCGATCGCTTCTCTGCTACTTCACCAGTATTGCTTACATCAAAAGTTTATCATAGCAAGAGCAAAGCAAAGCATATTAAAGCACGGGGCGAAAGCACAGGGCGAAAGCAAAATAAAAAAAAGGTAAAACGAAGGCAAATGCATAGCGTGACCCTGGCAAAAACCTGGGAAGCTTTACTGCGCTACACTTTTAGAAAGCTTTGTGGCTCGGAACCTGGTTTCAGGAGACTGTAGGTTTCAGGCCACTGCACGACACACCAGGGGAGACTTGATACAGCAAAGCCTCAAACTGAGGTCTCCTGGAACCAGGTTTCAAGCCACCATCCCTGACAAAGTGGCTCCATGTTCCCTCAGCTTTAGAGACGTCGGGGCACAGTTTTGGGGCAACAGCCACGAGGACCACCCCCCCCACACCGCTCCCCGGGATGAGACGTACCAGCGCCCCGCTGCTGAGCAGGATCATGAAGATGATGAAGCTCTCAAATATGTTGTGCTCCACAATCAGATAGCAGGTCTTTCTCAGGAACCACCAATGCTTCCACTTGCCCTCCAGGATGCTCACTTGGCAGCACTTGTAACGCGCCACACACCCTGGTGGGAAGAAGGAGGGACGAGTGAGAGATCGCAGGGCAGGGTGTAACCTGGACCCCATTACCACCTTCCTGCTTGCGAAAAAAAAAAAGTGAAGGCGTCTCGTTTTTAAATAAGGGTGTTAAATGGAACCTCAGCTACAGGCAAAAGTTTTGCAACACCCTATAGAAAGAACTCATTTTCTGCTTCACAAAGTCGAACGAAACCCGCTGAATAATGCCACACATGTTAACATGCTGAATTACATACCGCTTTGTAGTTTTACCACATACTTCACGAAAAACTGACAACAATTGAGAAAATGTGACATTTTGAAATCTAACTTGAAATAGCACTGTCGTGCTATTACGGCTTCCGGTAGACTTTTTTGCGAGATCATTTTGTAGCTTCTTTGATTACACCATGTTAAATAAAAGATCAAAAATGATGTTCATATTGGGTTTTTTTTTTTAAATTCTAGGTGATGCAAAACTTTTGGCAATAGCTGAATACTGCTTTCCAGTAAAGTGGACTACACAGAATGAAAAGCTAATCAAACATCTGACCTTCCACTAAATATATATAACGTTCTATGTGATGTAAACTCAAAATCTGACCCCTGTTTTTATTATATTTTTAACCCTAAAGCTAAACTCACCGTCTGTGAAGCAGGCTGCGGGGTCCACATACTCTTCTGGCTGCTCCACAACCACCTCCTCTTCGTCCGGCTTGATATCAATGGTACTCCCTTCAGAGGAGCTGGTGTCATCCATCTGGAAGGAAAGGAAAGGAGTACCTCTCTGTGTTACTGAACCCTGCTCAACCTGACCGTGCCGCGCCTGACAGCAGCAGAGTCGCTGTGTTACTGAACCCTGCTCAACCTGACCGTGCCGCGCCTGATAACAGCAGAGCCGCTGTGTTACTGAACCCTGCTCAACCTGACCGTGCCGCGCCTGATAACAGCAGAGCCGCTGTGTTACTGAACCCTGCTCAACCTGACCGTGCCGCGCCTGACAACAGCAGAGCCGCTGTGTTACTGAACCCTGCTCAACCTGACCGTGCTGCGCCTGACAACAGCAGAGCCGCTGTGTTACTGAACCCTGCTCAACCTGACCGTGCCGCGCCTGACAGCAGCAGAGCCGCTGTGTTACTGAACCCTGCTCAACCTGACCGTGCCGCGCCTGACAGCAGCAGAGCCGCTGTGTTACTGAACCCTGCTCAACCTGACCGTGCCGCGCCTGACAGCAGCAGAGCCGCTGTGTTACTGAACCCTGCTCAACCTGACCGTGCCGCGCCTGACAACAGCAGAGCCGCTGTGTTACTGAACCCTGCTCAACCTGACCGTGCCGCGCCTGACAACAGCAGAGCCGCTGTGTTACTGAACCCTGCTCAACCTGACCGTGCCGCGCCTGACAACAGCAGAGCCACTGTGTTACTGAACCCTGGTAATGTACAAAGTGCATTGTGGGTCATGCTTGGTGCCACAGACTTGACCAGCCAATTAAACAGCATGAACAGCGCGCTGCCGTCATCGTGATGAAGGGGACTTTCACGAAATCGCTCAGGCTCAGTTGGGCGTGTCTCGCTTGTTCCCAAAATATCTCTTTGGTCACTTGGTTCAAAAGCCACGAAAACCTAACGCACGGGTTGAGAGCGGGCGTCTTCAGCGGTATGTCGCGCGGAGGGAGCGCGTCCACTAGCGCTGGCACGCGTGGATTCACTCGTGCATTTCCCTCACAGTGTTGGAGGACTAACAAGCAGGCTGCCTGAATGATAAAAAAAAGAGCTGTGTACATGAGAGGGAGCTCAGCAGACAGACGGCTCTCCTTGTTATCTCTCTGCTGGCTCCTGCGCTCCTGCACAGCCTCTCTCAGTGTCAGCAGCAGCAGCTCCTCATAATTTATTGACCGGAGAAATGTAGACAAATTGAGTTGAAATCCCTGAAGGGAAACACAGCTTTGCGGGGATGAGACTCCACCCCCCTCTGCAGCTTCCCTGGAAATGTAACACAACCCCAGTTTCAAAGCCGACTCCATCCAGAATAAATCGAGAGATTCTCCTCCTGATGTGTTTCCGACACGCGATGGGACCCGACACACGCCAGTATAGCAGCAGGGACATGCGCCCAGCAAGGGGGTGATAGTAATAATAATATAGTGATGTAATGATACAATGATTAATGTACATACACAGGCAAGCACACACACACACACACACGCACACACGCACACACACAGGCACGCACACACACACGCACACAGACACACGCCGGTGTGCTGAGATTTCTCTGAAAGTGGGTCAAGGTGACGGGAGCTGGCTGGAGCGCGCACACATTCCCGAGCGGTGCAGTGTGAGCAGTGAGCTCGTCTGTCTTCACTGAGCGTGTCTCTGCAGGTCCTGACAGGGGGGGGCTGCTGGTCGAGAGACGCTGCCTGCGCCTCTGGGGGGGTTTCTTCTACAAACGATGGGCAAAAAAAAACCTGGGATTTCAAAAAAGAAAGCCTGCAGCCCCGGGCAGCAATAATAATAATAATAATAATAATAATAATAATAATAATAATAATAATAATAATAATAATACTCCGAGCTTTATTTGCAAACCGTTCCTGAACATTCTGAGACACTCAATGCTGTTCTCCACACTGCCAGGCTATTCTCACTCCTCCCCCTCACCTCTCCCGCCTCTCCCTCCCTGTCCCTCCCTCCCCTCCCTCCCTCCCGTGTCCTATCTCCTCCCCTTCACCTCTCCCCTCCCCTCTCCTCCCCTGTCCTATCTCCTCCCCCTCCCGTGTCCTATCTCCTCGCCCTCACCTCTCCCTCCCTCTCCTCCCTGTCCTATCTCCTCCCCTCCCTGTCCTATCTCCTCCCTCCCTCTCCCTCCCCTCCTCCCTCCCTCCCTGTCCCTCCTCCCTCCCTGTCCTATCTCCTCCCCTCCCTCTCCCTCCCTCCCTCCTCTCCCTCTCCTCCCCTGTCCCTCTCCTCCCTCCCTGTCCTATCTCCTCCTCTCCCTCTCCTCCCCTGTCCTATCTCCTCCTCCCTGTCCTCTCTCTCTCCTCTCCTCTCCTCCCCTGTCCTATCTCCTCCCTCCTCTCCTCTCTCCTCCTCTCTCCTCCTCCCTGTCCCATCTCCTCCCTCCTGTCCTATCTCCTCTCCTCCCCTCCCTCCCCTCCTCCCTGTCTCTCTCCTCTCCCTCCCTGTCCTCTCTCCTCCTCTCCCTCCTCCCTCCTCCCTCTCCTATCTCCTCTCCCTCCCTGTCCTATCTCCTCTCCTCTCTCTCCTCCTCTCCTCCCCTGTCCTATCTCATCCCTCCCTCTCCCTCTCCTCTCTCACCTCCCCTCCTATCTCCTCCTCCCTCCTATCTCTCTCCTCCTCTCCTCTCCTCCTCCCTCCCTCCCTCTCCGCCTCACGTCTTTGCTGTTCTCGATGTCTGACTCGCTGCTGAAGTCCTCGGTGTTGAGGTTCTCGAAGTCGGACTCCCCGACGGCGATGGGCACGCGCACGGTCAGGTTGGGGTTGTGGATGAAGCTGAGCCGGTCCTCGTCGATCAGGTACTTCTCCACGCTGCTGCCGATGCCGCTGGTGGTGCCGTTGCCGTTCTTCTGGAAGTCCATGTCTCGGTTGATGACGGCGCCCGTGTGGTTCCCGATGCAGTTCAGCTTCCTGTCGTACATGTCGTCCAGGGGCTTCACCTCGTCCGCTGCTTTTTTCTTGAAGTGCGCCGCCATGCAGATGCGCACCTTGGCCTTGAACCAGGCGATGCCCGTCTTGATGCGGATGACGGAGATCTGGAGGTTGTTCATCTCCCCGTCGTCGTCCGTGGCGGCCAGGTTGTCAGCGCTGAACGAGCTGAGCAGCAAGGCCAGGAACAAGTTCAACACCTGGGGAGAGAAAGAGAGGGGGAGAGGGAGGGAGGGAGAGAGAGAGAGGGGAGAGGGAGGAGGAGGAGAGAGAGAGGAGAGAGAGAGGGTGGAGAGGGAGAAAGAGGGGAGAGAGAGAGAGAGAGGGGTGAGAGAGAGGGAGAGAGAGAGAGAGGGTGGAGAGGGAGAAAGAGGGGAGAGGGAGAAAGAGGGAGGGAGAGAGGGGAGAGAGAGAGGAGAGAGAGCAAGAGAGAGAGGAGAGAGAGAGAGAGGGAGAGGAGGGGGAGAGAGAGAGGGCAGGAGAGAGAGAGAGAGGGGAGAGAGAAAGAGGCAGGGAGAGAGAGAGAGAGAGAGAGAGAGAGGAGAGAGAGAGGGGAGAGAGAGGGGGAGAGGGGGAGAGAGAGAGGGCAGGGAGAGAGGGGAGAGGGGAGAGAGAGAAAGAGGGGAGAGAGAGAGGGAGAGAGAGAGAGGGGAGAGAGAGAGAGAAGGGGGGAGAGAGAGGTTACGGGACGTGATTGAAACGGTCGAATCCATGAAAACTTAACAAATGCAGTAAGAGCACAATATTGAGATAAATAATCAAATATAAAAAATAAAAACTATAAAAATACTAAACCTTACTCCAAAAAATTAAAAAAAACTTTACCAATAATAAAAATAAAAAAAAAAACATTATAAAATAATATCAGAGCTTATTAACAAAAAAAAAAAGATCAAAAAGAGAATATTAAACAAAATCAAAAAGAGAATATTAAACAAAATCAAAAAGAGAATATTAAACAGTGTGTAATCTTTGTAATCTTTAATAAGTGACTCGTGGATGTTAAAAAGCCTCCGGGAGCCGCTGGAACGCACCACTAAGTTCCCAATGACCATGACCATCATGAAGACGGTGAGGCACATGGTCTGATCGGCCACCTCCATGCAGTCCCACATGGTCTCGATCCACTCCCCGCACAGCACGCGGAACACGATGAGGAAGGAGTGGAAGAAGTCATTCATGTGCCAGCGCGGCAGCTCGCAGGTCTTGTTGATCTTGCACACGCAGTCCTTGTAGTTCTTGCCAAAGAGCTGCATCCCCACCACGGCGAAGATGAAGACGATGATGGCCAGCACCAGGGTCAGGTTCCCCAGCGCCCCCACTGAGTTCCCGATGATCTTGATCAGCATGTTCAGCGTGGGCCACGACTTGGCCAGCTTGAACACTCTCAGCTGAGAAAAGAGAAGCAGGTTTGAAAAGCGAACGCACAGGTTTTCTTTTTAAAATATCACGCTTCAGCGCCACCTCTACAGAACCTCGGCATCACTAATTGAACCGTTTCAGTGCCTTATACTGAAAAATAAATACGAAAATGTGAACAGATGTATGGGTATTAGTCTGTTTTAAATGCTCTGAAGTTTTCAATTCAGTTATATTTTCCTATACTACTAGAGCGCTCTGCAGTGTTGAGAGTGGAGTTCTCTTTCCTATACTGCTAGAGCGCTCTGCAGTGTTGAGAGTGGAGTTCTCTTTCCTATACTGCTAGAGCGCTCTGCAGTGTTGAGAGTGGAGTTCTCTTTCCTATACTACTAGAGCGCTCTGCAGTGTTGAGAGTGGAGTTCTCTTTCCTATACTGCTAGAGCGCTCTGCAGTGTTGAGAGTGGAGTTCTCTTTCCTATACTGCTAGAGCGCTCTGCAGTGTTGAGAGTGGAGTTCTCTTTCCTATACTACTAGAGCGCTCTGCAGTGTGGAGAGTGGAGTTCTCTTTCCTATACCGCTAGAGCGCTCTGCAGTGTGGAGAGTGGAGTTCTCTTTCCTATACTACTAGAGCGCTCTGCAGTGTTGAGTGGAGTTCTCTTTCCTATACTGCTAGAGCGCTCTGCAGTGTTGAGAGTGGAGTTCTCTTTCCTATACTGCTAGAGCGCTCTGCAGTGTTGAGAGTGGAGTTCTCTTTCCTATACTGCTAGAGCGCTCTGCAGTGTTGAGAGTGGAGTTCTCTTTCCTATACTGCTAGAGCGCTCTGCAGTGTTGAGAGTGGAGTTCTCTTTCCTATACTGCTAGAGCGCTCTGCAGTGATGAGAGTGGAGTTCTCTTTCCTATACTGCTAGAGCGCTCTGCAGTGTTGAGAGTGGAGTTCTCTTTCCTATACTGCTAGAGCGCTCTGCAGTGTTGAGAGTGGAGTTCTCTTTCCTATACTACTAGAGCACTCTGCAGTGCTGAGAGTGGAGTTCTCTTTCCTATACTGCTAGAGCGCTCTGCAGTGTTGAGAGAGGCTATCTCTCCTAGACCTGTATGCAGCTCTGCAGTGTTGCGAGTGGAGCTACAATCATAGGAAAAGGAAGCTTTGTGTTGTTTTTACCAATCGGAAGGATCGCAGCACGGACAGCCCTTCAACGTCGGACAGACCCAGCTCCATCAAACTGAGGCTGACAATGAAGCCATCGAAGATGTTCCAGCCCTCCTGGAAGTAGTAGTAGGGGTCCATCGCGATGAGCTTCATCATCATTTCCGCTGTGAAGATGCCAGTGAAGATCTGCAGCCACACAGAAATAAAAGAGCCTTCATACTCAAAGACACTTTCACTATAACAGTGCTTGATCAACAAAATGAGCAAAATATCAAACAGGTCGTTCTTCAATCTCGCAGCAGTGACATAGCCTACCTGAAACCTTCCTTTAACACACACAGAACTGAATTACATGCCAACCTAAAGTCCGTTTGCTGAAAGTCATTATTAGAAAGAAGATGAGATGTATTTGCATTTAATCCTGTACTTTAGAGTACTGTAATCTGTCAAGTGTTATTTAATCTGCAGTATTTTGTATTTAATTCTATCCTGATGTAACTATCACTGACGCTGTTATCTGCTCCGTTACTGAATCGTATTTTGTCATACTTGTACTTGCTAGAGCCAAAGTCATTGTATTTTATCTTGCTCTTAATTGTATTATTACTTTGGTAAGTCACTTTGGATAAAAGCATCTGCTAAATGACTAAATAATACATCAAAAAATATAAAATAACAAAAAAAAGCAAATTTGGGGGTGTTTTACCAGGTTTCCGTCCGACAAGACTTTCTCAAACTGTGGGGTCATGGGGTAGTGCTCCAAGGCCATGAAGAGGGTGTTGAGGACGATGCAGATGGTGATGGCGAGGTCCACGAAGGGGTCCATCACAATCATGTTCATGATCTCCTTGATCCGAATCCAGATGGGACAGCATTCCCAGATCAGGAAGGTGTTGGCAAACTTGTACCAGCAGGGGGGGCACTTCCGCTGGGATTCCTCCAGCTCTGCAACCGAACCAGGAAGGCATCGTAAACCAGGCAACGCTGCTCTGCGTCCGCACAGCGGCAGCTCAGTCACTAAGGCTAGGGTTGGATTTGAGGAGACCCAAGAGGAAGCTCTGCTGCCCAACCAACCTTCTCTACACAAACCTCTACCATGCTGGCCTTGTAAAACTTTACCGTGGTTTTTAACATGCATTTACCAAAAGTTGACCGCAGTCTCAAAACTGATCACATCTTATCACAAGGTGGGGTTATTAAGATCTGCCCCCATTCAGATCTATTAAACAGATCCTGGGATGGTCCTGTATAACTGCAGTAACAGCAAGCCTGTGTCTCTTTAAGACCGGAGGGGGGGGGGCTTGTTAGTTACATGACGGATACCCGTCAGCATGCTGTCCCAGTTCTGTTACACACTCCAGTATAGAGAAGGCAGCAGTTTTATGGATACCGTTGTGTGTGTGTGAGCGAGTTTTTATCAACCAAGGAGAGAAGACACTAAGGTAGCTCGGGACTTTGTTCCAACCAGGACCACCGTGGTCACTGATTTCAAACAAAGCTCTGGACACTTTGACTCAAGAGTTAGGGTCAGAAACAACGTGCTGGACAGGACTGAAAGACGCAAGAGTGCGGGTTCGAGTCCCGTTTCACAGCCATGGCGTACCTTCCACTAGGGTGTTGGTCACCACGCTCATCACGCTGTTGGCCCGGTCCTTTCCCGCGAAGGAGGTGTTCAGCTGGTCCACAGACACCATCAGCGAGCCAGGGTGCTTCTTCTTCGTTTCCCCCTCAGTGGTTTGCTGTGGAGGTCGACCAGGGGCAATCAGAACATGTGTAAAGCACACACACACACACACACACACACACACACACACACACACACACACACACACACTCTCACGCACACCACACGGGCACCTCGCATGCAAAAACTCTGCCCAGAAGGAAGGTGGCCTAATGTTTAAGGATGGAGAAGGTCATTTCTCAGCAGGAACGCAGTAGAAATACAGTTAGTAGAACAGAGGTCTCGGCACAACGAACCACAGCAGCGACTGTTGGATCAATAGACTGTAGCACACACTGACCCCTGCTATCCCATTTCAGCTGCCCCGCACACACACAGTCGTGTCCTTATAATGTTAGCTACTTAACATTAAGAAGGGGGTGAGTGACAAGGAGACAGCAGGCACTGGTCACAGTGGACATCAAAGTGACCACAATAATCTCTGCATGAGCACAGGGCCAGGGCTGTAGGCAGGCAGGCAGTGGGGACGCCAGTACCAGGCCTGATTGCAGTTACTGCTCCCATCCATCACTCACTTCCACAAAAAACCATTAAGAGGCCAGATTGCTCTTTTATTAGTCATTAAATATCTGTGGCAGTGCTTAGAGCGCCATTAACTATGCAGAGCTTTTAGAACGAGACCGGTCATTCCAATGCAAGCTGTCTCAGAAAAACCACGACCACTGGATCAGTAGGGCAGCAGTGTGGTGTAGCAGTTAGGGCTCTGGACTCTTGACCGGAGGGTCGTGGGTTCAATCCCAGGTGGGGGGGACACTGCTGCTGTACTCTTGAGCAAGGTACTTTACCTAGATTGCTCCAGTAAAAACCCAACTGTATAAATGGGGAATTGTATGTAAAAATAATTGTAACAATTGTAAGTCGCCCTGGATACGGGCGTCAGCTAATAAATAAATAATAATAATGAAATAATAATAATACACAAGCCTGAGCTAGCCTTCCACGACTGGCTGTGCTAGATTCTTGCCTACTGCCCATCACGTAACACAGTGATGGTCTTTGGTAAGGATTCATCACCATCCGTGTGGAATTAGAATTATTAATGGGGATTCAAGGATAGAGTGAAAGCCCTCTCTTCGCTAACTTGAAAATCCCTTCGAAAGGCTTTTGCTCTTGAGGTTCACACCCGCACGGAGATGAACAGATTAACCAGTGTTCACGCAAACAGCCTCCCTTTGACATTCTGGAATGCAGAAAAGACGCATCTCCCTGTTGGCAAGTCCTTCCCTATCAGAGTCCACACACAGGATAGTCACTGGAGGACTAGAGTCTGCAACAGACTGCCACGCCCAGTATCACTGAAGTCACCCAACCCCGGTCATCGCTCTATCCTTGAATCGACCTTCATCACGCATGCATCGTGCACAAGAGGAGGGATCGAAGAACTGTATCATCATCATCATCATCATCATCATCATCATCATCATCATCATCATCACCACCACTTCCATGCTAGGAAGAGAGACAGCTGGATAAAGTATAAAGATGACAGACTAGCATGCTAACTGGAAAGGTGCTTATCTACATGGGTTGAGGCTTCAGCTAGAAGTTGCTTGGAAAAAGTAGAAACAACAAAAAAAAATCTTTTTAAAAAGGGTCGGGGTTGGTTAATGAGTTGCGGGTGTCGACGGAACAGTGGTTTGGAAATCTCCGTGGGGACTTTTGGGATGGAAACGCAGTGTTCCGCTTGCTTCCTCCAAACAAAACCGACATCACAAGGTTTTGAAGCTGCTCAGGGGCAGTAGAGAAAGCCAGCATGCGTTCACCTACTCTCAATTTTGTATTTTATTTAAACCGTTCTTCACAAGAACAGTGGGTCACTATTTCCACTGTTAGAACAATATTTCAACAAGCCTGTCAGCAACATCCAGCCACCCTCCATGGCTGTCAGTTCAGAATTAGAGCGATCAGTGTGATGAAAAAACTGATGACCGAGACGAATATACACAGAAGGTATAGAACAGTAACATTGCCTTCGCAGTCAGAAACACTGCAAGACCCGCAGTGAAAGATCTACGCCTCCATAAATACTTCAGATCTTAATACTCAAGTAACTAACGGCGTATTTTCTGATTCACCTCGACTCCCTTCTCAAGCAAGCACGCACAAAATGGCTGGATCTACAGCTATGGCCAAAAGTTTTGCATCACCTAGAATTTTAGAAATTGAGACAATGAAAAATAAAAGTTATATAAACATAATTTAGATCTTTGATTTAACATCACGGAATCTAAGAAACTGCAAAATTATATCGCAACAAAAAGTCGACCGGAAGCAGTAATAGTAGCACAGTGGTTCATGTTAGATTCTGAAATACAGAAATGCAATAAAAATATAATACAGAAATACAATACAATATTGCTTTCTTGTCAAGCAGGTTTAAAGAATGTGGGTTTTTAGTGATGGAGATATTTGTCAAACCACACAGTAAATGCTGTCAATAATGAATTCACCATAATTGACTGTAAATAAATCTGAAAACCTGAGGCTAAATCTCATGCAAACTCCAAAGATTAAGGGCCATAGCTTTAATCTTTAATTCATTCTTCATTTTGTAACATTAACATCATTTTTTTATTCTTAAAAAATAAAGGATCTAATTAAAGACTGGGGTAAACACTTTGAAAATATGCCCCATACTTTCATGACATGTCATCCATACCCTTCAAACACTCAACAGCAGTGAGCTTAGAGATGCTACAAGTAACTCAATAAATTCAATGGCTTATACTTCAACCAGAAGTCTTTTTCAGCGATGGAGGAAGGAAAACTAAACACTGTGAAAAGGACACACGGAATTCAAAGCCACTGTTCTTTGAGGTTATGCCCGGGTGGGGGGGCGGGAGTGGGGGTGTGCACAGACCTGGGTTCAAGTCGGAGCAAGACAAGAAAGAGGAAGTTAGGAAAGTAGGCGGTACTGTTATCAGTTATAAAAAAAAAATACAAATAGGAAATTTGAGATCCTTCAGTTTTAAGTCCCATACAGTAGTGGGCGTAGGGCAGGGTTTGAGCGTCTTAGGAAACAGGAGCAGAGGAGCAAAGGTCAAGGTCAAAGGTCAACGACTGGGCGGAAGGGGGCGGGGGGTTCTGTGGGCGTGAACAAATATACTATAAAACCTGCTGGATCGTGGCTCTACAAGACCAGGGTTGGCTACCCCTGCATTAACTCATTAGGGGGGTACTCTTCTCACAGCTTTCCACGCCTTCGCTCACCCGAAAGCTAACTGTGTCCCTAATGAAACAGGAATTTCTATTTTTTGCTTCTTAAAAATCGTTATAGATTTTTTTTTTTTTTGTCAGTGCTTAAAAAGTTAGTTGAAATTCCAGCACGCATTGCATCTGTCCCTGAAACTAAGAGAAAAAGAAAATCGAACGCGCTGACCAGCCGTTACCAGCTCAGCAATATCCTTTGGGAGTGAGAGAGACAATGGGAGGGAGCATGGATCAGGTGGGTCTATCACGCTGTGTTTGTATCTGTTTAAGCAACCATGCAAGGGATAATACAAGGAATGTCTGCCATTGACCTTGAGCTTGACCTACATCTATTCCCTTACCCCCCCTTTCATTGGCCTAACCCCCTCTACCACACTGTGACTCGTTTTGAATTATGTTAAAAAATGTAATAAGAAAGACAAACAAAAATGCATCACAAAGCACACTTACTTTAGTTTGATTTTCTTATTCAGGGTAGCGAGGAGAGCCATAATTCAAAATCTATATAAAAGATACGATCACGACGACACATCCCAAAAAATAAATAAATAAATAAAACTGTAATAAAAATAATCATTTTTTGGTTTTTAAATTTGGGGGCGGGGGTTGTTCGCTTGTTTTTTTTCTGTTTTATTATTTCGGGAGAGGGGCGGCATACAGAAAGAAAAAAAAAAAGAGAGAAGGATTAGGAGCTGCCATGCCTTTAACTCATGTACTCACTGCCTTCCTTACACTGTCATCAGAAGCTGCCTTATCTATTATCACCTCAGGCAGGAGACGGCCCCCGGGCAAGGTGGAGGCCGGGCCCCCGATTAGGGACACCACGCCGTTGCAGTCCACCGTGCTGTTCCTCTTCACACCGTGCGGCAGGGCGGGGGCCACCCTGGAGGAGCGGCTGCCCTGGCTGAACCCGCTGTAGCTGTTCCTGCGCACGGGGATGAAGACGGAGTCCCGCCGGCCCTCGCTCTCCTCCACCGTGCTGTGCTCGTCGTCCGCAAACTCGTTCTCCGAGCCGGCGTCCTTCGAGCGCCCCTTGAAGCTGAAGATGCTGCTGCGACTGTTGTGCCGGGAGAGGAACGGCGAGCCGGGGATGCTGAGCAGAGACTGGGAGGGGAGGGAGGGACAACAGAGACAGCGTTACCACAGTTAGCAAGCCCTGTTTATAAAAGGCTCCCATAGTTATAAAACGCAGCACAGTGTAATAAAGCACAGCGAAAGCATAGGCAAGTGTTGTAAAGCACAGAGAGGTATGGTAAGGCATGCTAAAATATAAACCATGGTAAACTAACCCTTACAAAAGTTTCCCATAGTACAAGCCTAGCAAAGTGTAATAAAGCACAGCGAAAGCATGGTAAAGCACAGGAAAGCATGGTAAAGCACAGGTAAGCATGGTAAAGCACAGGAAAGCATGGTAAAGCACAGGAAAGCATGGTAAAGCACAGCGAAAGCATGGTAAAGCACAGGAAAGCATGGTAAAGCACAGGTAAGCATGGTAAAGCACAGGTAAGCATGGTAAAGCACAGGTGAACATTGTAAAGCACAGAGGTATACAGTTATGTACAGCTGTGGCTAAAGTTTTGCATCACCCTATAGAATGAACTCATTTAGCTTCATGCAGTCGAATGAAACCTGCCAAATAATGTTACGTTAACATATTGAATTACAGACCGCTTTGCAGTTTTCCTTATACTTAATGAAAAACTGAAACTGAAAAATCTGACATTTCGAAATCTAATATGAAACTACTATTATGGCTTCCGGTAGACTTTTGCCATCTCATTTTGTAGTTTCTTTGATTACATGATTTTTTTTTTTTTTAAATTATGTATCAATCCTAACATTTTAGGTGATGCAAAACTTTTGGCCACAGCCCTTGTTTCCCCTCACTCGCTGTGTTTGCTTCTCTGTTGCCCCAATGTCACACAGCTGAATGTCGCCGCCCTGCTGTTCATGCCTGTGACTCCACACGCTAGGCAGCCTGACCTGTCTCAACTCTGAACTTACTGTTCAAACTGCCCTGTGAAACACACAGGTTAGCACAGCCCTCCGCCCTGAGATCTCAGCGATGAGCCTCAGATAGAATTCCAGTGTGGGCCGTGGAGCAGGTTATTTATAACCAGCCCTGGACCAGCCAGGAATACTAATCTACAGTCAGAGGCATGCTGAATGCAAAGCAGACTGTCTGTGCTGTGCTTGTGCTAGCAGACAGCCATAGAAAATGGAGACTCAAGCCTGGTGTTATAGGGATTGGAAATGAAGACAGACCGTTTTTTGTTTTTTTGTTCGTTTTTTGGAGAGGTACGGTCAAGAATATAAAAAAAATCAAAAGACATAGCGAAATGCAAAATATAACTACAGGAAAATGCAAAATTACAGTGTGCATTTAATTGGGTGCTTTTATCAAGTACTTCTTGTAGACAGAATTGGCACAGTCCTTCTTTCTTGTTCAAATTCATAACTTCTTTCCAACATTCCTACATTACAGAACTGAGCTAAAACCGCTGGCATTATTCCACAGATGTAATAATCCCTTATAAAAGTTTAGAATGGGCTTTTTCTCTTGCTTACATTGCACTGTTCTCCATGGCTGACCAGGGTACTTCTCATGCTTTACCATTGCTGCCAATGACTCTCCATACCTGCCTCCGCTTGCTGGGTTTGCGGGGTTGGCTATAAGACTCCCATTGCATAGCAGATTGATCCATTCCTGGTTTTTCTGTGAGCTTAATGAGACGCACCTGAGCTTGTTACCTACACAAGCTGGTAGTAAAACCTGGAATGGGTGAAACCGCTCTGCAATGGGAGTCTGATTTCCGTCCCTTGGTGTATCTCGCTTCCTCGGGCCCCCTGCTGGTACCTGGTTCATGATGCTCAGCTTCCTGCCCAGCCGGTTGTCTCCGGGGAATCGGAATTTCCTCTTGATGCCGTCGTCGGACTCGGACTTGACGAACTTCTCGCTGTCTCCCTTCTCCTCACCCCGCGACTGCTCCTTCTGACGCCACTTCTTCTTGCGGTTCCGCCGCTCCTTGGCGCTCTTGGAGCTCAGCTTCGAGATCTCGGAGGAGCTGCGGGACATCCGCCCCCCCCCATCGTCCTCCACCGCGTCCTCCGACACTGTGCCTGCGGAGGTAGCCGTGGCTGCGGCCTGGGGAGGAACAGAAAGGAGACTGAGAGGAGAGGAGACTGAGAGGAGAGGAGAGGAGAGGAGAGGAGACTGAGAGGAGAGGAGAGGAGAGGAGAGGAGAGGGAGAGGAGAGGAGAGGAGAGGAGAGGAGACTGAGAGGAGAGGAGAGGAGAGGAGACTGAGAGGAGAGGAGAGGAGACTGAGAGGAGAGGAGAGGAGAGGAGAGGAGAGGAGACTGAGAGGAGAGGAGACTGAGAGGAGAGGAGAGGAGAGGAGACTGAGAGGAGAGGAGAGGAGAGGAGAGGAGACTGAGAGGAGACTGAGAGGAGAGGAGAGGAGAGGAGAGGAGAGGAGACTGAGAGGAGACTGAGAGGAGAGGAGAGGAGAGGAGAGGAGAGGAGAGGAGACTGAGAGGAGAGGAGAGGAGAGGAGAGGAGAGGAGAGGAGAGGAGACTGAGAGGAGAGGAGAGGAGAGGAGACTGAGAGGAGAGGAGAGGAGAGGAGAGGAGAGGAGAGGAGAGGAGAGGAGAGGAGAGGAGAGGAGAGGAGAGGAGAGGAGAGGAGAGGAGAGGAGAGGAGAGGAGAGGAGAGGAGAGGAGAGGAGAGGAGAGGAGAGGAGAGGAGAGGAGAGGAGAGGAGAGGAGAGGAGAGGAGAGGAGAGGAGAGGAGAGGAGAGGAGAGGAGAGGAGAGGAGAGGAGAGGAGAGGAGAGGAGAGGAGAGGAGAGGAGAGGAGAGGAGAGGAGAGGAGAGGAGAGGAGAGGAGAGGAGAGGAGACGGAGAGGAGAGGAGAGGAGAGGAGAGGAGAAGAGAGGAGAGGAGGCTGAGAGGAGAGGAGACGAGACTGAGAGGAGAGGAGACTGAGAGGAGAGGAGAGGAGAGGAGAGGAGAGGAGACTGAGAGGAGAGGAGAGGAGAGGAGACTGAGAGGAGAGGAGAGGAGACTGAGAGGAGAGGAGACAGAGAGGACACTGAGAGGAGACAGGGGAGAGGAGAGGAGACTGAGAGAAGAGGAGACTGAGAGGACACTGAGAGGAGACAGAGGAGAGGAGACTGAGAGGAGACTTAGAGGAGACTGACAGGAGAGGAGACTGAGAGGGGAGGAGAGGAGAGGAAACTGAGGAGACTTAGAGGAGAGGAGACGGATGACGGCCAGTAGTGTAGGCGAGGGTAAACGCGGGCAAACTGTGTTGACCCCACTTCTCCTTCAGGGAATGGGGAGTTTACCCGCTTCTCATTTAAAGATCAAATCGCTCACTCGCTCCGACTCTCCTGTGATTAGCAAATATTGTCTATACCAAGGGTTAAAGCCGAGGGATATTCCAATCTTTTATATAAAGCGACTTCTCACCCTAACCCCAACCCACTCCCCCACTCCACACTTTCCCACTCCCTACTCCCCAACTTTCCCACTCCCCCACCGTGCACTCCCCAACTCCCCCCCCCGACCTGCGCATCCTCCTGCTGTCTCTTGAGCTGCTCCAGCATGGCTTTGAACTCCGCCTCCTTTTGCTCCGCCTCCTCCAGCGTTGCCTGGTTCTGCTCTTCGTACGCCATGGCAACCACAGCCAGAATGAGGTTGACCAGGTAGAAGGAGCCCACGAAGATCACCAGCACAAAGAAGAAGATGTAGGTCTTACCAGCAGCCCTGAGAGTCTGCAACAGAGAGAGAGAGAGAGAGAGAGAGAGAGAGAGAGAGAGAGAGAGAGAGAGAGAGACATGCAGGGTTTGTTTTTAATATGCTTTACCAGACCTCCCTGTATTGTATTGTATTGTATTGTATTGTATTGTATTGTACTGTATTGTATTGTATTGTATTGATCTGCAGCTCTGCCCTTGAGTGGTCCTGTACCCTGCCCTGTACGTATCAGTTATGACTCCATCCCGCCTTCAAGAAGCACACAAGGACTGAGCCGGAGGTAGTGCCAGGGACGACTGGGTAAAGATGGGCAGAGTGATGATTCATTCAGACGCATCCATCAATTATAAGCGCTTTCTGCGTGCACACAGCGCCGCTTCAGGAAGAAAAAGGAGGAGACGTCTTGGGTCCCAGCGCTCCAATGCCCACCACCACCCCCCTCTCTCTCTCTCTCTCTCTCTCTCTCTCTCTCCCTCTCTCTCTCTCTCTCCCCCTCCCCAAGCCACTGGCCCTTTCCACCATCGCAAAGCACCAGCTGCAATGACTCCTGAGCTGGGCTTGTCACATGGGGATGTGGTCTTGTCAGGATGTTTCTGTATCAGAGTCCCAGCCTTTCCTGTATCGTTACCACCCAGCTACAATCCTGCGTCTGTGATGCTTCCTCCTCTTATTCACCCTTTAATCAGACAGCTCAACGCGCTGCCCCATTTCAGACGCTCTCCCCAGGAATCAGGCGCTGACAATCAGGTGAGGGTCGTTGGTGTCAAATTTATAATTCCGAGTGAAACGAGAGAAGGAACAGCAGCTTGGGTCTGTGATGATCGCTGCTTTTCTTAAGACTGTGCGGAACAGCGATCCACACAAACCCAAGCAGCTGTTCCTTCACTCCTGTCACTCTGAAGGGTGAATCAGCCCGATCGACCCCAGCGACCCTCCCCCCAGTGGAGAGCTCAGTCTGAACAATCGGCTCTCGTTCAGCTGTGGCATTAAGCGGAACGGTGCTGATAGAACGAAACAGAAAAATCGAGTAGATGGCGACTTACCAGCTGGTACAAGTTTTCCCAGAAATCCTGTGTCATGAGACGGAACAAGGCGAGGAAAGCCCAGCCGAAGGTGTCAAAGCTGGTGTAGCCGTAGTTTGGGTTCCTGCCAGCCTTCATACACGTGTAGCCTTCAGGGCAGTTACTGAGACAAAGACAAACACAGACACTGATGTCAGCGGTGCGGTCCTGAATCTGAAGGTAGCCACTAAATTACAGATTTAAATTCATTATTTGTATGCCGAAACGTCTAGGAGCAGCGCTTATAATAACAGGTGATGCATTTATCTCATTTCTGCAAGCATGTCCACAAAGCGTGTTTCTCCTCCATGTTGTCAGCATGCTCTGCTTCATTTCCGTGTCGAGTGTGTGTGTGTGCGTGTGTGCGTGTGTGTGTGTGTGTGTCGGGGGCTTCGTTTGCGTGTGTGTCCACAGTCGTAGTTGAGGCAGTGTCTCTGTCGTCGGCATTTTGTTTCAGCCTTCTTAAAGCAGTAGTTTCTAATAGAAGTTCCTGATCCTCTTTTCATTCCATCAGGAGGACTGCTGACTGAATCAGGCATGTGAGTCATGTGTCCTGGCTTCAGCATTGACTGATGTATGTGATTGTTATTCAAGGGTCTTTATACAAAAGGGGGAGGCGGTACAGTTACATCAACATTAAAAGGGAAACAACTTCAATGAATATTTAATCAATATTTCATTTTTGGATTTGTAGCAGGGACGGGAATAAGACAGCAGTGAGATCCAGTCCTGGTTTTGCTATGAGTTTAATAAGACACACCTATACAGCGGGGGCTAATCAAGCACATATTAAAACCTGGACTGGGTGAAGCTGCTGTGCAACAGGAGTCTTATTTGCATCCCTGCTTGTAGGAAATACCATCCTCTTGTAGATTCTTTCCCCTGACAGGTGACAATTAAACAATTTAAAAGACATTAATACTATCTCTAATAATAATAATAATAATAATAATAATAATAATAATAATAATAATAATAATAATAGTTAAAGGGCACGTACCCAGAGTCCGAGCTGTTACCACACAGAAGGGCATCTAGAGCTCCTGGCACAAAATAAAAATTTGCTGCAAAAAAAAATAGGAAAAATAAGACCATTTCAGTGACTGCTACCAACGTCTCAACTAATATTCCTTCATAAGATCGAATGAAACCTGCTGAATAATGTTACGTTAACATATTGAATTACATACCGCTCTGTAGTTTTTCCATATACTTAACAAACTGACATTTCAAAAATCTGACACGAAATACTACTGTACTACTATTACAGCTTCCGGTAGACTTTTGCGATTGTGTAGTCTCTGTGATTTACATGAACGAAAGATCAAAATGATGTTCATGGTGCCACAGGTGCCGCTGTGACACAGTGCGTTGTGAGCATGGCAGTAAAAGGCTTACTCTCGTTCATAATGTACTCCTCCCAGTCCAACCCTTTGCTGCCGTTGCTGAAGTACATATCCGTGGAATTGATGGGCCAGATCACACACTTCTGACGCAAGTTACCCATGAAGAGCTGGAGCCCAATCAGGGCAAAGACACTGAGACAGAACACTGTCAGGATCATCACATCAGACAGCTTCTTTACAGACTGAATCAAAGCTCCCACGATGGTCTTCAGCCCTGAGTAGAGGAGGGGGGGGAGGGGCAGGGAGAGAAGAGGCACAGAGAGAGCATCTCCAGATTACAGACAAGCCCCATACAGCAGAAGGAGCAAATATTTAAGAGCTACTCCTAACTGCGTTAAGAAAAAAAAAAAAGTTGAATGACAAGCGTTTTGACATTGAGGTCTCTGGTCCAAATCACTGAACCTCGTGTTATTATTATTTCTAAATGTAGGATTATTGTTTGATAGCTTTGGATTACATATCTAACACATCACTTTGGTTTTGCTCTACCCTGATGTTTTTTTTGTAGTGTCTCAAGATCGGGCTCCCTCCTGCAACGCTGCCCCTCGTTTTCTGTTCCACAGTACGATCTGGCTACACTCTGATCATAAGAGAACGCTCCCAAGCTGAGAAAAGTCTTTTCAGCAGATTTGCACAAGTGGGAGCAGCAAAAACCTGGTGCGTGCATTTACAGATGATTCCTTCCTCGTGAAAATCGCAAAATAATCACCACGAAAGGTTAAAAGATAGCTGCATGAAATCTTTATGAATTTATTGCCAAATGCAATCCGAAATGTCTTTAGGAGGCTCGCAGCGCGTATGATAAATGTTTGGTGAAGACTGATGCAAAATCAGGCAGTTATCGTGCTCACCGTGTGCAGTGTGCAAAGAACTGCTGCAAATTTATTTACAAAGATTAGTAAAAAAAATATCTATGAGCTACTTTAATTGCTTCTGTGAGCTGGTAAGTCTGTTTTTAAGCAAGCTGGTTCTATTTACTGTGCATTGAAGTCATGAAATGAGTTGCGTTGGTCTGCTAACTGCTTTGATGCATTCAGTGCAGCTGCAGAATCCATGTGCAAGGAAAGTATTCACAGGCTCACGGAAATAGGCTGCTGATGATGACGAACTAGAATGCTAAACGATAACTTTGCATATATGTTTATTTTTTAGGGTTATATACGGAATACAGGTTTGATATAATAAATGCATTAATAAATACAAAAAAATAATGTATTCATACATTGAAATAAAATGTTTCAGGTACAGTTTTTTTTATAGATTTGGACTGAAGCGAAGCTAAACTTTATTTCAGTTTTTTTTTTTTTTTGGTAATCCAAAAAAAGGCGGTGCTTGGCTCCTCTGTTTCATCGCGATTGGCTGAGAGAGTTGACAGAGCTTATTATTCTTTTTTTTTTAATGGAATCCCTTCTCAGCCAATCACAAGTTGACTATCTATTTTATTATATTTTCTATTGGAGACAAAACGTTATTTTATATAACTGTTCCTGTAAGCAAAATAATTAGCATTTATTGACAAAAAAGCAGTGAACGAAACAACTTAAGATAATTTCACATTCATAGATCTATCTATCTAACTATCTATCTATCTATCTATCTATCTATCTATCTATCTATCTATATAAACTTATATAAAGTATTATGCGTTAGGGGTCTATCTTATTGATGTAAACAGTATCTTAATAGCGCCACCCTAGAATTTATAAAACTCTATAAACTTTTTTAAACTTTTTTTTTATTATTATTATTTTCATAAAAAGTAACTGTGGGAAACACCAGCGGTATTAGCTAGCGGGTGACGATACTTCGATGATTAAAATAGACCCCTATCGACTTCAATAAGAAACAGTAAAACATGAATTAAATGTGTTTGTCCATTGATTAGAGAAAGCAAGCAAGCATTACACAAACAGCAGAACTAACAGAACCAGGAGCAGGACATCAGGCAAGGGGAATGTGATTTCACATGCAAATCATTTAAACGCCAAGGCTGAAGAAAATAAAGAATAGAGAATTTTCTTTTTTTTTTTTTTTTTTTGTCTTTTTGGTTCATTCCAAATAAACGTGTTGTTTTTTTTTGCACTTCAATTTAGCTTTGATGTAATTTTTTGTATAATTTCCCCCCCCACCCCCCTAATAGTCTGTAAATTGCAAGCAAAATCTGACTGGGAGCTTCTTTTCCAAGGCAATCATTTCAACAACGAGGTGTCAGACCTCAGAGAGCCCTGCAGGTGACTGCAAAGGGATTGCAAAGACAGGGGTGTCTGAATTGCCTGGAAGCCCACGTCTGATTTCTTTAGAGCATTTTAAAAAACACTGGAGATCAAAATCGAACAACATTTAAAAATATATATATATCTATATATATTTTTCTTTTTTCCCGTGCCTTCTCGTTTCTGAATTTGTAATCCCCCCCCCCAAAAAAAACCCTTCTGTTTGAGTCTTGGAAACTTCAGCCACACCTGATAATATTTTAATTGAGAAAAGCAATCTTTCTTTTTTCACTGTCAGGTTGGTTTGCATTAGCGATCGGCCATCAAAGGACAATTCCTCCCTCCTATTCTGAAACCCTCCCTCGTCTCGCTCCGAGAGTCACGCAGGAATACTAATACTTGCAGCGCGGGAGGTTATAACTAACATCTTCATGGCTCTATTACAGCAAGCCGAACAGAAACCCTTCTCTTCCTCTATAGGAATCTGTTCAGTATACAGTTCCACACTGTCCAGAAGTCCATGGTCCAGTAAACACATTTTGCGTCTCTCTTTCCACCCTCTTTCAATTCTGTCCATGCTGTTTGCAATCGCTGAGAGGGATGGGGAGGTCTCCAAAATGGCCTGGCTTTGCCCCTTTCTGGAGAACCCTGACTGCCCAGCCCTGAGCATGCTTCCTCGTTCTGTACACGCACCTTGTGACAATATGAGACCTTTCAGCCCTTCCTACCCATTCACACGCTACGTTTATCTGAACCCTCACCCCTCCTTACAAATACAGAGTAACATGTGCGCAATGGGTTGACGGGCAATCCCTTTAAACTCCACCCATTCCAAATTTGCCAATGTGATTTAAAAAAAAAAAAAAAAAAAAAAAAGCAAGTGACTCTTTTTAAAGCATCATGCAGCAGATATGTGTTCCCAAACTAGGCTTGGCAGTCTTAATAAACAAGTCATACGGACGATGCACTGGATCAGATGCCACTGGGGTGCAGACGGCAGGATTGGAATGGACTGTTGTGTGCAAACAGATTCTGAACATACAGGGCACTCTTATTAAACCGCTTCAGTGCTTTTAACATTACACTAGCTTAACTGACTGGACGCTCAGATTGTTTTAAAAGGTGAATTTGATTTCCTTTTATAAATGAGTCACGTGGCCCTGGCACCCTGCTGCTTTACTAGTGCTAGTGATATGGCACGGTAATGAACCGGAGTGTGGTTTGTATTTACTTCTTGTACTTTGTGGGTCACGCAGAAACGTGATGTGTTGTTTTAGGAAAAAAAATAATATAGAGATATATATATATTTTTGAGGTAGTTTTTGTAGCAAACCAAATAAACACAGTAGACTGCGAAGCCTATCAAAAATGTATTGGAACCATTTTTGAGAATTTATTATTAATAATAATAATAATAATAATAATAATAATAATAATAATAATAATAATAATGAAAAAGATCAGCCTTCGTGTTTAAACGTTTTCTCACCTGGAATGACAGAAATAGTTTTCAGTGCCCGGAGTACTCTAAATGTTCTCAACGCTGAAACATTCCCAAGATCCACAAACTCTGTGACATATCTGCAACAAGGAGGGTCACACACAAACACGATGACCAAACAAAAACCCCACAAGGGATAGAAACAGCACTACAACGAAGAGGCACATCACTCACAAGGGCCTACCCAACACCTAACACCCAGCACAGCTAATGCCTTACCTGGAATTACTGAAATAGTTTTCAAAGCCCTCAAAACTCTGAACGTGCGGAGAGCTGAAACATTGCCTAGGTTTACAAACTCTGTTACATACCTGCAGAATCAAATCAAAGTTACTTGTAGTGGAATCGGAGCTTGGAGGAAGAAAATAGCTGCAGGAAGTGATCAGTGAGTGTGTGGCTCAGCACGTGGGGGTCCTAACACTTAAAGGAGTGCCCCATGAGCTTTCAAATTCATTTTCTTACCTCTGATTAGCTTTATGCACGTTATTCCCCCCCCCCCTCTTTTGCAGTGACT